>AP028443.1:7723873-7772803 GCA_036509395.1 Antheraea yamamai | reverse complement strand
TCTACTAGAAGGTTGGTTACCAAAAATGGAATGGAAGAAGGACTTGTAATAAATACTATTAACTACTCTACAATGGCAGTAATGATCTAAAAGTTTGGTTGCCAAAAATAAAGTTAAAAAAAATAGCAGGAGACAAATGGCAATTAAAGGCAACAGATAGAAAATAAAATAAAACATTTAATCAATTGATAAATGAAGTATATGATAATGATAAAAATAGCTAATTAATCAATTATAAAGTAAACAAAACATAATGTAATAACTAATATAGTTATAACAAAAAATGTATAGAATAATAAACATAATATAATCTACACTAGTACACTCATCAAAAAAGTCTAAGCAACATGTACTAATTTAAATTTTAGGATGGTTCTTCACATTATAACGTTGTATTTTATTTTTAAAATAATATCTTTAGGGTTCTATGATGTAAAAATAACAGCTGTTGTCTTTATAAGTTCTTTTAATAACAGAAATGAACAATATTAGAATATACCGTAGAAACTAAGATACATAAGAAACTAAACTTTTTTCTTACAAAATGAAATTTCTAAAGAAAATGTATTTATTGTGAAAGAATAGAACAATGTAATACAAAGTATGGGCTCCTCTGCTATTCAGAACTTGTCGGCAACGATTATTCATTGAATTAATAAGACTGTTTATGTCATCTTGCGGTATTCGCTCCCAATGGAATTGTAGCAAATCCTTCAGCTGTTGGGTTGTTGTCGCTCCGTCCAAGTCTTTCAAAACACGTCTCTGGAGCATGTCCCATGCGTGCTCGATGGGGTTGAGATCTGGCGATTGTGCAGAACAGGGCAATACCCAGATGTTCTCCGTTGCAAAGTATTCACTGGTTCGCCGAGCTGTATGTGAACGCGCATTGTCATGCATTAACCTAAAATCGGAGCCAAAGGTTTGTGCAAATGGGTAGACATAAGGTCTGAGAATATCCTCAATGTAATTTTCAGCATTCATGTTTCCATTTACAAAAACGAGCTCAGTTCGCCTGTTCTTCAGAATACCCGCCCATAACATAACTGTTGAGCCGCTGTACGGATGAACTTCCTGAACGCCCCTGAACCTTTCAGTATTTCCGGGCCGACGATACACTCGCACCCTTCTTGTATCAGGCTTAAACCCGAATCGCGACTCATCGGAAAACATAATTTTATCCCATTGTTCCTGGGTCCATGTTATGCGTTCTCTACACCATTCATATCGACGAACGCGATTCCCGTGACGTATCGGTGGGTACCTGATTGGGCGTCGAGCTCGTAGGCCGTACTCATGCTGTCGATTTCGCACAGTTTGAGGACTTACATCAACACCACTTGAAATTTGTAGCCTCAAACTTATCTCTCGAACGGTTAACATCGGCTGGCGTCTTGCAGTCAGTTGTATGTACCGGTTTTGCCGAGTGGTTGTACTCCTTTTACGGCCTGGATGCTGTTCAGCGGGTTCTCCTGTATTATTGTAGCGCTGCCAAAGACGACAAATAACACTTCTATGAATGCCAAGATGTCGAGATACCTGAGATTGATTACTTCCCGCTTGCAACATCCCTACAGCTCTTTGCATTTCATCTGCCATCAAATGACGTCGCTTCATGACGTAAAGAATATCTAACAATTCAATTTTGTCGCTAACTTTATTTAAATGGTTGGTAAAATTATAAAATCAAGACTAAACGTAGCAATTAAAACGCACTTAAATTCAAACAAATTCGCAGTCATTTGAATTTTATGAAAAAACAAAACATAATCAAATATTTTTTTTGCAACCAGCCAGTATGTCATCAATAACAAAAAAGTTTACTTACCTACGCACTTTGTTTGAGTAAATACTTAGAAATTAATTAATATAAATGGTAAAATTTGTAATATCACGCATGTTGCTTAGACTTTTTTGATGTGTGTATTATAAAGAGGTAAAGATTGTGAGTTTGTGACTTTGTAGGGGGTAATCTCTGGAACTACTGGTCTGATTTGAAAAAATCCATCAGTGTTATGTAGCTCATGTATCGAGGAAGGTTATAGGCTATATATCATCACGCTAAGACCAATAAGAGCAGAGTACCTATGAAGAATGATTGAAAATCGGGTTTTTTCCTCTAGACAGCTTCCGTTGCGTGTTAGCGTTAGCCCAAAGTAACTATTCCACGCGGACGAAATCGCGGGGAGAGGCTAGTAATTAATATAATAATAACAAAAAATGTATAGAAGAATAAAAAAAAGTGTATTAAATTAATATATTATAAGACAAATAACTGTTATAGTTTGTAAGCATACATTGTAAAACTGCATGGAAATGAGAAATAATAAAAGGCTCATTTATTTAATTATTTTACATTTTGTTCTTATGTAAAATAATATCACGTTACATTATACAACTAGCTCTGCCCGCGAATTCGTCCACGTGGAACCTGATGTACAAAACAGTGACTAATAAAGTCATCTGAATGTATATAGTCCATATGCTTATCTATGCGTCTGCCTCGTCATTAAAATTACAATAACTTTTGATAGAGTGGACCGATTTTAATGAAACAAAGACTAAGTTACTCCCGAAGATATGCTTTATAATTTAATAATTATATTATCTATAATCTATACTAATATTATAAAGAGGTAAAGTTTGTGAGGTTGTAGGGGGTAATATCTGGGGAGTCGGAGAAAAATGGTCGAACAAAAACGTTTCTTACGAACGCTGCCTTAATTATGAGATATATATGATTGAGTTCTAGAGAAAAGTTGTAGCTTGATAATGCCTATTACCGCCCAACGAAGTGGGCACGGGTCGGCTAGTTTAATATATGTCCGTAAAAACTTTGAAAACTACATTTTGTAAAGTACCGCCATGATCCAAATACTAGAAACTGTAACAAACTGGTCATCCCATGTTTTAGACTTAGCAAAACAAGTCATAGTTTTTAAGATGATAGTGTAATAGTATTAGGCTTTAAAATAAAGCCCCGAAGCACATTACCGATTTGCCGGACTGTAAGTTTAAACGCCATGTGAAACGGGCTTTAGTGTCAAAAGGATATTATAGAGTGGATCAATATGTGAACGATGGTGATGTCTGGAATTGACTTTTCTCTGTGCATCCACTAAAAACGATTGTATGATTTATTAGAAATACTAGCGGGCCCGGCAGACGCTGTCCCGCCCTTACTATAAAAAAATCCTTGACAAATGATATACTAAAACCTTCCTCATGAATCACTTTATCTACTGGTGAAAACCGCAAGAAAATCCGTTCAGTAGTTTTTGAGTTTATCGTGAACAGACAGACAGACAGACGCGGTAGGGGACTTTGTTTTATACTATGTAATGATATAGATACTAGCGGGCCCGGCAGACGTTGTCCCGTCCTGATTATGAAAAAATCCTTGACAAATTATATACTAAAACCTTCCTCATCAATCACTGTATCCACCGGTGAAAACCGCGTGACAATCCGTTCGGTAGTTTTTGAGTTTATCGCGAACAGACAGACAGCCAGAAGCGGTAGGGGACTTTGTTTTATACTATGTCATATAATATGTTAAGTATTATATAAGTAGTATAAGTCTCTTTGTTTGTTTGGACATGCATTATAGCTAAAGTACTAGGGTTATCATAAAACCTCTCTTAAAAAAATTATATCACCAAGACAATCATAAAGCATATCCTCGAGTAACATTTAGTCTTAGTTTCATTAAAATTGGTTCTCTCTATCAAAAGTTATTGTAATTTGAATGACGGCTCGAGTTAAGGACGAGAGAAGAGTAGGTAATTAATGCAATCTCTTACAAAAACACGGATATTATATAATGTATATGATATAATAGGTAAGATACAGTAAACGAAGGACTGTTTTTTTCTTTCTTGCATTAAGTTCCATGTAGACAGAGCCGTCACATCTAGCTGTTAATATATTGTTATTCTGCCCTATCCAAATTATGGTCTATGTAATGTATGGTCTTGGAGGCGGTAGAGCCACGCTGAATCTATTACTGGTTTCAGCATGAACGGGTCGGCTCGCCCGGGGTAGTACACACCCGACCCACAGAAAACCGACGAGAAGTATGAAGTAACAGTGCTGGCATTGTTGCGTTTCGTTCGGTCAGTGAGAGCGCCGGAAGATCACCTCCCTTACCTTCCTCCCCCTAAACACAGGATGGCAACGCACTTACGACTCCCCTAGTGTTGCAAGTGTCTATGGACGGTGGTGATGGCTTAACATCAGGTGAGCCATCTGTTCGCTTGTCGCCTATGACATCAAATATATATAACATACAAACTATGCATTACTTTTACACCAAATGAAAGTCGCCTACAAATTTGTTCTTGAGAGCGCCAATCTTCCCGCATTTGTATATAAGTATACTTTTGTATAGATACCAACAATAGAATGACAGTGCCGTGATGAATGACTGGTCACAGCATTACTGACATACTCAGCTTACGCAAAAGGAGTAGTTTACCGTTTTGTTAATGCTGTTTTCCATTGCTGTATTTATTTATTTTTCGTACTGATTACGCTATTGACCTATCAAGGTCTTAACAGCTTCACCGAACTACTAAGGCGAGTGCTTAAGGCACTCAGCCGATTTTATTTGGGCAACTAGCTCAAGGGCGCACGACACACCTCGGCTTGGGCTGTTGCCTGATACATGCAATTCGCGACCTATCTGAGCTAACCTAAGCTACATATATGAGTTGTTGAAACATATACGTGTACCAAGCATACATACCTCAACAACTCTTATATATATTTCGTATCGGATAATTTTCTAAACTATTTCAGTTTTGACTTGAGCCGCTGCCGAGGGGGGCCTAATCTGGTATCCCATTGCTGTATGTAAAAGATATTTTATAGTACTATTGATCCGACACTGACAGTACAATCACTTATAGAAAACTATGTTCTGCTTCTACGATTTTTTTTAAGTTTACGTCTTACGATACTTGTCATTGTTTAAAAACAAAACTATCACGATATCTTAATCTATACTAATATTATGAAGCTGGAGGGCTTGTTTGTTTGGTTGAACACGCTAATCTCAGATACTCCTGGTCCGATTTGAAAAATTCTTTCAGCGTTAGATAAGACAATTATCAAGAAAGGCTATAGGCTATATATCATCACGCCAAGACCACACTAAGATCACGTAGAGCGGAGCACCAATGAAGAATGTTTCAAAATCGGGTTTTTTTTTCTTTTGATAGCTTCCGCTGCGTGTTAGCGTTAACCCAAAGTAACTATTCCATGGGGACGAAGTCGCGCGCAGAAGCTAGTTTAACATAAAGTTATCAAAGTTTTAAGATGCTAAGATTATCATAAGCATTACGCGTTCAGCGATTTGTAAAATCGGGCAAGCGATATAGTGAGCGTTCACTCACAGGAGAGGAGAAGTAAACGGATTGCACGACAATGCGGACGCATTGTTTACAAAAAAAAATTATAAGCATAAAATATCTAATTAAGTTAATAAACAATAGGTGTAGCATGCGCCCCGCCGAAATGCCTTATGATGGTATTCTGCTACTCTGGGGGACCCCGAACGGTCTTCGAGAACCTTTAAAGTTTCCGTTCCAGATCCAGCTAACAACAGTAAAGATACAATGCATGTACCATGTGATCTCCTCTGTGTTGCAGCTGGCCGCTGAGCTTCCACCAATGATAACTTATGATTCTTGTTTTGATACTTCAGCTGCTGATTATAACAAGACTGTCTCGATCGTTCGATGAAAAAGCAGATGAGTGAGATGTCACGTTTTTTCTTTTTTATTCTGATGATGTTGACGTGCACGACGACCAAAAAGTTGGCGTCTCGATACTGCTTATTAACAAGATTTGAACATCAACAACCGATTTATACAAAAGAGGTTCTATTGAATAACGATAGCGATACAATAGTCGAACCGCAACTTCGACTGCCAAACTGTATAAACGCTATCAGGAATAAATTTATGATATAATCATTACATAGTATAAAACAAAGTCCCCTATCGCGTATGTCTGTCTGTCTGTTCGCGATAAACTCAAAAACTACCGAACGGATTTTCATGCGGTCTTCACCAATGGATAGAGTGATTCATGAGGAACGTTTGAGTATATAATTTGTCAAGGATTTTTTCATAATCAGGGCGGGACAACGTCTGCCGGGCCCGCTAGTATTTTTATATATTTCGACGACGCGTGTCGGACGTAATGGAAAACAACAAAAACATTCATGACGAGAAATCGTACATTGTCGTGGACAGATAATAAAATTAGAGGTGAATGAGAGAAGATCCCACGCCATGTTATTGTCAAACGCCTAATGTACTACGGTATATTAAGATGTAATTTTATTATTTACTTGTTATATCCGCGACTCCGTCCATGTGCAACCTAATGTAATAAAACAGTGACTAATATAATCATCTGAATATATTAAGTCCATTTATACTCTACTTTTCTCTCGTACTTAAGTCGTCATTAAAAGTACTTTCAATAGACGAAACCAATTTTAATGAACCTGTAGCGTGCTGGCCATTTATATTGTCTCTGGCCTTTTTGAATATGAACGACATATTCGATGTGACAGATCAAGTTGGAGTCCAATTTTGGAGCGTGTTCAATACAAGATGTATGTAATAAATTAAACACTGATTTTTGCAATCGAGACTTTTAATTATGGACTTGTATATTGAGGAAAAATATATATCCGTCTGTCACATCGAATATGTCGTTCATATTCAAAAAGTCCAGCGACAATATAAATGGCCAGCACGCTACAAACCAAACACTAAATGTTACTCGAAGATATGCTTTATGATTTTTAAAAGTTTTTCTCAATAACGCAATATTTTAGCAGTGATGCGTGTTCATACAAACAGGCAGACAGACATTTCTAAAAATTATTGAAATGTATTTTATTACTCATTCCAAGACACGTGCAACTTTTTTTTCACAATAATCTAAAAAGTACAAACGCGTTTGATTTACGTTCTTATTATATGTACCTATAACTTCTGCTACATAGTTAATTTTCATATTTCCAATATTGTTCCGAAATTTTGAAAGATGTGTATTTGTTACAATTAAGTCGTTACATTTCAAAATGAGCTATATCCAATTTTATTCATTCATATAATTCAAGATTTCCAGTTTTTATACACCGAGAACAAAGATCAAATTATGCCGTTCATAAGGTTTTCAGTTTTTTTTAAGATCTTCCTATTTCACGTGTACAAAATTTGAAGATTTTGAAAAGTAACTGTTTATATCTAAATTTATGTTCTGCGCAGGTGTATTCAGACCGCGGACTGAAATTTTGCATACAAATTGTTAGGTGTACAGACAAGAACGTATGTTATCGTTCATCTACAAAAAAAAACTGTTCTCGCGTGCAAAGCCGCGACCGAAAAAAAAAAATCTTTTTTCGAACTGACTACGCTATTGACCTAGCAACGTCTTAACAGCTTCACCGGACTACTAAGGCGAGCGATTAAGGCTTTCAGCCGATTTTATTTGACAACTAGCTCACGGGTGCACGGCACACCTCGGCTTGGGCTGTTGCCTGATACATGAAATTCATGCTAACCTAAGCTAAGCGAACTATTCATACATATATGAGTTGTTGAAACATACATGTGTACCAAGCATACATACCTCAACAACTCTTATATATATTTCGTATCGGATAATTTTCTAAACTATTTCAGTTTTATAAGGGAAAAAATAAAACCCTTCCACTTACATGTGTAAGCGTGTATGCGTGCACGTGTGTGGAGGTGATATGTGTAATGTTGTCGCAGTGATGTAAGATTTTGTGCCACTATATCGCGCGAGCAGCGCACTCAAGGGCTCCACGCCGAGGGAACGGACCTAGGCTTGAGCCGCTGCCGAGGGGGGTCTAATCTGGTGTGCGGGAGCGAAATTGACCCCCCGACCACAAGCGAGCAAAAATACATCTATACAATCATATAATAAGAATGTAAATCTAAAGTGTCTGTATTATTTCGATTATTGTAAAAAAAATGTTGCAGGTGTCTAAGAATAGGTGATAAAGTACCTTGCAATCGTTTTTAGAAATGTCTGTCTGTATGTCTGTTTGATAAAACTCATTTCACCATAAAGCAGATCTTCGAGTAACATTTAGTCTTTCTTTCATTAAAATCGGTTCGGTCTATCAAAAGTTATTGTACTTTTAATGACGACGCGACTTAAGTACGAGACAAAAGTAGATAAGTAAATGGACTTAATACATTCAGATGATTTTAATAATCACTCTTTTTACATAAGGTTTTACGCGAACGAAGGCACGGGCACAGCTAATTTTTAATAATTCTAACGAAATAAACTGTATGATTCAGATACGTGTCACGTTAAAAATTGTGGTATGATATATATTAGCAAATATTTAGGCACTTGACCCCTGACAAATTTATACAATCACCTGCATTCAATTGAAACAGAACAATGGATGTAATCGCACTCCTGGAGGCACCATCACCGCTTAAGGAAAGTTATTGCTGCCAAATATTTAGGCTGCCTTCCATTGGTTCAAATTTATATTCGGAGGTCAAGGGACTTTAACGATGTCATCGCCTCTAGCAAAAACCTTTTAGGCCTCTAGTACACTTTTATGGTTTGATAGATTTATCTATATTATATCTATACTAATATTATAAAGCTGAAGAGTTTGTTTGTTTGTACGCGCTAATCTCAGGAACTACTGGTCCGATTTGAAAAAATCTTCCTATGTTAGATAGCTCATTTATATATATCATAATGCTAAACCAGTAGGAGCAGGGTAGTAATGAAAAATAATTCAAAATCGTTTTTCTTTTCTTTTGAGAGCTTCCGCTGCGTGTTAGCGTTAGCCCAAAGTAACTAAGCGATAAAGTCACAGGGAGAAGCTAGTCTATTATATTTTTTGTGTTCAATACTATCTTTTGCTTGATGCTTCGATAGCGTTGATGTTTGACGTACATAACCATAAGGTACAGTATATTTCCTGGATGAAAGGTACCCTATGTACTCTTTTGTACTCCTGAGTACGTCCATGTAGAATTTCTTGATCGGTTCAGTAGTTAAGGCGTGAAAGCGTAACAAATAAACCCACATTCAAATTTATAATATATTAACGGGGCCGGCGAACGTTGTCCCGCCATGATAATAAAAAACATTGCCAATCCCATACCTAAACTTTTCTCATTAATCACTTTATCTACAGATGAAAACCGCATAACAATCCGTTTAGTAATTTTTGAGCAGATAAATATATTAGGTAATAAATAATAAATTCGGTAATAAATTTGTTAGGTGGAAGAGCCATGCTGAAGCTATTACCACCGGTTTCAGAATGAATGGGGTCGGCTCGCCCGGGGTACTACCACCCGATACACAGAAACACCCACGTGAACGTAACAGTGCTTGCATTGTTGCGTTTCGTTCAGTCAGTGAGAGCACCGGAGACCCACCTTCCCTTCCCTCTCTCCTCCCCTCCCCTCCAAACACAGGCTGGCAACGCACTTGCGACTCCTCTGGTGGTGCTAGTGTCTATGGACGGTGATGATCACTTAACGTCAGATCCACCTGTTCGTTTGCCTCCTAATAAAAAAAAACAAGATAAATATACCATCAAGTACCCATCCATCCAATTCATCCAACCATCCAAATACTGACCGCGGTCGACGTTACTTTACTTTGGTGATCGGATGAATACCGGTGTTTTCGACACTCTACCCGACACAGTGTTAACACTTTTCGTCACACACAAAGCTTTTCGACCAAAATTTCAAAGCCTTAAAAATTTCACTTAAAAAAATTAACACGTGAAACAAACACAAACAATTTTTTTTCGGAATAGTTAAGAAATGTAGAACAAAGTTTCGCAGTTTATCTTTTACATAAAAACAGTGGCATGCACTCACTAAAGTGTTTTGTCTTAAAGGTCACCTTTATCGAAATCTAAGACGACGTAATCTGACCGTTGAGAGGGTCTCCTGTTGTTTCACGGCATTTAAACCAGCCGATAAAGATGTCCGTCTCTCAGTCGCATACTCATGAGATGAATACAACATCCCTGCCATAGATTTAGGAAATGTTTCTTAAGGTACTAAGTAAATATCCTATACAAAAATGATCCCTAGTATTATAATATCACTACATATTGTAAAACAAATTCCTCTGCTACATATGTCTGTTTGTTCGCTATAAACTCAAAAACTAATTAACAGATTTTTATGCAGTTTTTACCAGTAAATAAAGTGATTGATAAGGAAGGTTTAGGTATATAATTTGTTTAGGTTTTATGTAAACTGGTTGATATACTACGATAATTGTTGGAAATGGCAGAAAAAGCCAAGCCGCCTGGGAGCTTTCATCAAAAACGCTGCCTAAACCTTTTGAGATATAACAAAATAATGCATGGTGGGATATTCCCCTCTTATAGATCTACAAAAAAGTCTATATCGAGATATATCTATCTTTTAAGGATAGGCCACTATACTCATTATATTTTGTAAAAAATGGTAACGTACAATTCGAAAGCTATATAGACGGATACAGTATTAATACTTATCGACTTAAATACGTTAATTACAATAAGCATATTATGCACATTCTTATCTTTGTATATATAATTCTTCTGTCCGTGTGTATGTGACTAAACTCTTCCTAAACGGTTTGACCGATTTTAATTATTTTTTTGTGTGCTCCGGTGGATTCAACAATGGTTTAGATTCACAATTGAACCCGGTAGGTGGCGTTGCGCTTGAACTTTTTTATTACGTCCCAGGGGCCGGTAGCTCTATATAAATAAAAAACAATTGCTGAATGTATGCAATGCAATCGTATCACCTCAGAAAGACGGCACCGATTTGGCTTGAACTTTCTTTTGTTGTACGAATAGTTGTCAGTTACAGCTTATACAGTGGAAAGTCATCGTGGTCTTGTGGTTTGACCAGTGGCATATCAATACAATATCCGCAGGTCCGAACCCTGGCATATACCAACGAATTGTTCGGAATTCGCGTACATTTACTAATTTAAATTGGTAATACTATCGGCTGACGGTGAAGGTAAACATCATGAGGAAACCTGAACCTGAGAAATGTTCTTGTAATACTGTATGTGGGAAAACATAGAACTGTGTAATTCTCAGAGTTTGAAATCACTAATACTTCGTAGGCTCGCGTGGTGATTATGGCTAAACCTTCCTTCGGGAAGAGCCCTATAGCCCTATAGTCCTTTACAGGCTAATAATGATGATAATAATTATCAGAATAAAATTTTGATAGGAAATATTTCATAAGCTGTATGAAAAAGTGAATAGTTTGGGTTAAATTATTTCCATACTAGCCGACCCGTGCCCACTTCATTGGGCGGTTTTAGGCATTATCAAGCTTACACCTTTTCTCTAGAACTCAATCATATATCTCTCATAGTTAAGGCAGCGTTCGTAAGAAACGTTTTCGTTGGACCATTTTTTCTCCGACTCCCCAGATATTACCCCCCACAACCTCAGAAACTTTACCTCTTTATAATATTAGTATAGATAATATAATTAGTTAATAGCTTCCGCCCGCGACTTCGTACGCGTGGAACAGTTATTTTGGGCTAGGACGCAGCGGAATTTCTCAAAAGGAAAAAAAGCCCCGATTTTAAAATATTTTTCATTATTGCTCCGCTCCTATTGGTCTTAGCGTGATATAGCCTATGACACTCACAAATAACGTGGCTTTATATTGGTAAAAGAATTTTTAAAATCGGTTTAGTAGTTCCTGAGATTACCCCCTACAACGTCACAAACTCACAAACTTTACCTCTTTATAATATTAAGTATAGATAAGAAAGTGAGTGACTCTGTGCGGCAAAAAACAATAGGGAGATCTCCAAAAATATTGATAGTTTGAAGTTCAGTTCTTCAGTTGCCGTTTTATTTAATTACATGGCCTTATTGTAAAGGAAAGATTTGGTCTCATTCTTTTCGTTAGACTCACGTGCGAAGCCGGAACAGGCAGCTAGTTTAACATAAAAATATGTAAAATTCAAAAATCATTTAAAAAATGACAGTAATCCTGTATTTTACGCGAGCGGGGCTGCGGGAATAGCTTGTTTATGTATGAATAATAATGTCTTGATGTGTGAAGCGATATATAAAAGTTTTGTTTTTTCTTTATGATCGAAAAATTAAATTAGCACAGAAAACATGACACAATTATGCAGGCACGTCTAGAATGTTCTTTACACAATAGTTGTTCGGTTGTCGCGTGCGCAAGATAATGGCGACACTCAGCGAGCCTGCGCCTGCGCAGATAACGGCTAAAACGTTTTACCACACCTCTAGATAAATGCTCCATACAATCTATCCTTATAAAGTTACGACTCTCTTACTTTCGGATAAGGGAAGCATTTTGAGTGTACAGCTCAACAAACTGAAACGCGTAATGGGTGGGCAGTTAAATCAGATAACGTTCATCTACAATAACCTATTCAGAATACACCGAATAGGCCGCAAAATTTGATTAGATTTGAATTTTTACATTAATTATGGTGTGAATTATTTATATATTTCAATTATTACCATTAGTCTGGTTTTCACATCTATTGGCACACAAAGTAATAATTATATATATTATTTTTTTTTTTTTTTTTTTTTTTTTTTTTTTTTTTTTTTTTTTTTTTTTTTTTTTTTTTTTTTTTTTTTTTTTTTTTCTTCCCTCTCCCCCCCCTTATAAATGATTAATCAATCAAATCTATGACGAGTTGCAAAATATCAATATTATATGTACACAGGCCGCTATACCACACACCGCTATTCTGACGTAGGCCGCGCAAGCGCAGTGCGGCCGGTCAAGCTTACTAGTGTGCCATTACGCGAAATTATAAGTTTATCTCCTGCAAAAAAATATCCTTCAACATGTCTAAAGAAGTTTTCACTTTAAAAAAATTTATATTACATAGTATAAAACGAAGTCCCCTACCGCGTCTGTCTGTCTGTCTGTTCGCAATAAACTCAAAAACTACTGAACAGATCTTCATACGGTTTTCACCAGTGGATAAAGTAATTCATGAGAAACGTTTTAGTATATAATTTGTCAAGGTTTTTTTTATTATCAGGGTGGAACATCGTCCGACGGGCCCGCTAGTTACTTATAAAATTACTCATAAATTACAGACTAGGGGTGTGCGAATAATTCGAACTTACGATTATTCCTTCCGAATCGAATCGAATAATTCGAAAATTCGAATAATTCCAAAGAACCCGAATAATTCGAAAAATTTTAAATAATTCAAATTTTTTTCAAATAATTCGAAACTTTTCCGAATTATTCGTAAACTATTAAATTATTAGTGAATTTTTGAGTATTTTCAATTCATATTTTCTTATGTTCAATATTCAGATCAATAGATTTTTTATGGTACCGACCGAGATGAACATAATCAGCAATTGTATTCTCTGGGTAATTGATTTTTAAACGAAAAGTATATTATTCGTAAGTAGAATATTTCGATACACAATTTAAAGGAATTTAAATAGAAACAATTGAAGATCCAGAGATAATTAATTAATTCGGGAATTATTCGAATATTAGCGAATTATTCAAAATTTTTCGAATTATTCGTTTTTTTTTTCGTATTATTCGAGGAATTTCGAATAATTGGAAAATTCTAATTACATTCGAACGATATTCGCACACCCCTATTACAGGCTGATCTTAAATGGCCACTATAGCCTATAACCATAGTGTGTCAATAAATGTAAAAACCAGATCAACGTTTATAATTTCAATTTATAACTTATGAAATTTAATAATCCAGTTATAAATACTATTTCAAAAATGAAAAGAATACTAATTCCATTGATTTGAGTTTTTACTTCTGTCAACAGTCCTTATTACTGCTTCGACTTCTTTTGATGTGGAATTTTTTTAGGCGCGTTGAGCGGTATTTTTTTGGCAGGAGATGCATTTATTATTTCGCGTCATGACATGCTAGTAAGCGTGACCGACCGTGTTGCGCTTGCGCGGTTTACGGCAGATTAGCGTCGAATAGTATAGCGGCCTGTGTACAGCTAATAAATATATTTTGTATTGAGATTGTGCAGACCATCATATGTTTGATGAATTATGAGAATGAATTCTGAGATACCACAAAAATTCCCTGGAAAGTTGTAACAAGGAAGCCACCAACTTGTAACATAAACATTGACATTGAAATGATCGCACAGCACTAACTTATAATACTATTAACTACTCGACAATGGCAGTAATAATCTAAAACAGTGTCTTCCAAAGTGTGGGTCGCGACCCCCAAGGGGGTCGCGAAACCTCTTTAGGGGTGTCGCGAAGCTTCTATAGCGGAGTTGCAAAAGGTTGGAAAACCTACTGCAGTTAAAAAAAAACAATAAAGTTTAATAAGATTTATTAAGAAAAATGTTAACTAAAGGACATAACCATTTGTATTAAATAAACAAAACACTTAGGAGAACTCTTATATATTTATCCGAATCCTAATTATGAAAATGAAAAAATATGTTAAATTCAATATTTGTTACAAAATAAAATACACGAAAGAAAAATAACGGGCAAGGGGGTCGCGAAATATTTTTTCGTACTAAATGGGCCGTGTCAAGAAAAAGTTTGAAAAACACTGATCTAAAAGATTGGCTGCCAAAAATAAAATAAAAAAAAAACATATTGTTACAAGTGTCACAACGGTCATCTATCAGTGCGCGTTGTATAGTATCATTACCTTATGGATCTGTCTAATAGAAACTTAAAGACTCGTGATTTGAATACTCGATTAAGTTTGACTATTGTCAAAGATTAGTCATTATGTTTTCTATTATATTTGTGACACATATACTCATATTTCTTAGAACCGACCCGCTTTCAAAGATAAATGATTCGTGGTCATAATTTTTCGGAAACATGATACATATATCAACACTTATATGTGTATTTACAACAGATAGTAGATTAATGCCTCGTTTCCGAGGTACTTTAATTGTAGTTTACCTGTTCAATAGCGTTATTGGTTCGATAACTTGTCATATTACGTTTCTTAACAATATACGATAGATGTCAGTAAAATTTAACGGGCTATTTGACAGTTTATCTTATGGACAACTTTGTTGAGTCAATAACTATTGGCAGTTCAACCGAGTATCTCAGAAACTGGGTATTAGAGCATTAGTAACTCATATTGAGTCTAATCTTGCTATGGATTTATTTCGTCAAGTATTTATTTAAGTTATTAAATATTTGTAAGTCTTTTCCGCTTACTTCTATACGTTACTGTCTTTTCATTTTAAAATTTACGCTATTTCACTATAGAATCAGTATTTAAGGTAGATATATGTATAATACAAAACGGTAAGTTTGAACAATTTACAATATGGTACCTCGTACACCAATATGCTTCTCAATAAATCATCGAAAATTTAACGCATTATTTGATAATTTGATAAGTCAGATTTTATACACGTCCGGCGTAATTTTAATTCTAACTAATATATGTGAATGTATGTTTGTTACACCTTCGTATTGTAACTATTGAAGCTATCATCATTAAATTTTGCTACACGTTCTAAGGGGTACAGACAAGTACGTAGGTTACCTTTTATTCTGAACAAATGTACTGTTCCCAAGGATAGACCAGTGTATCATCATCATATATTCTTGCTCTGCTAAGACAATTATTCATAAACACACCGATCTCCGATAGAGGGCTTTGTTGGCCTTATTAAAAAATCCTACAGCTATGGACCAAAATGATTCACACTTTTAGTGGATGTTGGTTTAGTGACAAAAACAATATTATCAGATCTGAATTCGATAATTGATGCAATGGATTAAATAACTAGTTAATGGAAAGGGCAGAGCCTCTGCGCAGTTAGCTAATATTCCTAAAATGTGTATACAGATATTAAGCGACATCCATAAATGTTATGGAATTGAGCGTTCAAGCAAATATTATAAATGCTATAGTAATTATGTTCCCTTACACGACTAAACATTGGTACAGAAGTAGCTAAGGATGTGAGAAAGACATGGGATACTTTTCAAGCATCTATAGCCAGTCTCCCTTTAGATTTAGCCTGTATATCATCTTGGACCACACTGTTATTTAACATTCCTTCAGGCTAAACGTTAAAATGAAAAAGAGTGTCACTGCCGAGTGTGGTTTCGGCCATGCTCGGCAGCGAAGAGGCATGGAATGCTATGGCCTCCTTCTGCGAGGATGTCATCTCACAGAAGGAGGTGGCGGAGAGGGTCCACGAAGATGACCCTCTGAGTGGCCCTCTCCGCCAACGGAGGACCGGAGGGAGGAGGCGGCGATTTGTCCTTCTCCTCTTACCACCGTAGTGACTGGGGGGTAGGCCCATCTCCTCATTGCACAGGTCCGGTAGACGAGGGGAGGCAGCTGGTGTGTAGCCAGTCTGTCTCCCTATTAGGACGGAGCCCGGTGGCCACCTTCCGCCGGGCGGACCGTTAGGGCGGCTATCCAAGGGGAATAGCGTAGTTCGATCCCTTGCCGCCCCAACAATACGATCGGACGGTACACCGTAGGGTTTTAGTCCGTGTGAGTCGGACATAACCCATCCTCTCCCCCGAGAGGGTAGCGTATCCATAAGGGATTACCCCACGTTCATCGATTTGCGTGTATCAGGCAACAGCCCAAGCCGAGGTGTGTCGTGCACCCTTGAGTTAGTTGTCAAATAAAATCGGCTGAGAGCCTTAAGCGCTCGCCTTACTGTTAAGACCTTGATAGATCAATAGCGTAGTCAGTTCGAGAAAAAAAAAGAGTATGCAGTAATTATTTCAACAGTATTGGAATACCAGAATGAATAATAGGTCTTTACCTATGAAATTGCCGTTCTGCAGTACTGGCAATTTCAAAACAAAATAATTTTTGTTTGGCTAAGAATTCTAATTTCAAATTAATTTTATTTTAAAAACATGGAATTCTTTTTCCAAAAGTAGTCATTTCTTTATTGATTAGTGTTACATTTTCATGGCATTTCAATCTTTTTTTTCATCATGGATACGTTAAAAATTCGAGTAATGGAATATGAGTACCGTCGTGGCAGCAACGCGGCACAAGCGGCACGCAACATTAACGACGTTTACGGAGCTAACACTACAAACCAACGCACCACCTGTTATTGGTTTGCTCGCTTCCGTTCTGGGAATTTCGACCTGAAAAATGAACCTCGCGGTCGTTTGAAGACTTTGGTCGACAATGACGAATTAAAAGCGATTGTGGAAGCTGATGATACACAATCTACGGCTGAATTAGCAGCAGCTTTCGACGTTAGCATCAAAATAATATTGGTAGATTTGCGTCAAATTGGCAAGGTAAAAAAGCTTGACAAATGGGTGCCCCACGAACGCAATGATCGCCAGCGCGAAGTACGCGTCGAGACGTGCCTTGCACTGCTCAACAGACACACAAATGAAGGAATTTTGAACCGCATTGTTACTTGCGATGAAAAATGGATTCTGTTTGATAACCGCAAGCGCTCAGCAAGATGGTTGGATCCTGGTGCAGCACCTAAACAATGCCCTAAACGAAAACTTACCCCTAGAAAAGTGATGGTCACTGTTTGGTGGTCTAGCACCGGTGTGATTCATCACAGCTTCTTACCAAACGGGGTGAGCATTACTACAGATGTGTACTGTGAAGAACTGAACACAATGATGGAGAAGCTGGCACATCTCCAACCAGCATTGGTCAATCGCTCGTCTTCGCTGCTCCTGCACGACAACGCGCGACCTCATACTGCACAGCAGACGGTCTCCAAGTTGCAAGAACTGGGGTTGGAAGTTCTCCGTCATCTGCCCCACTCACCAGACCTTGCGCCAACAGACTACTACTTTTTCCAGAATTTGGATAACTCCTTGGCGGGAAAAAAATTCAATACCCGAGAGGCAATACAAAATGCCTTTGAAGAATTTGTTGCCTCCCGTCCAGCTGATTTCTTTAAGAAGGGCATCAATAAACTGCCACTGCGTTGGCAAAGATGCATTGATTGCATGGGTGATTACTTCGATGAATACAAATAAAAAATACATGAAAAAAATTCGTTTAAATTTTTTCATACAAAACGGCAATTTCATAGGTAAAGACCTAATATAATAATTTATTTTGTTTGTAATTTCGTGTTTGTAATAATGTCTAGGATTCAAAATCAAAAATTCTTTATTCAATTTAGGGTCTGAGAAGACGCTTACGAACGTCAAGACTACCACCGGTTCAGAAAATAGCCTATTCATGGAGAAGAACCGGCAAGAAACTAAATCTGGCTTACTTCTCTTCGTAAAAGTTTTTTATATAAATAGAAGATAGTTACATTCGTTATTGGCGGACGCATAGGAAGGGATCTTATTTCCAGACATATCACCACTGTTCACATAGTAATCCAACCTAACAGCCTTTAGATTAACAACGGATATCTAAATGTTTTGGCGTTTGGTAGCCCCGAGGGTTCGTGTTGGTTGTTGCTGGTGGAGTGAAATTAAATACTCAAGGTGTTCTATTTACTGTCCTTTTATGCAAATATGGTACAAGTTATAATTCACTATGATACAAATATTATTAAATATAGTGTCTTACGCTAGCATCTCTATACGCGGCCCGGGTGAAAGGTACAGTTCTAGGGGAAGCGCGTGGGTTTACTTTTGGCCCTTGGATACGTGTATTTTAGGTGCCTTTTCGGCAATGTTTAATATATCTATGTTAAAAAAAACAATAATCAAATAATAAGATCATGTAATAGAACAATTTGAATTAAGTATAAAATAAATATATATTACCATAAGGTGCTAAATGGCATGATGATGTGTTAATATTAAAATTATTGTTGCGTAGGAAAGCATGAAACATTATAGCCAGTTAATATGCTAACAATTAAGTAAACCAACAACATTAGGTGCGTCTAAGCAACTGGGTCAGTAACACACGAAGATATGTTGCGTGTTGTCGCACAGAGTTATTAAAATCATTATTTTTGTGAAAAGTCCAATTTTTTAAAATATATATATTATAGGAGGCAAACGAACAGGCGGGTCACCTGATGGTAAGCGATCACCCCCGTCCATAAACACTAGCAACACCAGGGAAGTTGCAATTACGTTGTCAGCCTGTGTTTGAGGGGAGGAGGAGGGCCTCCAGCGGTCTCACTAACCGAACGAAACGCAACAATGCAAGCACTTCACATCGGTTTTCTGTGGGTCGGGTGGTACTACCCCAGGCGAGCCAACTCATTTATGCTAAAACCACGGTTTCAGCATGGCTTTATCACCTACAATGAAATATCTTCGAAAAGGTCGTATGGTTATCTATAATCTTGAAAAATTCATTAATTATGGTCAGATTTCTGCTATTGGACGATAAATCATAAATCTAAATTCATTTTTTTTATATTTGAACGTTTTGTTACCCGGAGGTTTGACGTAATTTGTCGACGGAGGAGTGGAATAAGAACAACGTGCGTTTCACTGACTGACTGTTTTTAATGTGATTCAAGTTACACTGTTCTATTACAATATCATATATGGTTAATTTCGTCTAGTGGCTATTTTAGCGTCCATGTGCCCGACCAAAGATTAATAAAATCGAGCATGGATATATCTCTTTAAATATCTGCTAACGTTCCCTGCCTTTATGTATATGCCAAAATGATAAGACCAGTTGCAAACTAGTCGACGTAATAAATATAGATAAGAACGGCAGAACGTCACAACGTTCGTAATTCGCACTTAATACCAGAATACTTGCATTAGTCATTTTATCAAAAGACCAAATTTAAAATGAGACAGGTGCATACACTGAACTCCTATTAAGTTATGAAATACAGATTAAGACATTATGATGAATTGTTACGCTCATTTAGAGGCCAAGTTGAACCTTCTTAACGGGTTGGGTAATATATAAATAATAATGTTGTTGAGATTCTTAAAAATGATTGCAGAGCATTAATAAAGATTTCTAAATGGAAGTCAATTAGAAGTATCATAATTATGGAAACATATCTAATAAGATAGGTATTTTAAATTTATAAAAAATATTCACTATTGTAATAAACCAAGGTATAGTCGGTTTGTCAGGAAATCCAATTAACCCCCTGTGACTATTTATCCAAGCAGAGCTTCGCCCTACAATAACTTCGATATAGAAATGGATGTCCGATTAACGACGTCTTGCCTTTTATAGGCTGAACTCTCTAATAGGGTGGCGCTAGCGTTAATGTTTCAGTCAGGTATCGGACGTGTTGTAGCGGTACCGGAAGTTAGATGTATAAATCATTTGAATATCATTTTAGCTTATAAAAATATTATAAAAGCCATATTAAATCATTAAAATTAATTATAAATATAGAAATCATTACACTATTACCTACAAGCCCGGCTTTACACGGGTGTACTAACCAAGAAAATGAGAAATTATCTTCCCTTCACAATCTGAACTATGTATACTTCTATACTTAATATTATTAAAGCTGTTTGGTTGATCGCGCTAATCTCAGGCACTGCTGGTCCGATTTAAAAAATTCTTTCAGTTTTAGATAGCTCATTTATCGAGTAAGGCTATAGACTAGCATCACGCTAAGACCAATAGGAGCGGAGCGCCAATGAAGAATATTTCAAAATCGGGGTATTTTTCCTTTTAAGAGCTTCCCCTGCGTGTTAGCGTTAGCCCAAAGTAACTATTCCACGCAGACGACGTCGGGTAGGAGCTCGTAATGAAATAAAATGGGAACTCAACAACTGAACAACAATAATTTAATTCTGTCAATATATCTGAAGATTTCTCTACAGTCTTTGGTATCACTCATTCACTTTCTATATAGAGACTTTCAATCCAAATATTTTACTTATCCCTACAATTTTTCAAACATTCTCTTTCATAAAAACCTTGTCCTGACAATAACAAACACAAAAACAATGGATTAGACAAAAACTGTAGTTGTTCTGGAGTGATGCGCTTACCGGAACATTACGCCTTTTCATGCAGAGCCAACTAAAATTTGATAAACGCGTTATAGTGATTATGTAGAAAAAAAACGTAGTTAAAAATAAAATTTAGCACTGAGTTAGTTCAAATTATATGATAAAAGTAATTTCCTTAAACCATAAAAACGTAAGGAAAGGAGTAGCAAATACAATCACATAGTATTCTCAGTATGTCTGTTTATCTTACACTTTACTAAAATTTCTTTATTGCGAATAACACTCTAAATGATGACATACATTCGTACATGTGTACATTCGTACATGACATACATGCGTACATATTACGTACGTTCGGCGATTAAATTTTGTTTGACATTTCTTCTGGGGCGGTATGAGATGGAGTTTATGAAACGAAAATGTGTAACGAAAACGAGATAGCTATAAATGTATATATAAGTTTTAGGCTGTGAGAGAATGAGATAGAATGCGTTTCTCGAGACTAGACTCCATGCTGTATACTATATTCTTAATGTAAATAAGCGATAATGATAATAATATTCTGTAAAAATATATAATACAAATTATATTTTAATATCGAATCGTACAATTTTTTTCTTTACTAAAATGTTACTGTAAGTAATAAACAAATTGTCGATTAATCACATTCCCTCTCACTCATTTTTCTCTCTGTTTCCTACCTCAATACAGTATTCATCTCATTCTCTTAAAATTCAATCAGAATACTGAGTTTCACTTCTGCCCGTGTTAACTCATACTCGATTTTTTTTGGCAACCAATCTCCCAGATTATCGCTGCCATTGTCGAGTACGTTACAATATTACAAGTTTGGTGTGATCATTTTAATCTTACAACAATATGGTGGATCCGTTATTAAAACTTCTAATGAAGTTTTTGTAGCATCTCAGAATTCATGCTCCGTCGTTTTTTTTTCTCGAACTGACTACGCTATTGACCTAGCAAAGTCTGAACAGCTACACCGGACTACTAAGGCGAGCGCTTAAGGCACTCAGCTGGTTTTATTTGACAACTAAAAGGGTGCACGGCACACCTCGGCTTGGGCTGTTGCCTGACTCATTCAATTCGCGACCTATCTGAGCTAAGAGTTAACCTAAGGTAAGCCAACTATTCATGCATATATGAGTTGCTGAAACATATATGTGTACCAAGCATACATACCTCAACAACTCTTATATATATTTCGTATCGGATAATTTTCTAAATTATTTCAGTTTGATAAGGGAAAAAGAAATAAAACCCTTCCACTTTCACGTGTAAGTGTGTATGCGTGCACGTGTGTGGAGGTGGTATGTGTAATGTCGCAGTGATGTAAGATTTCATAAAACATAAGTAATATTACAAAATATGGAGTTACATATTTTTTAGAACACAGAATTATAAATAAAACCCACTACATGACAGACTAAAATCCCTCTACAAACTCCCACTCAATCTTAGTTACATATATTATAATATACAACTAGCTATGCCCATGGCTTCGTCCGCGTAAAACCTTATGTAAGAAACAGCGATTAATAAAATCATCTGAATGTATTAAGTCCATTTACTTATCGTGAGGATTTATCGCAAACGCAGTACATTAGGGAACGTACCCAAAGCACGTAACCTATATTTGACAACTTTTTAACCCCCTCCCCCCTCAGTGACCCTCCGTGGTATATGAGGAGACCCCCACCCTCCCCTCTAGTTTTCACGTGGTAATTTATAATATGATTTTAAATCGTTTCTACAAACAGAATGTTAAAAATATTTGGCTTATATTTGTCTTTATTAAAAGTAAAAATGTAATCTATCTTTCCGAACAGTCGCCGCGTCATAGATAATACACTATATACAGAAACGCCACGTCGTCGCACGGTAGTTTGTCTCTGTAATAGAGGTCGGGGCACAAAAATAAGAAAGGTCGTGATTTTACAAAAAAGTTGTCTGTAATCTCGATTTACGGACGATAATTTTACGTGATGACATCATAAGAAAACTGATGAAAACTTTATTTTATGAATTAAATTACGCTTAGGCTGATCACGCCTCTATATCGTTTGTTCCGCACTTTTGCTTGTACGCTCGGCTCAGGTGGAACGTGACAATGAGTCATGCTTTTTCGTGCGTGCAGCCGGCGTTCATCGATTTATAACAAGTTATCACGTCGAAATTAAACGCTATTCGATTAATCTAATGAAAAGCAATAGAAATACATAAATATACTTTTTAGATTGGAATTATAGTTTAAGAGTAGATTGAATAAAACTGTTTTCAATGTATGGGAATCAATCTAAATATCTATTGATTTTCATTGGTTTTCGTTATGAAAATTTTACAACAGTATCTTAACACTTTATGTCACAAGTACCCTAAATAAGGTGTACACTTTTACATTTCTTGAAATTAAAAAAATTATGGACTTACAACTTTCGAAAATAATCGTGCCCCCAAAAGAAAGAAAAAAGAAGTGCCCAAAGGCTGCTTATACTTAGTGACCAGTGAAAATAATGTATTACATCCCTAGGTCAGTAAAATAGTCTCAAACCATCACATTTAATTGTTAGCCGAGGCTGACAAACATGTGATTTGTGACTTTTTTACTAGCTTGGTTGGGTATACTATTTTTCAGCTCGACGGAACTAAACAGTGGCAACTTCATTTAGTAATGTGGCTCGAAAGTTGCCATTTTCGGGCCGGAGGATAGAAATAATATTACAGATAAGAAAAAAGTTATATAAAAACTTATCGTAACAATAACATAATTAACAAAACAAGTATATTTCCTTTCTTTCTGTGTTATCTGCATTGACAAGGAATCCTTGAATACATTGTACATATCGGCATCTTATTGCCCACCGAAGCACACTATTAGAGAGGAGCAGTTAAATGATTTCTTCAAAACCTTAGAAGATCATTTCGTTGCAGCAGGTGATTACAAAGCGAAAAAAGACGATTAAATCATATGATAAGTGAGCACATTCTTGAAAATGATCGAAATTCACATATACAGGCATATTTTGAAAGCTTTAATCCAACTACAGCTACAGGTGTTGCCTTGTGGAAAGCAAAAAGGAAAATTAAACGATCCATATCCATTTCTGCTCCGCTAAGAAAAACAGACAAAAGCTGGGCATGCAGTAACCAGGAGCAAGCTAATTTGTTTACATAACATCTAGCTGATGTTTTTCAGCCCCATCCTTAGGAAGGTGTACAGGTATAAGAAGAAAAATTCATGAGATTCCTTAACTCCCCGAATCTGGATCAATATACACGGTAATTATTTAGTGTAGCGGCGCTTGTGTGGCACGCTACTTATTTCTCGTGGACGTTAATAAAAGAATTTTCACCTTGTTACAATTTTTAATGGGTATAACAAATACTGTGAGTGCGCGAGAATCGAATGTCGTTCTGCGAGAGTCGCTTGCGAGTGTGAAGTTCATGCGGGTGCAACTTCAGAACTGTTGACGGTTCGTTCCGAAACATTTACTTACTTTCTATTATTTATTAATTAATTATTTATTTAATATCAATTAATTATTTATTTAATAATTCAATTCCTACTCCAAGAAATCACCAAGTTACGGCCTCTTTATTAATAAAGTTCGGCAAGAATTACCTGAGTGTCGGTTAACCCAATGACAGCGATTTTAATGCAATAGCAGGACGTCAACTAATATCACCCCTAATATAAATTTGCACAAATAATTATGCTACTAAAAGATCCAAAATCATATAAGCCAATTAGCAATATGCAGTAGGCAGTAGCCTATACCAGCAAAATTATATGAAGTCTTTATATCGTTATGGATGTTATCAGAAGATAATATCTGAACATAAATTGGGATTATGTTGCCAGCACGCTACCACCCATCAAATTTATTGACTGAGAAATCAGATAGACAGGCCTTTTGAAAGCAAGAAGTTCTACGCTACTTTCTACTTGGACATATCACAGGTTTTATACATCAAGGTGCAGTAACACTACTTTTTAACATGACGGAGCTGGAAAGTGGCAACTTCGTTTAGCGCAGGAGCCAGAAAGTTGCCATTTTCCGGCTGGAGAACAGAAAAAATATTATCAAGTAGGAAAAAGTTATGTAAAAACACATTGAACACATACAGGGACATAATATACAAAAAACAAGTATTTTTGCTTTCTTTCTGAATTGCAAGCATTGACAAGGAATCCTTGTAATATTTAACGAACGCAATGAATGTCCAGTCGATCGTACGACATTGTTATATCGGCACAAACTCTCGTCGATTTGCTTGTCAACTGCACTGCCCTACAAACTGTAAGTTTTCAGTTAGCTGACGTTTTAGTGTAAGTACATCAGTGTTACTGCCTGTGCGTTTTAAAAGCGCGAGATTTCTTTTAGAAGATGTTGACTACGTTCCGAAAACCTAACCCCTCCCTCTCCCCTGTGACCAAGCGTGGTACTTGAAGACATCCTCTCCCTCCCCTAAACCGGTTACGTGGTATGGGTACGTTCCCTTAGCAGTGATGCGTGTTCAAACAAACAGACAGACATTTCTAAAAATGATTGAAATGTATTTTATTCCTTATTCTAAGACACCTTCAACAATTTTTGTCACAAAAATGTAAAAAGTACAGTAACGTTACATTTACATTCTAATTATATGTATAGACTAGCGAGCCCGGCGGACGTTATCCCTCCCTGATTATAAAAACACAACATACAAAATATGATATTATGATTCCTCACGAATCACTGTATCTACTGGTGAAAATCGCATGAAAATCCGTTCAGTAGTTTTTGAGTTTATCGCGAACAGACAGACAGCCGTGGCAGAGGACTTTGTTTTATAATATCTAGTGATTACACAATATTATTGTTCCAGAAGTAGGTCGTCGAGAAAGGGACGGTACGAGGCATCGGTTGTATGGTCGCGTGTATCCCTGCATCACGAGCGTCAATTATCACGACCAAACACAATGTGCTCGTGAGCCGCCCTCCTGCGTTCCCGTGAGGCGCCGACAATATCGGTGTGACTCGAATGTATATATTAACACTTCACGACTATCCCGAAGAAGGGCTAACTGTGACTATTTAATCCTAATTCAAAAATGTAGGCTTAAAATCTCAACAAAAATAGTGAGTGATCTTCAAAAATATTGGCAGAATTAACAGATCGACATTCTATTGTTTAGCGGCCATTTCATCTTATTATATGGTCGTAGTGTAAAAGATCTCTCCTTTTTTTTGGTCTTATTTTCTTGGTTATTACACCCGTGCGAAGCTGGTGCGGTAGGCTAGTAATAAATAATACTAAAAATTTATTTAAGTAATGATGAGGTGAAAGATGCGCACACTCTAAAGTTTCCAAATGTTCGTAACAGCTAGTCTCTGATCTGACAATATTGTTATTCGAGATTTAGGCAATCTGCTTTCGGTTACAAAATTCAAAACAAATATAGTTAATTCAGGATATTTCTCTTCGCTAAAAGTGAACAATCATGGCAGGATTCATTCCTACTTCCGAGATTTCCGGTCGTTTTTTGAACGGAATACGCTTATTGTCCTGACAGGCCTTTGCAGCTTCACTGGGCTATTAAAGCAAGCGCTTAAGGCACTCAGCCGATTTGACTAGTATTTGACAACCAGTTCAAGGGTGACGGCACACCTTGGCATGGGCTTTTGCCTTGTTACAGAACGTCGCGAATCTAACTAAGCCAAGCTAAAATAAGCTATGTAACTATTCATACGTATAGGGATTAGTGAGATATATATGTGTACCCAGCACGTGCATCTCACGAAATAACTTCCGTTCGTAATACCCTGTCGTACAGCACAGATTAAAAATATCTGAACAATGACGTCATCACCCACGGACGTCAGATGTTTTTTTTTCTTAATTTCGTGAATAGTTCCGGCACACGCATTTCATCCCACCGGTGGTCGCCGCGCCGTGGGGATGAGATACCGATCTCACGGTGCTTGCGTGTCTGATTACAGTTTGCGTATACACTTTGGCCCTTACTATCGTTTCGAGTTTTGTTAATTGTGAGTTGTCGAATTCGATTGTTGCCTATATTTTATCTGTATTTTATTTGCTACTTATCTATACTATATATAAAGCTGAAGGGTTTGCTTGTTTGGTTGGACCGCCTTACGTCGCGATCGAGTGTGCACGAGTTCACAAACGCGCTCCGCATCAACTGCGGCTCCCTGTGCAGTTGCTGACGTCACAGATCTCTCAATAGTGATTTCCGGGTAATGTAGTAACGTTACCCAGGACTGCACCGCGGCGTTTTTCATTCCCGTTTCCCCGTACCGCCATGGAGCGTAGCCCAGGCTGTACGTACACCAAAGGCCCTTTTCAGGGCCAAACGAAGACCCAGCACCCGAAACCGGACACCGAACCTACCAAAACGAAGACCCAGACCACGAAAACGGACACAGAACCAGCCCAAATACTGACCCCAGCTACCCATACCGGACTATCACAAGTCGAGCACCGCCCACAACCGGCTTCCCCGGATGATGAGGCGACGTTTGAGATCCCTCCCTCCGCGACGAGCCAGCCGACCGCCCACGCAGTGAGCGTTGCGCAGGCGGCCGAGATGCTCATGCCGATGGAAACCTATCAAAACGATCTCAAGAAAATCGCTCAACTGATAGAGGAAGGCTCCCTATCAACAACAATGATCCGCTGGTGCGCCCTCGCTCTGAGGGTGCGAGAATCAGCGATCGAAGGAAAACCCTTATCGACGCAAGATCTCAGAGCCCTGGAGCTTGCCTCCAAGGGTGTACTGATCCCACCAGAGATCTCCCGTCAAAACTTCGAGACAAGTCCCCTAGGAAAAGCCGTTAAGAGGCTTAGAGAGGACGACGACAACCCCCAAGACGATAGGCGAGCACGCCCTAAAATCAACCCCGAAGTCACAAAATCACGTGAAACACCTAAAGAAACCAGTACGCCACCTGCGCCCCTGCCGCAGAGGCGAACAAGTCTTAAAAACACTCCCCGACCTCCTCTATCGAAATCACCGCAAAAAGATAAACAGAAGTCCCAGAGTTCAACGACCTCTGTGGAATGTAAACAAACTGCAGCCACAACAGGAATGACCGTGAAATCCAAGCCGACCTTGACAATGAAAACTCCCGTACGGAACCAGTCAACAATGCGCGCAACGACGTCCAGTGAAAACACCGGCGCTAGTGAGCCCGGAGACCAGTGGTCTACACCACGGTCTAGCCAACCCAAGACGTATGCACTAGCGACATCAGTGGAAAAACGACCGAAACCCAGCTTTACCGAACGAGAGCCACCCACGAACAGCCAATCAGGGAGCGCCGTCACCGAAAATAGAGCCGCGGCCGACGGTATAGCTCCGAGCGATTCGACGACAAGTGGCGACAATATCAGAGTTGAGGAACCCCAAAAACAGCGGAAATATCCTCCTCTGATAGTTGAATCGTTGCCTGATTGGAATAAACACTTCGAGAATATTAAACGTGAACTCGGGAAGACACCAAACGCGCGACCCTTTGGCGCTGGGGTGCGCTTCTTACCACAGAACGACAGGGAATACCGCGTAATTCAAAAGTATTTGTGCGAGCTGGAGAAAAACGCGGATATTTCCTGGTTCTCGTATTCCCTGCCGAATGAAGAGAGTCTGAAAGTAGCAATAAGAGGGCTCCCTACATCAACAAGCACGACTGAGATCTCTGAAGATTTAGAAAAGAAAGGCTTCCAACCCGAAACGGTTAGGAATATACGGGCACGAGGCGACCGACCCGGAAGTATTTTCTACGTCGCACTAAAGAGAACAGAAGGCCTAATTCCGAGAATTTACGAAATTGACGAGATAATGACGATGACTGGCGTCAGAATCGAAGCCTGGCGGGGAAAATCTGGCCCCGCCCAGTGTCACAGATGCCAAAAATTCAGACACAGCTCTCACCACTGTCACCGGAAGCAAGCGTGCGTAAGGTGCGGCGGGCCACATTTTGCGGCCGATTGCGACCGCCCTAGAGACGCGCCTGCGACGTGTGCAAACTGCGGCGGGCCTCACCCGGCCAGTCACTCGCAGTGCCCCGTCAGACGACGAGAGGCTAGAAACAAGAGGGCCGGGACGTTAGCCGCTACGGGACGCAAAGGGCAAGCCCTCCCTGAACAGAACGCCGTGGTGGAGGCGGCACCGGCGTCATTAATGGCACCGGCCAACAACCCGGCGTTACGTAAAAGCAAGGCGGGCCCCGTAGTGAAGAAGCGTGTCCAAAAGACCACACATAAAAAGAAAACCGGCGAGGTTAAACCCAGAAAGCAAGTCACATTTATAGACGAACTAAGGAGCACTATAGCCGAGAAGGGGGTTATGGGGCTGCTTAAGGAGCTTACAAGAAGTCCGACTAAAACAAGGCGGAACTAATGGATAACACACCGATAAAAGTTGTCCATTGGAACGCACAATCCCTCAAAGGGAAAAGAAAACTCCTTATTCACTTTCTGAAAGAACACAAAGTAGATATAATGCTGATCTCGGAGACATTCCTTCACCATAACGAGACGCTCAAGATCCCGAGTTACAACCTCTACAGGAAGGATGAAAGAACGGCCACTGGCACGGCTTACAGGGGGTTAGCGGTGCTAATTAAAAATAATATGGTGCACCAACCCATACCTCACAAAGAGTACCAGTCTCTGTATACTCTGGGAGTGCTGGTTAGCATCGCGGGCCGAAACACGAGATTCTTTGCCGCCTACCGACCGCCTGGCGCAAACGCCGATACACTGACCACTGACTTGGAGGACCTGTTATCACAAACACAGGACTCCATAGTCATAGCAGGAGACCTAAATATTAAACACAGATCCTGGAACTCGAACAGAAACACGGCCTTAGGCGCCCGACTACTAAAACATGCCGAAGATAATAACTACGATATTATCGGACCCGATTCACCTACCCACCACCACGGACAAGGAGCGCACGATGTCCTCGACATATGCTTATATAAGGAACTAACCGCCCCGCCGCTACAAACTGTACTCCCGGACCTGCCGTCGGATCACAGGCCGGTTCTTATGGAGATCTGCGCGGCACCGGTGAGGATCAGTCTTCCCCCCCCTCGCATGGAGATATGCTGGGAGAAATTCAGGGGCATATTAGAAAGCAATACGCCCACGAGAAGGATGATCACGAGTGAGGACGTCGAGGTACTGACAGAGGACATCACACGGTGTATCCACAGCGCCGTGGAGGTGTCCTCAGTTGCCAAACTAGCCAGCAGATGGCACTCGTCGCTACCAAGACACATCAGGGAGCTCATTACACAGAAAAGAAAACTCCGCATACAATGGCAGAATACCCGTTGCCCGAGATTGAAAACACAACTCAACTCGATGGTGACGCGCGTTAAGCTCGCACTAGACAACCACGCGGCCGAAGCATGGGACGCACATGTCGAGAGCATAGGAGACCACCTTCCTTCAGTGCACCGATTGTGTCGGAACCTGTCTTCGGCTCCGAGAAAACCTCACCCGCTCTTGGGTGCAGACGGTTCACCGAGGTTCGTAGCCGAAGATAGGGCGGAGATATTCGCCACACATCTGTGGCAGCAATTTGCGCCGAATCAGATTGACAACGTCGACCATTATAACAAGGTCAATCAACTCCTGGAAGCCAGAAGAACCGGCATGGCAGACCCAGGCAATGACTACCTTTTTATATCGCCGCGCACCGTGCAGCGCGAAATTAAAAAGCTCCAACCGAAGAAGGCCCCTGGAATCGACGGAGTAACTAACACAATGTTACGTCACGCACCGTATAAGACCGTCGCGGCGCTGACGCGACTATATAACGGCATTCTCCGCACCGGTCACTTCCCTAATGAGTGGAAGCTGGGAGTGATCGTGATGATCCCAAAACGAGATAAAGACCTGAAGTACGCCGAAAACTACAGACCAATTACGCTGCTCAGTACTCTCTCGAAAGTATTCGAGAGAATCGTGCTGAGCATGCTGAAGCCTCACATCGAGCTACGGAGGGAACAATATGGCTTCAGGGAAGGCCACTCAACCACCCTGCAGCTCGCAAGAGTGATCCACACCCTCGTCGAAACACATAACCGGAAAGAGCACGCCGCCATCGTGCTCCTCGATATGGAGAAAGCGTTCGACAGGGTGTGGCACGAAGGGTTACTCTATAAGCTGGCGACAGCATCCACCACCCCCGCCCTCCTACAACGACTCATTAAATCCTTCTTGGAGAACCGCAGAGCAAGAGTAAAGGTGGAAAACGCGATGTCTCGGGAGGTAGAGGTACGCGCAGGCGTCCCGCAGGGCAGCTGCCTCTCACCGCTTCTATATGCCCTATACACCAATGACATCCCGGTGGTCGGCAAGGCTAAACTAGCCCTCTTTGCCGATGACACTGCATACTATGCAACATCGTTAAACAGGAAGAGATCCGCAGCCCTACTACAACCCACCCTAGACGCACTTCCTGAGTGGCTGGAGAGATGGCGGCTCACAGTGAACACCAGAAAGACGCAAGCCTTCCAACTTGGCTTCAAGACTACCCCAACACCACCCCTGACGCTTCAAGGTGTAACCCTTCAATGGAGGAATGAGGTGAAATACCTCGGGGTCACCATAGACAGGGGGCTGTCTTTTAAGAAGCACATTGAAAACATCATCACGCAGGCGAGGGTGGCGAGGAGAGTGCTGTGCCCGGTACTCAACTCCAAACTCCCGTACCGCACGAAGCTAGGTCTCTATAAGACGTACGTGAGATCACGCCTCACGTACGCAGCCCCGGCTTGGTTCGGTTGCGTATCGGAAACTCTTAAACGCAGATTACGAACTCAACAAAGCCAGACGCTTAGAACGATCGTCGGGGCTCCGCGTTATGTGAAGAACGCGACGATCGCTCGCGATCTGCGAGTAGAGAGCCTAGATTACTTCATAAGCAGCCTCGCCACGAACATGTTTCGGAGAGCGGATAGATCGGCGCATGTGCACCTCCAAAACATCGCGCCGCTTCACACAAGACCGCCCGAAGACGACAGCACCGACCTCCCTGTAAGAAGAAAGATGATCAAACAACACGCACGCACACTCACTCACGTCACAGAGAGTGAGTAACACAGCTGCGCCCGATAACCCGAAGGAAGCCATCAGGCCTCCGCAACAGACGCACCCCTAGAGAGGGTGTCGAACCAAAGGCCACCGTCAGAGGGTTTAACCCTGGTACGGTTTCCCCGCACCTGCATCCAAGGCAGGAGCGAGAAGATTGCGACGACGCTTGTTTGGTTGACGCGCTAGCCTCAGGTACTGGTCCGATTTAAAAAATTCTTTTAGTGTTAGATTTTTTTTTATGTCATAGCAGGCAAACGAACAGGTGAGTCACCTGATGTTAAGTGAACACCACTGTCCATAGACACTAAAAACACCAGGGGAGTCGAAAGTGTGTTGCCAACCTGCGTATGGGGGAAAGGGAGGGAGGGGAGAGAGGAGAGGGCAGGAGAGGTGGGCCTCCGGCGCTCTCACTGACCGAACGAAACGCAACAATGCAAGCACTGTGACTTCACGTCAGTTTTCTATGAGAGGGTGGTGCTACCCCGGGCGAGCTGACCCATTCATGCTGAAACTTCAGCATGGCTCTACCACCTACATACCACTATATACCATCACGCTGAGACCAATAGGAACGCAGCACCAATGAAGAATGTTTCAAAATCGTTGTTTTTTTCTTTCGAGATCTTCCGCTGCGTGTTAGCGTTAGCCTAAAGTAACTATTCTACGCGGACCAAGTCGCGGGGAGAAGCTAGTAGTAATATAATAAGGTTACGAAATTTTGATACCGATCAATGATATATTTAAAAGCTTGCAAAGAAGACATTGCGGACAATTATATTTCCTCTATGTCAACTGTTGGCACATTTTATTGACGAACTTTTTAATAAAAATGACACTCAATTTTGGTCTAATGACTTGAGAGTAGATTTGAGATACTTTTTGTATAAAAATATTAACAAAAACCATGTATACTTTAATCTCTGTGAGTAGTCTATATACCTACATATATAGCAGTTTTTCATTAACACGAAATCTAATTAATAATCAATGTTGAATATTACCCTATTATTGTGGCATCCATTCTATCAAATATCAAGCTGTGCTGATTTTTTCTACAACACAATGAATCATAATACTATACTATTAATATTTATTAATCCATAATAACAAATGTATTTTCCATAAGTATTTTTGTATATTTGGATGGTATTTTAACTTGATATATTAATTCTTCATAACGACCACATTTTTTTATTAAATATTTTATCGTTTACACACAACCTGACCTGATATTAAATGACGATTTAGTTTAAGATGGTACATACCCTAAACCTGGAGAGGAACTGGCTTTCAAGTGCAGCAGCCAAAACACATACAGACGTTTAGCGACATATATCCGACTAGAGGATGCTATCAAGCCATCCACCATGCTATTTCCTCACGATATATCCCTTTACTGAAAGCTCTCGTTTATTTGTAAGGGTTCGAACCTAACTTGAGCCATCATTGCTTAGAATTTTATGAATCTATACAGGAGGTAATTGTTGGAACTATTCATACGACTCAAAAAACTTATATAAATGTCAAACTGTAGATTATATCCTATTCTATTGTAATTAAATCGTTGCTAGTTATTCATAAAGTCCATGTTAATTAAATTACGAACGAGTATCGATGGTAAGGGTCGACTCTAAAAGGTCGGCGTGAGCGCGCGTGTATTTGTGTTTATGTAAGCCAATTTACTGATTGTACCTCGTCGCGCACAACAGCAAATTGATGGGGTGCCCGGAGAATATCATGATATCATAGTTTAATCAGCGGTAATGAATTGAATTTACCGTAAAAATATTAGAGGACTGGTAATATTGGATATCATATTAATCAGTATTTGAGATGATGACTACATAGTAATTGGAAGGTAATGTAATTATCTATAGATTATTTTGTTAGTCTGTTCTCTTATTTCTGTTCCTTATTCAGTAATAACAAAATTTTATATCAAGACAATATAGAATTAAATGATTTATAATCAACTAGCTGGCCTGGCAGACGTTGTCCCGCTCTAATTATGTAAAATCCGTTCAGTAGTTTTTGAGTTTATCGCGATCAGACAGACAGACAGACGCGGTAGGGGACTTTGTTTTATACTATGTAATGATAATGATGAAATTCATTGACAACTTTATTTTATTTTATTTAAAATTAGTATTTTTGATTATTTTATTTCGACGAAACAATATATACGGTCTTCAAATTTTATTTAGTGCGTGATAATTAATCAAATTATAAATTCAGGGTTTGTTCATATATGATGTTGTCGAGTATAGATAGTGTCCTAATAAATACTTTTTCAAATATTTCACTACACTAGCTAGAACCATCTACGAAAAAAACCGCATCGGGTGATCATGGTCACATGCCGATACATTCAGTAGTTTTAGTTCTTTTTCCTATGATGAAAGAAAGAAAATATGTTTATTGCAGCAAACACATGAATAACACAATAGTAGAAAAATAGAGTTACGTAGATGTATATAATATAGAAAAGGAATAAAGAATGTACGTTAAAACATATTAAAATTATACCACGGTTTAACTGCAAAGTCGCACAATTCAACATGTGCTGGCTACCACCTTTACAAATGACCCCAGCGCTGATCCTCCATTGTGGCCAAGTGGGTTTATGTATCTAATAATAATAACACTATGATAATAATATGATGATGGACATATATTATAAAGGAATATGACGGTAAAAAAATGTTTATCTGTCTGTGTCCGGATTTAATTCGAAAGCGGAGTGACTGATTTTTATCAAATGTAATGTATACAGGAAGCTTCTTCTTCATTCAGGAAGGAACATTCTTCAAATTTTTGTTTATTCTCAATCGATGTTGTTCAAATTTGTAGCCTATAAATTATATCTAGTAATATTTTTAGTAATCATAGAATATATTTTAAATTCAAATAATTACCCAGAAATAAAAATAGATTTTATTGTTGGCACACATCACGGTTACAAATTAAATAAAGAAAATAGATAGAACTATATGTTGCAGTACAACTGCTAGATACTACAGCGCTGATTTTCAATGGGGGACCATGCCATAGCAATGTACGGACGTGTATTCGGTGGCTTAACAAAAATATTACACAGAATTACTACTGAATTAGACACATAAGACGACGACGAATTTATTAGGGTCCGCGACAAATTTAAGACCATGTAATTGTAACCTTTATCAAGTGTATACCTACCTATCTTTGAAAAGAACAAAAATATGTGATACTGGTGTTTCCTTACATAATAACACAATTAGACATAAATCATAGTAAGTAGACGTGTGTTAATAAATGTCCGTAGAAGTAGTTTTTCTGTTTAAAACCGCGTGCGGGGATGCAGGCTAGACTAATTTAGGATAATACTAACTGCCCGCAACTGCGTCTGCATGGAACTTAATGTATAAAACAGTGACAAATAAAATCATCTCAATGTATTAAGTCCATTTACTCCTCTACTTTTCTCTCGTAGTTAATTCGCGTCGTCATTAAAATTACAATAACTTTTGTTAGAGTGAACCGATTTTAATGAAACCAAGACTAAATGTTACTCGAGGATATGCTTTATGATTTTCTTATAAAGCCCGAGGTGAGTTTATTGTAAACGCAGTACTTTAACAGTGATGCGTGTTCAAACAAACAGACAGACAGATAGACAGACATTCCTAAATATGATTCGAATGTATATTATTACTTATTTTATGACAATTTTACAATAAATCGTTGTGCTTACTTGTTATGAGAACACAAAAAGATACAAAAAAAAAAAATTAAATATATTTTTTTATTTATTCCAAGACAGCTGCAACAATTTTACAAAAATCGAAAAAGTACAGACACGTTTGATTTACATTCTTATTATATACTAGCTGTGCCCGCGACTCCGTCCACGTGGAACCTGATGTACAAAACAATGACTAATAATGTCATCTGAACGTATTTAGTCCATCTGCTTATCTACTGTTCTCTCATACTTAAGTCGCGGCGCCATTAAAATTACAATAACTTTTGATAGTGTGGACCGATTTTAATGAAACAAAGACTAAGTTACTAGCATATGCTTTGTGATTTTCTTATATGCTTTAGCAGTGATGCGTATTCATACAAACAGACAGACAGACAGACATTTCTAAAAATGATTGAAATGTATTCTATTACTTATTCCTAGACACCTGCAACATTTTTTCACAAAAATCGAAAAACAACAGACACGGTAGATTTACATTCTTATTATATGTGATATAGATTTAGTAGTAATATTATGTGAAATATGTTTTTGTTTTCGTGAAGGGTGACATATTAGTGTAAAGTAAATATGATAGTAAAATATAAATATAACCATATAAACAAGGTATACCGCTACAAGCTGACTCGTAGGTAACGATGTTTACTAACTCTCCCCCGAGATACACACGGTGGCGTACACTTTCTGGCGTTTTATGGGAATTAAAAACGCTACCCAGCACATAAACTCCCCTGTATTAAAACGTGGATCAAATATTACAATCTAATTTTTTTTTTAATAAATAAAAATGTTATTGGTCATAAAACGATGAAAAAGTACGATAAAAATTTGTTTATTTTGTTAAAACTTTACATACTTTATATAAATTTGGTTATCTATACATAGAAATAAAATTGGGCTATCTATTGTTCGTCCGAGCTAAGTTCCGAAGCGCCTGAATCGATTTTGACCAGAATTTTACTAAGAGGAGTATTCAACGTAGTACTAATACCTTATGTATAATCTATGTAAGATTTATAGGTGCTAAATAGTAATGATAACATTATAATTAATTATAACACGTAGTCGTATGAAACAACAAACTCATATATTCACAAGAAAGAAGTCACAGGCTTTAGCTAAGTGTTAATATAAATATATTTAAGTCATTTACTTTCAAGTATTTCAGAATATTTAACGTTAATAATAAAAAAAAAAGTGTGTGTGTACTTATGTACACGCGTTAGAAGTTATACTTCTTTGGCGTAACAAGATAACAATCTGTTCAAAAATTTTATCTTTTGCCTTAATCTACGTTTGTAGAAAAAAACGACACTAACAATAGAAAAAAAAAAGGTATTTAATATATTGAAAGTTTTAATACAAAGAAATACGAACAACAAATACAAAGAAACAAAATGTTGACTATAACTAACTTCAGGTGAGCGGTTAAGCAGACAGCTTCATACTGTTAATTTTGTGTCACAGATGCGCGCGCATCTTAAAATTTCACTCTTATCATTTTTTCATAACGCGCCTAAAGAAGTATAACTTCAAAAATTCTACATACAAAAGAAACATATCATGTGGATAATTTAGTGTAAAAGTTTAATCAAATAAATAAAACAAGGTGCGATTCACTTCCTGGCCACCTGGTAATCACTGGAACAATGGACGCCAAATTTCCGAACGGAATAAAAAATGATCTGTCAAACGAGCAGCTTTCCCGCCAATTTGGCTTCAATTCGCGCCCTCACACTAGTGTTACCATAAATTACAATAATAATTAGATTATAAAAAATTAATGATATATCGATGGTTTTCTGACGCAACCTCGTATCTCAGAAATCACTACTTTTCAGGAAAGACAAAAAACGTTTTATAATGAAATTTTTAATTTTTTTTAACAATTTTTTTTTTAATTTTAAAAATATTCAATCTTTTGACAAATTTTTGAGTTAAATATAATATTAAAAAAATTTAATCATTATTTTTTCTTTTATTTTCTGAGATACGTGTTTGTCGCAGAGAAAAAAACGTAACATACGTGATTGCGTAATATCTTTTTCAAATAAGGGTACATGAATAAAATTTTTTTAATTATTTTATTTTAAGAACAGATCAACTTTTTCAATTATTCTTTATCAAATAAAAATATTATTATTAAATTTTTTAATTTTTTTTACTTACTGTGATAATTTTTTTCACTATAATAAAAAATGTATTTATTAACTATTGTTTATTCACTTTGAATAACAATTCAATTTACTGAAAGATAAATAATAAAGTTTTTATTAATAAGATTGGACCAAATAACATTGCTGAGAGAGAACTTGTTTATAAATGCGCCATCTTGTATTTCAAGATACGAGGTTGCGCTTGACACATTTTTTTGAACTGAGATACGAGATTGTATTTTTTTAAATAACAAAAAATTGAATGAATATTTTTATTTATAACTTTACAGATGTATGCGGCTATATTTATTGATTAATTTTCCGATTAAATCTCAAAATCGTCAAAAATCGAGTTACGAGGTTGCGTCAGAAAACCATCGATATACAACATTTTCTTATATATCTGTTTATTTGTTACTAGCTCTGCCCGCGTGGACCTAATGTAAAAAAACAGTGAATAATAAAATCATTTGAATGTATTAACGTCCACTTAGTTATCGACTTTTCTCTCGTACTTAAATCGCGTCGTTATTAAAGTTACAATAACTTTTGATAGAGGGAATCGATTTTCATAAAACCTAGACTAAATATGACTCGAGGATATGCCTTATGATTTTCTTGAAGTTTTATCATGAACACAGTACTTCAGTAATGATGTGTGTTCGTACAAACAGACAGACAGACATTTCTAAAAATGATTGCAATGTATTTCATTACTTATTATTAGACATCTGCAACAATTATTTTTACAAAAATCAGAAAAGTACAGATACGTTAGATTAACATTCTAATTATATGTATAGATGAGAATATAGTTAACTTATATCATACTGTGAAGTTTGTCTAACTTGTTTATTAAATTCATGTCTGTATGTACGTGTTTAGTGTTTATTCGCATCGTTTATCCGATTGAATTGGTATTTCTTCTTTTTCTGGTTTTGCCCATACAAAAGCAGTGTCAGTAATTGAGTTGAAATCGTGTATAATTGCCGTAGGCACTTGCTTGAAAGATTGCTACTGAAATTTCTGACAAAGTACAATAGCCGGCAGGTGTCAGGCGTCATGGTGGTCGAGTGGTTCGACAGGTGGAATATCAATCTAATGTCAGCAGATTCGAACCCCGTCATCTAGTAAAAAATATCTGAATTCGCGTACATTTATTAATTTAAATTGGTGATACTATCGGCTGACAATGAAGGAAAACATCGTGAGGAAACGTGAACCAGAATTTTTTCTTGTAGTAACCGCAGTATGTGGAAAAATACAAAACTGTGGATTTCTCGGAGTTTGGAATCGTCAATACTTTGGCGTGGTAACTTTGGTGACGGTATCCTTTTACAGTCGATGACGACAATAGCAGTCGTCGGGTCTATATCAGAATGCTCCCTTTTTCATGTAGTTATCAATGTTAAATCTGAGGTATAATTAAGACACTGCGCTTTTATGTGGGAGGTAACGATAAGGTAAGATACCAGTTAACATAAGAAAACAAAAGATAGCTGACTATTAATTCAAAAAAATTGAATTCAGTCCTTTTGACTCCGAGCAAAGGCGAGCTATTCGCATTGGTAACGATCCCGGTAATATGCAGCCTTGAGTCATTAGAATTTTGCAGAGACTTTGGATCTTTATGTACATTTTACCGTATGTATAATAGAGAGTGCTCTGAAGAAATTTCTGATATGGTACCCTCATTGTCAATCCAAACTTGCACTTCCCGCTGGCTGGTTGCTCATCCACACATTCTAAAAGCTCACAAAATACCGACTGCCGTAATGTTCTCCAGAACATTCGTTACGCGTACGCTAGCGTTGTGAAATGTGTTACCCGGTACAGTGTTCACCCAGGCTCATGACTTGAGGCTCTTTAAAAAGGATACCTGTAGTGTTGCAATTGTCCATAGGCTACGGTAATCATTTACCATCAGAAGCCATCTATACGTTTACTGGCATTTGTCATTGAAAAAAAGACACGTATACTCCATGGAATTTTAAAGGAAAATAAATTGTACCAATATTAATATTATTTTTTTGATATTAATTATGCAGACGTATACGTTTTGTATACCTGATTTATACGTCTCATAAACGCGTAACCCTTATGTCATAAGTGGTAACAAAGTATATTGTAAGGTATGCATTCCCTTCTTTTTCACAGACTTTTCAATTTTTTTTTTATGTCATGGGAGACAAACGAACAGGCGGGTCACCTGAAGTTAAGTGGTCACCGCCGTCCATAGACACTAGCAACACCAGGGGAGTCGCAAGTGCAGTACCAGACTGTGTTTGGGGGGGATGAGAGATGGGATAGGAAGTAGGAGGAGGGGAGGTGGGCCTCCGGCGCTCGCACTGACCGAACGAAACGCAACAATGCAAGCGCTGTTACTTCACATCGGTTTTCCGTGAGAGAGCGGTACTGCCCCGGGCGGTTCGACCCATTCATGCTGAATACAGTAATAGCTTCAGCGTGGCTATCAGCATGGTAAATCTACAAAGACTAGTCCTGGTCCTCAAATATAATCAAGATTTGACGATATTTTCCTCACGATAAATTGTCATCCGCCTCATTTATATGTATCTATTGCGCTCATGGAATAGTTATATAATCATTACATAGTATAAAACAAAGTCTCCTATCACGTCTGTCTGTCTGTCTGTTCGCGATAAACTCAAAAACTACTGAACGGATTTTCATGCGGCTTTCACCAGTAGATAAAGTGATTCGTGAGGAAGATTTTGGTATATAATTGTCAAGGATTTTTTTATAATCAGGGCGGGATAACGTCGGCCGGGCCCACTAGTATATAATATATTAAAACAGACTGTTTAGTCTAATTAGTCCTTAACACGGCTGCCTTTCGACGCACTCTTACACTTATTACTTTGCCTAGTAAGACAGGTTGTCCAAATAGTGATGGCTTTTTGAGTCGCATATCATAAAAATCTTAAAAATGCGAGTTTGTACTAGCGTCCTCACCAAAATTTTTGACCCCTCTGAATACAGTTCCGCAGAAGACAAATTTAGTATAAATACGCATCGTATTACGCGTAGAACATCGAGACAACTTAATATTTTAACTTTGTTTTATATTAAACTCTTGAATATATTACACGAAAACCCGTAGTTTGGCTACATTCAGATCGTCTAAAAAGATTTACGAGGACTTTACCTTGTCTTGTATACCTAGCTTCTTACTCGTTAGTAACTTGTATATTTGCCATCTAGGCAGTAAGGTTCCAGTAAGTTTCCAAGCTGTAAGGTTGTACTTACTGCCTTATATTATCACTCTTTAGAGAAATCATTTAAAGCCGAATTATTTGTCTAGAATAAATATTTATTCTCGAAAGTTCTCAAAGTATAGTCACTACACAAATTCGACACGCCCTTATATCGAGATTAATAGGGCTCGATGTTTAGACTTCGGTCGCCATAGCACCGTGGGGTGGATTGTCAATCTGTCCGGCCCTCCGTAGTGCGTCTAAATACCACATCTCAGGGGGAAAATTACATTATCTGGCAATACTCGTTCCATCTTTTAAAGGTTAATTAGGTTTTTTACTAGCGTTCGTTTATTTTACAATGACGGATTTTATCATCTCATTTATCAGCTAGCACTTAACAGCGTCATCATCTGCTTATATTGCTTTATATAAACTATGAGCAAATTCGCTCTTAAGGGTGATTAAGTTCCTTATTCAACAGATCACAAGTCAATATTATTAATGCAATTCTATAACTCGAATTACTAGTTTCAATTTGTAATTACCCCACTTTTCACTCACCTCTTACCACTATACGAGGTGATTTTTTTTTTTAAATGGCATTTGTGACTAATGTGTCATATATATGTACAAAGGTTTTCTATGTATAAAATCTGCATTGGTTAGGCTAAGACTTTTCATGCCCTACTTGCCTTTCTTACGTCTTCTGCCTGTCTTTGGCCTTTTTTACGTGGGGAAATCCTACATGGATTCTACTTCCGTAACGGGACGATACAGGATGGAATTATCATTCTTCATGTCGTCCCGGCGACCGGGCCAGCCCCATATCAGTCTTCCTGTGCTAAAGAGAGACAACCTGCTACACCCCATTATCTCTAAGACGAAGTGGTCTCTGGCCTGTCTTGCCCTTTCTCTCTTTTGTAGCCATGGCGAGGCGCTTTCTCAATACGTGGGCGATGGATGTTCGCATAAAGTGTTTGTACCATCTTCACCTACCTTCGATATGCGCTTGATCGCCAAAATATCATGGTTATCTTTGAATTAAAGATTACTTGAACAATATACAATTGCTATCAGGTATCCATTCTTTTCGCTCTTAATAGCCATGTTTTTGAGAGAATATCGTACTTTCTTTAATTTTTGGGACTTTAATAAAATGTATTTATGTAAAAAAACATGTTTGTAGAAGATAGGTTCAAGATAAACTGCGACAGTATAACGCTGAAGAATATGAGGGAGAACGCATTGTTTAAACATTATGTTAAATGCAAAAGAAAAATAATGAAGAGCCTAAGACATGTGAAAAATAACCAGGAAGAGTGAAAGAAAATAGATAGAATCATAGTAAAAGAGTTATGACGGAAAATGATATTTTATATTTAGAAAGCATATATGGCATTTTCATAAATTTGTACAAGATAATGGAAATTGGATACAATGACCCTAAATTGAATTAAGGGTAGTTTACACCAAAACCTGAAATTAAGTTAAAGATTGTCTGTATTTTTGCATAAATAAGTTAACTCAAAGCAAAAGCTAAGTTTACCTTTTTGATACGATTGTCCTTTAATTTACGTACAAATACTGATGGATTCGTTTATCTAAATACATCTCATCATGAAAATTATGGCGCAAGTCGTGACTGTAGTGAATTATACGTATTCAAAGTGTATGACAACGGGTGACGTGGCGCCAGCAGATAAACACTGACCTGAAACTCACACACTGAAACCTTGATGAGTTAGGATTGTGACACAATCGGCTCTTTTCCTTTTTATTTCCCATCGCTTCTCGTTACTTCGCTATATTCGTGTAACTGTAGGTGGTAGAGCCACGCTGAAGCTTTTTCTGGTTTCAGCATGAATGGGTCGGCTCGCCCGGGGTAGTACGACCCTCTCACAGAAAACCGACGTGAAGTAACAGTGATTGCATTGTTGCGTTTCGTTCGGTCAGTGAGAGCGCCGGAGACCCACTTCTCCTCCTCCTCTAAACACAGGCTGCCAACGCACTTGCGACTCTCGTGGTGCTTGCAAGTGTCTATGGATGGTGGTGATCACTTAACATCAGGTGACCCACCTGTTCGTTTGCCTCCTATGATATAAAAAAACTGTGGCTACTCTTATGATTGCTGAAAAGGGCTTCTAAATATTACTCTCTGGTATTTATTGTATACTAATTTAAGTAAGCTAAATGTTTGTTTCGTTATCACGATTGTTTATTAGTTTCATAGATGAGTTGTAGAGATACTTCGATTAATGTAGGTTCGAATCCTTAGAAGTAGGAGCTTTCGGTGAAGCAAAATATCGTTATTGAACCATAGCACGGTGGCAGGAATTTTCCTAATTTTTTTTTTATATATTATAGGAGGCAAACGATCAGATCACCCGATGGTAAGTGATCACCGCCGTCCATAGACACTAGCAACACCGGGGGAGTCAAAAGTGCGTTGCCGGCCTTTTTAAATTTATCGCCAAGCCGCTGTTGTAGTGTTCCGGCAGGCGGGCAACTACATTTGAGAGCCAGTCCCCTCTAGGTTAGAAGTTAAAACCTATAGAGTCTATAAGAAAAAGATATAGTAATACTTAATTTATATTTTGTATAGATAGTTTTATATTTTGTCCATCATCATATAGTCGAAATATAAAGCCAATGAATAAATATATATGAATTTAAGTTTTATTATTTAAAATTAAACCCCATGAAACCTGGTTAATAGCATAATATAAACGTATTATTTAACACAACCAACCGAAATCAAATTCGTATAATGATATGTTAAATACCAACAGTAATAACAGGTAACGTTAGCAAGAAAATAAAACAATTATTTGTAGTACAGTAAAAGCTCCTTCATATGCGTTTTCACTATTGGCAGATTAAAAAAAAAATGCGACCCAATTCCTATACTCGCGGCTAAAGAATTCTTTATTCGCGGATCTAATCTGTACATCGGTATATACATATGTATTTAAAAAGGATTCGATATCCTTTGTAAACGCGTTGTCAAATGGACTATTAAAAAAGTAAATTGGATCTTATTACAAATACGCAATCTGTGCAAATTCAAACTATAACTGCAAACATTGCCGATATTGCTTATGGAATAGGACGAGATATGTTCGAACAGATAGAATCAAGTGACATTCAGGAGTTGCTTGAATCGCAAGATGAAGATTTGACTGAAACCGACTTGGAGGTAATGTTAAATTCACAACCCATTTTTTTTTTATTATAGGAGGCAAACGAACAGACGGGTCACCCGATGGTAAGTGATCACCGCCGTCCATAGACACTAGCAACACCAGGGGAGTCACAAGTGCGTTGCCGGCCTTTTATAGTAGTATACGCTCGTTTCTTGAAGGTTTGCATTTCATAATTGTTTGGAAATACCGCCGCTGGGAGTCGATTCCACAAGGTTGAAGTACGAGGCAGAAACGACCTTGAAAACCTCACCGTGGAAGACCTCCACTCATCCAGGTGGTGTGGATGAAATTTTAGTTTTTGGCGGGTAGTACGATGGTGGAAATTAGCGACAGGTATAAGTCCAAACAACTCCTCTGAACACTCACCGTGGCAAATGCGATAAAGAACGCAAAGAGACGCGATGTCCCGACGCAGTGCCAATGAGTCGAGCCGATCGGATATTACCTCGTCGCCGACAATTCGAGCCGCTCTACGCTGGATGCGGTCAAACGGAAGCAGCTGATATTGAGGCGCTCCAGCCCAAAGGTGAGAACAGTATTCCATGTGTGGGTGGACTTGCGCTTTATAAAGTAGTAAACGATGTTCTGGTGTGAAATACTGTCTTGCCCTATTAAGGACACCTAGTTTTTTGGAGCCCAACAATGCTTTGCTTTCCAAATGACCGCCAAACTGAACGTCGCTCGATATGTCAACGCCGAGGATTGAAGAAGAGGCTTCAACAAACACTGGAAACGTGACATTTAATTTGAAAATTTTTAGTAAACGTTTAAGAATGACAAATGAGCTTTGAGATTTCTTTATGAAAATTTATCCGTCTATGGAACTAAGTGTTATTTTAAGAGGCAAATTGCTAATGCCATTGCTGAATATCAGTTTGAATTGAAGGAGCTTTTAAAAACTGCAATGCAAGAAAAAGGTACAAAATTGTTTAAACCATTGCCTAAGCCTGAAGATAATAATTAGTAGTAGTAATAATATTCGTCCAATAGGACAGGCGAAGGAATTAATCCATACTGACAATTCTGAAGTTGTCAATATAGCTAGTTCTTATGTATCCTTTAACCAATTTTCTTCCGTGTCCAAGTTAATAAGGCATAAGCCATAAATCTTCTATATTATAATATTTCGTTCATATTCTTTTATCCATCTTTTTTATCTTAATCTCCTTGTTAATAGTAGCGTACCATCTTCTTTGTCTGAGTTATTTCATTTCTCTCACCCAGAGTGTTTGTTAATTTCCAGAGTGTTTGTTAATTTCCATTGTCGAGTAGTTAATTCAATGTTCCAACAAGATGGTGGCTCTCTTGTTAGAACTTTCCATGGAGTTTTTGTGGCATCTCAGAATTCATGGTCCGTGGTATTATTTTCCATCCACTTCACTTATGCACAATAAACAAACTATATTACATAAAACACCACCAATTTTACACAATATAGAGTCAAGTGACACAAGATTATGAATAAAATATAAAATCCACTACATGACAGACCAAAATCCCGCCAAAAACTCCTGAGATAATAATAATTAATCAATATGGTCAAAAACTTAATTGATTTTTTTATATATTCGTTCTTATTTTGTCACCTAGGAACGTATCCCTTATAATCCCATATAAATTACCATTCCTTATTCACGGTTTCTGTATTCGCGGCATATTTACGGAACATATCCCCGCGAATAAAGAACTTTTACTGTATTTTACGAAAATCTCCTAAACAACGTCTACAACAATACAACTAATGAAAGACTAAATACCAATAAAGGGAATATTTTTATTTATTAAATATAAATAAAAAATAAAGGCCACATTACAATACAAATAATATACACATTCATCCAATACCCATCCTAAACAGATTGCACTAAGTGTGCCTCAGGCTTGAACAGTTCACCTGTATTTTCACACAAAGTCGTTTATTTGAGTGTGTTCGGGGTGGTGTGTTGATGCGGCGCGTTGCCATGGCAACCGAAACCATTGCCTTCCCAGAAGAACTGCGAACCTAATGCTTATTGTCAGTATTCATAATTCTTCATTTTTTTTATAATTATATTAAAGTGTTATAAACTTCAGAACGTTTGACTATAGCAAGCATGTTTGTCAAAGTAAAACTTATTTCTAACATAAGTTACGACTGTTTTATGCGGGTTTGAAGGGTTTGGTTAGAAATACATAGGCGCACGCTTATTGTTCTCATTATTGTAATGAATGAGATCATGAGTGCCTTAAGCGCTCGCCTTAGTAGTCCGGTGAAGCTGTTAAGACCTTGCAAGGTAAATAGCGTAGTCAGTTTGAGAAAAAAAAAATGAAAGTGATCTAATCTATACGTATACTACGATCTAAGAAAGTAAATTTAAAATGTATATACTCTTCAGATTCTTGTGAATAAAATTATTGCGAGTGACTAAGAAAACGTAATTGCATTCCACATCTATCTTGTTGTCTGCCCTGAATATAGCAGTAAGTTCAGACTTGAGTACAATATTAAATAATGATTATAGGAATTGGCATTAATTTATCCATAAGCTGTCTCGATGTTATACGTATAACAGAGCTGTCAAAAAATTTGCGCAGACTGTAAATACATTTATCATTTTTAGAAATAACTGTCTGCCTGTCTGTCCGTTCGTTTATACAAGCGTCATTGCTAAAGTACAACATTTATTATGAAATAATGAAACGTCACTAAGAAAATCACAAAACATATCGTCGAGTAACATTTAGTCTATGTTTTATCAAAATCGATTCACACTTCAGTCTGTCAAAAGTGCTCGCGCATAACTCAAAAGCTACTGGATAGATATAGATCATGGTTTTTTTTATTATTTTTAGTTGTATTTTTAGATATTTTTATTTTTTATTCTTATTTAAGTAAATTATCAAGATATTTTAAATTCAATTCAATATAAATTTATTAAAATTTTAAGAAACTACAACTCTTGTACGCACAAAGCGTTGAGCAATGTTTGAAGTGGGGCAAGTGGTGTGGGGTGTATGCGCAGGAGAGAGGATATTTACAAAGATATTTTTGTATGCAAAGCATATTATTACATTATTTTTTTTCCTCTATACATAAAGAGAATAAGAAACGCAGAAAAAGTCGCGTGTTTCAGCTAGTTCCCAATAAAAATCAGAACAAACATCAATCAAACAATATTTCCGTAATACATTCGTTCACCTGTACATTTATCATTGTATCTGTAAATCGGGAGGGTGGTACCCCATACGCCACATGTCTGGCTTTTGTTAACGGTTAGATAATGACCCCGGACCAAATAGACCCCATAGCAAATCGCGTGAAAAAGTCAGACACGCACGGCCGCGCTGCGCCGTAAGCCTCCTGTCCGAGATAAAATTTAAGTCTCATACGTTACGGATATATACCTACTGAGGTTTTATAATTCACCTATTTTATATGTAGTTTTTGAAGTAAAAAGTTCTTTAGGCGCGTAGAGCACTTTTTTAGGTGAACTAACGCTTTCCATACTGTGTATATATGTACATAGTTACACCTCCGTGCGTTAATAGTATAGATTATATGTAATATTTAAATTTATAATGCAGTATAATTAATTTATTAATTCAAAACAGAACACAATTCTTCTATTGAGTTTTCACTTCTGTCGGCAATCTTTATGACTGAGCTGAATTGTTTTTTTTTTTTTTACTAGCAGCTAGCTGATACCCGTGACTTCGTGTGCATCGTTTATAATCCTTACTATATATTTTATGTAGATAAAAAAAAACGTAAGCACCAAACTGATCGCCTCACTTCTCCAAGTAAAAACCATCGCTAAACGCATAGTGTTTATAGAAATCGTTTTTTATCGTGTTAGATAGCTCATTTATCAAGGAAGCCTCTACGGAAGGCTCTACAGAGCCGTAATTCAAATCACAATAACTTTTAAGGTTTTGATAGTGTGTATAATGTTGTTTCTGGTGAAAACTTGAAATTTTTGTGTTAAATCCTTTTTAATCAACTATGTTCGTGTGTGAATGAAAAAGGAAAAAAACTTGAATGAAATATAGATACTATTAGTTACGTGTCTACTAGATCTTGAGCATCTATGTATGAAGCATATGATACTTCGACTATTTTATTTATATCCTAAAAATATAAGCATGTTTTAGAAAAAAAGCTAGCTGATTCCCGTCTGCTTCATTGGACATTAAAAATAGGCAAAAAGTCAATCTAATCCAAAAAATAAATAGCCAAGAACTATTTTCGAAAATTTTCGTATCTTATAGTCATATAGTCCTATGCCTATACGTTAATACTTTTGATGTGGGTGAGCCTCAAAAAAAGCTCCATTTTCATTTTACATACATAAATGTAGGATGATTGATAGCACAATGGAATCAGGGTAAGTAATCTTTAATTCGATTTTGCATAGTTTACAAGTCGTATTTATAACATAGTAATCTTTTTCCACAGCTGACATCTCAAAAACACAAGAGTTGCCACTTTGATTTTTTTAAATGAAATTACAAGCGGATACAAGTCATTTGACCCATCCTTCACTGTAC
>AP028443.1:7401205-7723850 GCA_036509395.1 Antheraea yamamai | reverse complement strand
TACCGATCAAAAGTAGAAACAAATATTGAAAATATTCAATTAAATATTTTTTTATTAGTTTATTCATTCTCACATATATATGGAAGATAGATATATGAGTGAAAGAAGTTTCCAAGTTCGCTTTCTTGTTCTTACTAATATAAAAAATACGAATGCGAGTTTTCTTTTATACTAATTCGGTAATATGACTTCATCGCCATCATGCCGACCTGCAAGGGTATCTTCACGTCTCGTTTGAAGGACTCGATATCGTAAGAGGAATGGAATACTGGCTGGGAGGCAATTTCAAATCATCGCACTACGACAGAGATAAGAATTTCAAACCTTATATTTAAAAACGATTTTTTATCGATTATTTAATGATTTAACTAGAGTAATAAAATTAACGACAGCAAAAAAAAATGAGAAACGTGTGCAAAAAAAAGGAACCTTATATTTACTACACATTAACTACTCAACCGATTATCATAAAATTTCGCTTCCCCTTTTCGAGGGTACAGAAAAGGACGTAGGGTATTATTCTATCCGAAAAAAAAACTTTTCGAGAGTAACAGGTCATATTTTCGTACACGAGTAAGTATTAATACGAGCGAAGCCAAAAATAATTATTATTTAATAAAACTACCTGATTGTCTTAAAATTATAATTTTGTTTCTTAACGTAACTTTCATTTAACAGTATAACTTATGCATCATTTTGTATTATATCTTCAAAAGTAGGTATAGGAAATCTCCATAGCGACAGTAACAAGTACCCGTTTCTCCCCTAACGGAAGGGTTCGTGGACCGGAAATGAGGTTTTTATCCCTCCCTTGCCCCGGAAGTCGGTGCGAGGTGAACTCCTGACGGGCGACTATCTTGCAGACAACGCACCGACTGCGTAATAATACACATTTTTTTATAATATAACCGATCATTTTGCTATATTTTATATTGGTCTTAACTCTGACGAGATGTTACAAATTATAACTTTTGTATACTGTTTTATTTACTGTTTTCTTTTTTTTTTAATTTCTTCTTAGTTTTACCCAAAATCTCATCTCTCAGGTGGACCTGTTAAAACACACCTATAGAAGTTTGATGAAATATTTTGAACCAGACAAGTATTCGTAAAAGTCTTACCGTCATGTTTTAGCACAATCTGTTCCTACACCGAAAGCTCAGGCTTATAGGATTCGAACCTATGAAATATGCGGGTCCAACACGCTAATCACTGAGCCAACATGGATTCAAAAAAGAAATATTAATAAAAATAGAATACATATGATCAACGACAATACTGGAATTTCTTTAGAATAAATTTAATGACATAGTAAAAACATTTAAATCGATTATAATTTTGAAAATTTATAAATTTCAGGTGCAAAAATCTGTGGATCGTGTGTTATTTTATATTCAAATTATATATAATAAACGCTACTAAATCATTACATAGTATAAAACAAAGTCCCCTACGGCGTCTGTCTGTTCGCGATAAACTCAAAAACTACTGAACGGATTTTCAAGCAGTTTTCACCAGTGGATAAAGTGATTTATGAGGAACGTTTTGGTATATAATTTGTCAAGGATTTTTTTATAATCAGGGCGGGATAACGTCTGCCGGGCCCGCTAGTAAATATATAATTTACTTTCTTAATGTTCATTTGATTCCTCCACATATGAACTTATTTCGTATAAAGTAAATTTTCAAAAAAAAGTATTAACCGACTTCAATATCAATCAAAAACCCATATGGCACTAAAAAGCGGAAAATAAATAGTTTATCAAATTAACCAATTTAAATAAAACATATGAATATGTGTGCTACCTAGAGATGTATTGGAAGTCGGGGAGTACCAGCTTTCAAATAAAAAAAGAATAATCAAAATCGGTTCACCCAGTCCAAAGTTATGAGGTAACAAACATAAAAAAAAAGAAGAAAATACAGTCGAATTGATAACCTCCTCCTTTTTTTGAAGTCGGTTAAAAAGGAAAATGATAGAAGACATGACTAAGTTTCGGATAAAAAATGGGTAATTCAATAGCAGACATATTCCAGCCTTAACAAAGCAAAGTGCCTACCTCTGTATATACACTAGATCTATAGCGGAATTTGCACATTTTAGCAAACATTGTATCTGGTAAATAACTTGAATTAACCATATTATAACTGACATTCAGCTATTTCTGCTATCGCTTACATATGTTGTTTCAGGCGCTGTACTCCCTTTCTAGATTGTATGAAAATTGTAGTATAAACGTAACGTACAGGGACAAAAATTCTACTCTAAAAAATGCACCAGATTGTCTTCTTGGACAATAATTAGGTATTTACCTAGTCTTCTATTGTCATGAACGTACCAATATCTCAAAAATCTATACATTTTCTATTCGATTTTGAAGATTTTTTACTTTATCCTTGAAATTTAAGGTCCGATGCTAATTATATTAAAATAAAACCGTTTCGATACAACTCCCTTTTTTAAGAAAAAAAAAAAGAGTTTTTCCAAATCGGTATATAAATGGCGAATTTCTGAGGTAATAAAGATTGAAAAAAATACAATCGAATTGAATACGTCCAGTTTTTTAAAGTCTGTTAAAAAATCTCTAAAACATCACCTAATAGCTAAAGATACGAATCGATGATATAAGAAACAGTTATACTCTAAATTATAAATCATCTAAATAACGGACTGACTCAACTTTGAACTGCCACAATCAAGTAGGTATGTATTAAAATATATCTGACTACGAAATTACACTCCACAAACGACAAAATACCATTTTCAAAGAGTACCTTCTCCTGTTTATCAAAAACAAATTATTCTTGTACAACTTATTGTTTTAAATTGGGCACGTGTCTCAGTCATAACATGAAATAAGAATGACACCTCTTCAAAATATTATCAATTTTGTTTTGGCAACTGCCTCGTATCTGTCGAACAGTTAACCGCGCACGTCTTTGGCTGAAGTACAATGTCTTCTGAAAATCGATCAAGGAACGAAGCTTCAATAAACTTTTATTAAAATAGAAAACATCGACAATAAGGGCTATTAATTTAACTAATCTATTCTAATATTATAACGATGTAATTTGTGACGTTGTAGGGGGTAATCTCTGGATCTACTAAACCGATTTTGAAAATTATTTTACCAATAGAAAGACACGTTATTTTTGAGTGTCATAGGCTATATATCAATCCGAAAAATGAAAAGACTTTTTTGTAGTAGTCGGATTTGCAAAGTAAGTCGGAGAAAAAGACGATCTATTGAGTTCTAGAGAAAATTTGTAAAGCTTAATAATGCCTACAAAAAAGTCAGCGACAGCATATATCTAACTTCAAGGTTTTTTTTATTATCAGGGCGGGCTAGTAAAATATACATTGAATTATTAAAATGTTTGTTTTATTTGCAATACAAAATGCCAATTTTGTAGTTTTACTAAATCCCTAATATACTCAAGGTATTGAGTTTCTATGATATTTTTTTATAAGTTGAAATCTCCAATACATAGACATATCGTGGGCCACTAGCGTGTTGTATAAGTGTTGTTTTTTTCAAGTCAATTAAATTATTAATCACAATGTAAGACTTCTTAGAGCACTTCTTACAATCACTCTGATGATTACTGCAATTTATTCTCCGAGATATAAATAGACTTCATATATAATGTAGTTTCTCGTTGTCGAGGCCGTAAGAAAGTATAATCATCTAATACTTGTGTTAAAAAGTCGATCGTGACTCTCTAGGGTCGTTCTCCCCTATTTTTTTACAAAGGTGACGTGCGCCCGCGCACCTGTCAATGTAGATTTATAAAACAATAGAACTATCGTTGAGTCCACTATTTTTTAATTTATATTGAAAAAAACAATGTTTATGTTTAGTATCTTAATCCTAACTAATATCATAAATACGAATGAGAGAGTTTTTTTTGTATCATAGGAGGCAAACGAACTGGTGGGTCTCTTGATGTTAAGTAATCACCACCGTCCATAGACACTTGAAACACCAGGATAGTCGCAAGTGGGTTGCCAGCGTGTGTCTGAGAAAGGGGAGGCGGCAAGGGGAGGGAGGAGAGGGAGGGGAGGGGGATATCCGGCTCTCTCACTGACCGAACGAAACGCAACAATGCAAGCACTGTTACTTCACGTCGGTGTTTCTATGGGTCGGGTGGTAGTACCCCGGGCGAGCCGACCCATTCATGCTGAAACCGATAATAGCATCAGCGTGGCTATACCACCTACTAAAGGGTAGGTAGAGAGTGTTCGTTCGTTTGTTTGTTATACTTAATAACTCAATCGATCATAATAAAATTTTGCATACACGTTGTTAGACGCACAGAAAAATACACAAATAAAAAAAAAGTGTGTATGTACTTATGTACACGCGTTAGAAGTTATACTTCTTTGGCGTAACAAGATAAAAATCTTTTCAAAAATTTTATCTTTCGCCTTATTCTACGTTTGTAGAAAAAACGACACTAACAATAGAAAAAAGGTATTTAATACACTGAAAGTTTTAATACAAAGATATACAAAGCATCAAAATGTTGACTATAGCTAACTTCAGGGTGTCGGTTTTTCGTGACGGTGTACGCGCGCATCGTAATAACTTCAGGGTGTCGATTTTTCGTGACGGTGTGCGCGCGCATCGTAATAACTTCAGGGTGTCGGTTTTTCGTGACGGTGTGCGCGTGCATCGTAAAAATTAACTCTCATCATTTTTCCCGAACGTGCCAAAAGAAGTATAACTTCAAAAATACTTTATGAACGTAAGCTACCACCGATTCGGAAAACAACCCAATCATCGAAAAAAACCGGCAAGAAACTCGGTCTGGTTTATCTCTTCGTGTTATATATTTTTACAAAACATAGATAGTTACATTCGTTTTTAGTGGATGCATAGAGAGGGGCGTCATTTCCAGACGCCACCATCGTTCACATATTCATCCACCCTATAATAGCCTTTAGACATTAAAACCCGCTTGACATGGTGCTCGGACACACTATCCGGCAAATCGGTAATGTGTTTCGGGATTTTGTTATAAAACCTAAAAATGTTATTGGTCAAATATATATTATGTACTGAGAAAAGCTGATCTATTGTAAAGAAGTCGTAAGAGGTAAGATTCAGACGCTAACCTGAACTGTGAACCTTATTAGTTAAATCAAAATAATATACTACGAAATGGTAAATATGAGGTATAATATATACATATATTATTTTCTATAAATATTTAAGTTTATTATGAGTTTTTATTAATAATACGTAACGTAACTGTCTCTCTTTCTATCGTAACTAACTTATATTATTTCCCTTTTAACTTCCGTTCGCCTCGCCCAATCACACATTTCGTAACGCTCTCGTCACGCATTCACCAGCTTACCCCCCAATTCAAGCGTGCGTAAGGAAATAAATATTAAAATGTGGTAACTCTAGTATATATCTAAGTCTATGAGTAGACAGTTGCGCACGCGACTAAACGTGTAGGTGCCCACATACAAAATACGTTCCTTTCTAAAAACAGTTGCTAAGAAGCCCTTGCGCTGACCGTTATTAAGAGACATGTGCAAGTCCTACTCGAACGTTCTGTTAAATAAATTCACTCATTACGTTATACCAATCTATATCGTCCGCAGGCGGTGAAATTAATTAAATGAAAATAAAAGAAATCAATTAGCAATTGAAATTATTTGTAAAACGTTTTACACTTCATTTATTAATAACTAAAATAGAAATACTAGAAAATACTAGATGTCGTCTAGATATCGAGATACTAGATATCGTCCATCGGACCAAAATTCATTATTTCTTCAAGTTTTAACATCGTTCTGTTTTTTTTGGACAAAGAGTTACCCACTGTAATTATTGCATATGTATTTTTAAAATTTTATTCTTTTAGGTTAGCTGCAACGTTCTTTTATATATGATTAATACATTTTTAATTGCTTGAAGCATATATAAGAAGAATTACGTATGTATAACACTGATGCTCTTTAATAGCCAGCAGAAAAAGAAAATTAGTGTAAGTCAGTTGACAAACGGAGAACAAAAAGGTACTGATCTACTTTATATTCACCTGTTTATATAATAGGTCCTTTACCTATGAAATTGCCGTTCTGCAGTACTGGCCATTTCAAATCAAAATAATTTTTGTTTGGCTAAGAATTCTAATTTCAAATTAATTTTATTTTAAAAACATGGAATTATTTTTCTAAAAGTAGTCATTTGTTTATTGATTAGTGTTACATTTTCATCGCATTTCAATCTTTTTTGTCATCATGGATACGTTAAAAATTCGAGTAATTATGGAATATGAGTACCGTCGTGGCAACAACGCGGCACAAGCGGCACGCAACATCAACGACGTTTACGGAGCCTAACACTACAAACCAACGCACCACCGTTATTGGTTTGCTCGCTTCAGTTCTGAGAATTTCGACCTGAAAAATGAACCTCGCGGTCGTCCGAAGACTTTGGTCGACAATGACGAATTAAAGGCGATTGTGGAAGCTGATGATACACAATGTACGGCTGAATTAGCAGCAGCTTTCGACGTTAGCGTCAAAACAATATTGGTCCATTTGCGTCAAATTGGCAAGGTAAAAAAGCTTGACAAATGGGCGCCCCACGAACTCAATGATCGCCAGCGCGAAGTACGCGTCGTGACGTGCCTTGCACTGCTCAACAGACACACAAATGAAGGAATTTTGAACCGCATTGTTACCTGCGATGAAAAATGGATTCTGTTTGATAACCGCAAGCGCTCAGCAAGTTGGTTGGATCCTGGTTTAGCACCTAAACAATGCCCTAAACGAAAACTTACCCCTAGAAAATTGATGGTCACTGTTTGGTGGTCTAGCGCCGGTGTGAGTCATCACAGCTTCTTACCAAACGGGGTGAGCATTACTGCAGATGTGTACTGTGAAGAACTGAACACAATGATGGAGAAGCTGGCACATCTCCAACCAGCATTGGTCAATCGCTCGTCTCCGCTGCTCCTGCACGACAACGCGCGACCTCATACTGCACAGCAGACGGTCTCCAAGTTGCAAGAACTGGGGTTGGATGTTCTCCGTCATCCGCCCTACTCACCAGACCTTGCGCCTACAGACTACTACTTTTTCCAGAATTTGGATAACTACTAGGCGGAAAAAAAATTCAATACCCGAGAGGCAGTACAAAATGCCTTTGAAGTATTTGTTGCCTCCCGTCCAACTGATTTCTTTAAGAAGGGCATCAATAAATTGCCACTACGTTGGCAAAGGTGCATTGATTGCATAGGTGATTACTTCGACTAATACAAATAAAAAATACATGAAAAAAATTCGTTTAAATTTTTTCATACAAAACGGCAATTTCATAGGTAAATACCTAATATGTAGCATAATGGTCATCCAGTGATCAAAATACGACCATAACTCATTTTTCTTTAAGATTCAATATTATTAAGGTTTTGAGCTAAATGCGTTGGAGAAATACGTTGTAGATGAGTAGACCTAACCATAGTAAAATATGATAAATAGACACAGTATATAAAGGGCTCGGCTTTTCGGTGGTGAGAAAACAGACTGGTTCCATTCTTTTGTCAGTAACACAAAAGCTTGTCAAGAGCTATTAAACAAATAAAGAACAAAGAAAATTGAGAAATAAGATAGAAAAAAGTACTGAAACTTTTTATCTTCGCCTATTTATATATAGACTAGTCGATTCCTGCGACTTCGTCTGCGTATCTCAATTGTTTTGTCATATCTCAAAGGAATTAGGCAGCGTTTTCGACGAAATCTCCCAGGCGGCTTGACTTTTTCTGACACAACAATTATCGTTATATTTCAACCAACTTACACAAAATCTTGACAAATCATATACCTAAACCTTCCACGTGAATCACTCTATATATTGATGAAACCCTCGTGAAAATCCGCTCTGTAGTTTTTGACTTTGTTGTGAACATACAGACAGACGCGGTGGAGGACTTTGTTTTATAATATGTACTAATTCTAATAAGTATAGACGATAAATCGTAAACAAATTGAATAATATATAATTATAATACGATTAAAATCACCTAAATAGGTGTCGAGTTACGTCGCGTGACTCTTCCATTTTAAACTACAAACTGTTACGTGAAATTCAGGAAATCTTAGGCAAATGAGTTCGTAATGTCGACCACGCCCCTTATATAAACGAATCTAAAATGAGAACGAGAATAGAACTTAGGGTACGTATTTTTAAATTGTGACCTTCACTAAATTATATCATTCTAGCTGACCAGTGCCCACTTCATTCGGCGATAAACATTTATAAAAAACTACTTTTTATGACTTAAATATAAAAGTTAGTCATATGCTGTCCATAATTTTTTTGTAGGCATTATCAAGCTCTACAACTTTTCTCTAGAACTCAATTATATATCTCTCCTCGTTAAGGCAGCGTTCGTAAGAAAAGTTTTCGTTCGACCGTTTTTTCTCCGACTTACTTTGCAAATCCGACTACCACAAAAAAGTCTTTTCATTTTTCGGATTAATATATAGTCTATGACACTCACAAATAACGTGGCTTTCTATTGGTAGAAGTATTTTCAAAATCGGTTTAGTAATTCCAGATATTACCTCTACAACGTTTCAAACTCAAACTTTACCTCTTTATAATATTAGTATAAATTACTCCGATAGCATATATGTTTGTTCGTTTTTATAGTAGCACAGTAAAATAGCTGCATCGAGAGATAGACAATCTATCATCATTTCCTACCTACTATCTTACCGGCCTGCGTGCATAATATCTCATCACACTACGCTTTAAGGACCCCATCAAAATGCCAAAATAATGCCCACACTGGTCTGGAGACTGTTTTACAACTTAACAATATGGGAAAAAAACCTATTTCGTGTCCTGGTGGACTTTACCGCGAAAGGTGAAACTGTAGTTCGAAAGCCCAGTGCATGTAGGTCCATTATGAAAAGTAGAGTAGGAATATTTAAATAGCTCCTCAGAACACTCGCCCTTGTATGGACGGTAGAACACGCTCATTGAAGGAATCGAAGCAGCTCGATGTAACCTCTGCATTATAAACAATGCGTAAGGCCCTCCTGTACAACCTGTCCAGGACATCAAGGAAATATTTAGCTACTAATCTAGGCTTAACAATACAATAATATAAGCCATAATTATGTCTTACAAGTAATTTAAAAAAAATCTTTCATGGTTCGATATTAATATTATTTTATTTATTACTAGGGCTAACCACGATTTTGAAACATTCTTCATTGATGCTCCACACCTATTGCTGATAGCGTGATGATATATAGTCTATAGCCGTCGTCGATAAATGAGCTATCTAACACTGAAAGAATTTGTCTAATCGGTTCCTGAGATTGATATAGTATAGATGGTAAATACTCTTAATTGTACAAGTTTTATTTATTTCCCATATCAAAAAATACATAAATTTAATAAATATTAAATATACCATAACTCTTATGCCCACTTTAGTTGCAATTCATGACATGAACTGTAAAGTTTAACCTCTTTGTGATTTTTTCACACAGATTCCCGATTCGTTGATTCCGATCATACAAAACAATGAACAATAGGTAACCTTGACCTCATCGACCTCACGAAAGATCAGATAAAAATCATTATCGTCTACAAAATACATTGCGTAAAAATAGAATAAAATAGACAGACAACAAACAGATTACCGACAAGCATTCGTCCCATTGGCTCATTGATTCTAAAAAAACAAACATTCCAAATTCGAATGGGTAAATTATCTCAGTTGCGTCTTGAAGTGAGACGATCCTGCGGACATATTCGAAAAGGGACGTGTATATAGAAAGCAGTGGAGTGTAAAAGAGAGGTGAACATCTCTGCGGGACGCCAGGACGGCAACGTCGCGTCCACCAATCGCCGGACGTTCATCTTGTTCTATTTTTGTTTTTTTTTGAGAAGAAAGGAATATCGTGGAGCTGACTTTTCGATATAATTTTCGGTACCTAATAATTGAAAGTACATATGTGTTGTACTAATTCACTGAGTTAAGTTTTTATATATTCCGTATGTTTCTATTAAAATGATGTTTCACATCTTGAAGAAATATTTTCTAGTACTTGTCTGGTTTTATTTGTCTTTAATCTGATAGGTGGAATTGACGTCTAGCTTCGATTAGCTTAGTATTAATCTATACCAATATTATAAAGCTGAAGAGTTTGTTTTTTTGTTTGTTTGAACGCGCTAATCTCAGGAACTACTGGTCCGATTTAAAAAATTCTCCCGGTGTTAGATAGCTCATGTTATCGAGGATAATATATGTATATATATCATCACGATAGAGCAATAAGAGCGGAGTACCAATAAAGAATGTTTCAAAATCGGGATGTTTTTCCTTTTGAGAGCTTTCGCTGCGTGTCAGCGTTAACCCAAAGTAACTATTCCTCGCGGACGAAGACGCGGAAAAAAGCTAGTGTATATAAAGCCTAAATATTGTATCAAATATTTACTTATATTTGTAGGCAAAGAGTTCTGGCTTTTTCAAAATAACTTTGTATTGTCTATTATATTTTGCTTACATAACTAAACTGTAGAAATAAGGGTTCTCCAACCCCGGTCATAAAACACATGCCCACAGTGGTTTAAAAGGGGTTACATGTACAGCTAGCTAATTAATACAATTAAATAAATAACACGGAATGCAAATTATGTGATAACACGTTGACATTTTTTTTTTTCATGAAAATATAACAGCGGAGCCATTGCATGCGCGTGACACGTCACGACATTTTTAATAGACAATATTTTTTTACTTTTTTTTCCTTATTACCTTAACCTTTTAAGCATAATTACAAAATTGTTCTAGATAACACTGATAAATTCAAGTTTTGACCTAATTAGAACTTCCTTATTGTTCCAAGTAATAAAGATATCTGCACGTCATTTGTCATCACACGGTTATACATAACAATACTGTGAAATGAAATCCAAGTATGCGGTTAACAACTATTACTTTATATAAACATTTTTTAATGAAATACCTGGCGAAAAACAATTACTCATTTGCTTTATTGTACGATTTTGAAAATTTTTGAGTATATATAATTAGGCTATATATTGACACGAAAAATAAAAAGACTTTTTTGTGGTAGTCGGATTTGCAAAGTAGGAGAAAAAACGGTCGAACGAAAACGTTTCTTACGAACGCTGCCTTAACGATGAGAGATATATGATTGAGTTATAGAGAAAAGTAGAGCTTAATAATGCCTACAAAAAAGTCACCGACAACATGCGTCTAGCTTTTATATTTAAGTCACAAAAAGTAGTTTTTTATATATGTTTACCGCCCAACGAAGTGGGCACGGGTCGGCTAGTTATAGATAATTGATTTCGTTATTACAACAAAGATTGAAATATGAAGCGAATTAATAGTGTAATTATTATTTTCTACACTTAAATAAAATTGGTGTCCAATTGTTTTTGGGAACATAGTATTTCAACGACTAAACCAAATTTGACGAAACCTTCACTAGTATATAGAGTACATTCTAAAGTATTAAATACATATATATTATTACACTCATTAGGGATAAGTGGTAGCTAATATTCAACACAGGTAACTTCATATCTGTAACGGGATTATTGACATCGAATAATGAATAAAATAGCCAGTTCATATTTAATTAGACGTTCAGCTCAGTGGTTACTGTGGTTAGTGTGTTCGGATACTGCGTCGATCGACGTTGGCTCGAAGTTTTACGAAAGTATCTAAGCTTTCGGCGAAGGAAAACATTGCGACGAAGCCATAGCATGGTGATAGAGTTATTTCTAAGCCCACATAGCCAGCTAGCACTTCGGCTACGGCTTTGGCTTCGGCTAGCCACGGGCCTTCATAGCTTCACCGGACTACTAAGGCGAGCGCTTAAGGCACTTCGCCGCTTGGTTGTTGCCAACGGTGCCAGAGTAGCCAAACCTCAGCTTGGGCTGTTGCCTCGGATGCAACACTGCGAATTTATCGAAGCTAAACTAAGCTACCTATTCATACATATAAGGATTCCTGCAACACATGTGTACCGGAATGTGAGCCTCACGAATTCGAACGTGTATTTTGTATCTAATAATTCGGCTAATCTAAACTAACCCAGTTCGAAAATAAGGGAAAAAGTAAAAACCCATCCACTATATGTGTACCTGTGTGTATGTGGGCACGTATAGGGATGTGATCTGTGTTGTGTAGTTCAACTAATGATGGTTCGCCAAGCACCTATAGGTATATTCCGGTAGCTGCACTCCAGAACTCAGAGCCAATCTCTAGGTTAGGCGTGTTTACCATCTTAGATTATATCGTCATCTATACCTATTCTATACATACAATAAGAATGCAAATCTAACGTGTCTGTATTTTTTCGATTTTGTGAAAAAAATTGTTACAGGTGTTTAGAAATAAGTAATAAAATACATTTCAATAATTTCTAGAAATATCTGTCTGTTTGTATGAACACGCATCACTGCTAAAGTACTGGGTTCACAATAAAACCGCGCCAAGGAAATCTTCGAAAATAACTTCGTCTTTGTTTCATTACACACACAATTATTTAAATACACACACACACACACACAAACAGAGAACACACACACATACTCTCATACTCACATCCTCACGAGTGACCCTCTTTACCAAACTTTTTCATTAAATTAGTGGAGTTTGCGCTGGCGTCTGTGATACAGTCTCAAGACTAGTACGGACGTCAACGTGTACTTAAATTGGCGCCGTCAGTGACATTTTAATTTTGTAATAATTTATGTAAAACTTTTTGCACAATAAATTATTATTATTATTATTATTATTATTAAAATCGGTAAGCTATGTCAAAAGTTATCGTAATTTTAATGACGATGCGGCGTAAGTACGAGAGAAAAGTAGATAAGTAAATGGACTTAATACATTCAGGTAAATCACTGTTTTTACATAAAGTTCCACGCAGACGAAATCGCGAGCACAGCTAGTTTAACATAAGGTGAGATTGTGGTTATACATAAAAAGATAAACTAATGACGTGAACTAACTCACGGGCACAAGTTAGTTTAAAATAAAACCGTGGATAAAGGAAATATATAAATTGTAAGGTAAAGAGCTTTACCCGGGGGCAGATGATACAGTCCGACGGTCACGCTACACCGGCCTCGAGGGTCCGGATCTCTAAATGTCAGCTTTTCTGCCTTCTTACCAACGAAGCATCGCTTATTATTACGGTGTCCTGTGGGTTTTAGATTCATCTATATAAAAGAATAACTGACTGGCATATCGATACAGTCCAAAATACTGGAACTAGGGCCGTGCAAGATTTGACCTTTCAAATGCAATTGTCTTATATATACTTTCATTAACACCGGGGGTTGATCTGCAGAAGGGTAACTGATATTTGTACCTTTTATTATAAACTAGCTGTTCCCGCGACTCCGTCCGCGTGAAAACTTATGTAAAAAACAGCGATTAATAAAGTCATCTCAATGTATTAAGTCCATTTACTTATCTTCTTTTCTTTCGTACTTAAGTCGCGTCGTCATTAAAAGTACAATAACTTTTAATAGACCAAACCAATTTTAATGAAACAAAGACTAAATGTTACTCGAAAATATGCTTTATGATTACCTTGAAGAGAGTATATCATGAACGCAGTATTTTCGCAGTGATGCTTGTTTATACAAACATACAGACATTTCTGAAATTGATTGAAATGTATTTTATTACTTATTCCTGGACACCTGCAACATATTTTTACAAAAATCTAAAAGTACAGACATGTTCTTAATAACGAAGGTTTTAATAGACTGGTCAAAGTCCTACCAACTTATAAAATAGTTCCTACGCTTCATCGCCCATCAACGATATCAATGTTGATAGCCTTAAGCAACCCATAATTATATTTACCAAAAATATATATCTCAAGTGGATGGATCAGTGGAATGTCAACTCGATGACAACAGGTTCGAACGCCCGAACATGTACCAACGAACTTTTCGAAATTATCACATACTATTTCTAATTGAAATTGGTAATATTATCAGCTGACGGTGAAATAAACCACCGTGAGGAAACCTGAATCTGAGAAACGTTCTTATGGTACCACCTTATGTGGGAAAATATAGAACTGTGTATTTCTCGGAACGAAATCGCTAAAACGCGCCAGGCGTTGATTATGCCCATACTTTCCTGCAGTGGGTCTCGTAAGGCTGATATTTTCAGATTTTTAACGTACACTTACCTAATTTATGCCTTTATGTCAAATTCTTGCCCCTTTCCAGTACACATTTTAATAAGTTTATCATTTATTTTTACAGAATCAATCACATCTGAGACGGGATTATATTTTTCCTCCGTTCGCTAAACGTCCATTGGCATTATCGTACCAAGTAGTAATGTATTACCGCTCGTCTACATAATAAAAACAACCAAAGGTGTTGGAGGATGAAAACGACTTAAGATAACAGTATAAAATAAATTACAGCTCTGTTATAAATGCAATAGTTTAGTGCAATCGTAGGATGGGTAACCACGTAAATCGACATGCATGGCTCAAACTATGTATTTCATTAAAAATTTTTTTTTTCGAACTGTCTACGCTATTTGCCTAGTAAGGCCTTAACAGCTTCACCGGACTACGCATTTATATATAAAAACATCAATTAACTTAGTAATAAATACTCTAAGAACTGGAACGTCTAAATTAATTCATGCGAATACAGTGCTAATAGATATATACTACGAAATATCATCAGATATTTTATATCAAGTTATAATATACAGTAATTAGATAATACTTTATAAGTATTATGACGAATTGATAAGCAAAAGCAACGACCTGTACCTCAATTACAAATTATAATAACAATAACACAATAGTGTTGCACGCAAGTTTGTTTCGTACTCGTGGCCGAAACCGAAAGCGATCGATATAAACATACTCATAATTTTCGGCTTATATCGAATCAACTTTTAGAATTAAGAAAAAATCCGGTCACAAAAATTTACTGTCGTATTATTATAATTATTTTTTAATTGTTTACATACAAATTAACAAAATTATATCCTTATGAGTTTGTTTGTTTGCTTGTTACCCTTTCACACATTAATTACTCAACCAATTACCGTAAAATTTTTCATAAACGTTGTCAGATATAAAGATAAGAACAGTAAACCTTCCATCCAGAAAAAATGCACTTTTTTCTGCGGAATAGATCAAAATATGTACACTAATGCGAGCGAAGTAATATGCAATAGCTAATTAATATCTAATATGAATTCTTTACCTCAAGATCTGCCTTTTCTTTTGTCAGAAGTTTACAACAGTAAATATGAAAACTATAATTACATAAAAAATTAAACACATAAGTTAGACAACCATATCCGTTGAAAAGTAAATCGTTCATAACCTAATATGAAATATTTTTTTATATTATTAACATTAAATTGTTTTACTATGTATGTCGATACTTAATATGAATGCAAACCTTGCACTCCTTACACTTTATTAATGATATTATAAAAGTGACAGTAAGATTTGTTTGTTACGCTTTCACGCCTTACACAATCGATCGTCATTAAAAGGATATTGGGTACCTTTTATCCAGCAATAACGTTGAATGAAATGTCCTAGAGGTATATCCATAGAGGTATATTAACGTAAGCGGAGCCGCAAGCGATAGTTAGTAAACGATATTTCTAAAATTAAATCAGATTTAAGTTTCAATTTTGAGCAAAACTGATTTCAAACAAGCTTCTTCGGTTAATTTCGATACGAGACCGAAATGATAGCCGAAAACTATCTCTCGATAAAGCACTATTAATATACTAAGTAGATACGTACGTACGTACGTACGTGATAAAATGCTATACGAATTGATGAATAATCCAAAACGATGCTTTTACGAGTGTTTAAGTTAATGTGTGTGATGGTTAAATGAGACGATAAAAGCTGACATTTACGAGAATCGCCGGGCCCTCGGACGCAGCGAGCCGCGACGACGGAAAAACCTCATCTCCAATGGCTCCCAGGCCGTACCTTGTAATCATACCTTAGGTTCTTTGTCCTTAATAAAATGCTAAACCCCTTATGCCGTTTAATTTTACACTGTCTAGTATCCTTATACATTGTAACGCATCAACTCCCGTTTCTTTAATACGTTCATCACATGAAAACGACATATCTGACTTATGTACTATTTTTATTCATCAACTAGCTATGCTCGCGGCTTTGTCCGCGTGAAAGCTTATGTAAAAAACAGCGATTAATAAAGTCATGTGAATTTATTAAGTCAATTTAGTTATCTACTTTTTTCTTGTACTTAAGTAGCGTCGTCATTATAATTACAATAACTTTTGATCGAGTGAACAGATTTTAATGAAACAAAAACTAAATGTTACTCGAAGATATGCTTTATGATCTTCTTGAAGAGGTCATATCATGAACGTAGTATTTTAACAGTGATGCGTGGCCATACAAACAGACGGACAGACATTTTTAACATTTATTTTATTATTTATTACTAGACACTTGCAACAATTTTTTTCACAAAAATGTAAAAAGTATATATACGTTAGATTTAGATTCTTATTATATGTATAGAATAGATATAGATAGGTGAAATCCGTTCAATAGATACCATTTTCTACTCTGTTTCTTAACCGAATTTCTTTTTTTTCAAGTAAAATTTCTCAAAAATCGGCTTTGAAATTCTGATCGGCAACTTTTGTGTGACAAAAATGATGAAAGTAAGCACTGTGTCGGATATTGTTGAAAGCACCGGGTCACGTCCGATCACCGAAATTAAGCAACATGGGGCGCCGGTCGGTACTTGGATGGGTGACTGCCTGAGAACACTGCTTCGCGTTGATTTTTCAATTAAAATGTTCACCTGTAATAAAATAGTTTCACTTCTACGTGTGTCTTTACTTTTTAGTGTTACTAATAAAAAAAATGAAACAGTAAACTTTACTTACTATCGACGAATCGTAGCCTCTATAAGTATTTATTCGTCATACATCACGATCGTTGCGTCTAAGTAGTTCTAACTAATATTATAAATGCACATGTTAGTTTGTTTGTTACGCTTTCACACCTTAGATAACTACTAAATCGATCATCATGATTTTTTGCATACATATTTTCAGGGGTACAGAAGAGGACATATGGTATTTCATTTTTTTTTAAATTGGTTGTCTGTAAAATTTGTTTACGGACGATAATTTTACGTGATGACGTCATGAGAGAACATTGATGAAAAATTGCGTACTTTTATGAATTGCATTGAATTATTATCACAGAATTATCATTATTCTGTAGAATACAAAGGAGTTAATAGAAAATTACAATTTCACGTGTAAGTTGTGTTCTGCCGTTGTCTCTCTTCTACTCGGACGCATCTGCCGACGGAGTGGAAGAAAGATAGATGTGTCACAAGCCGAACGCTTAGGCTGGTCGCGCCTCTCTATCGCTTGTTCCGCGCTCTCGCTTGCTCGCTCGGCTCAGGCGGAACGTGACAATGAGTCATGCTTTGCAGTGCGTGCACGTCGGCTGAGATTTATAAGATATTATCACATCAAAAACATTTCCAGTGGATAGGTCTAATTTACGTTAACGCCAACGTAGACGCGGGTAAAAGCTAATTTACAATAAAAATGAACACGCTTTGGTAAAAAAGTCTCAACAGTATGAAAACTTTAAAACAATCGAGGTGTCTAATTCCGACCTCTAACAGATGAAACTAGATGTTTATATGTATATCTAACATTCATTAATTCCTATACAGTTTGACATCGACTTGCCGATGGTAGGGGATTAAATTAACTGCTTCTATTTTTTTTTAAATTTTTAATAACGGCTAAACAAAAAAAAAACAAGGAAATCATTTGATATGCACAGAAAAGTCACTTTCGAACTATTTTTATATAGATTTTGTTATGTTAGGAGACTCAATAAATAAATACAAATGTAAAAATACGATAATTTTCCCCTAAAATTCAATAAATACATTCAGATTATATTTACACGGTTAGAATACTGCGCCATTTCTCACGAACCTTCGTTTCTCATGTGTGAGTATGGAATTATCTTTGTGTACGTAAAAAGGTTACGAATTTATCTTCTCAGATGTTTTAAAGATTGTACAAAAATATGTCGTGTTCTCGAAGAGTTAGAGTTATTTTTCGTATTGCGATTTTTAGACGGGTTACGTCGTTTCTTTGATTGAATGCGTATAATTTATTTCATTAGGAGAAGGCAGGATACATGTCCCTCGATGTCTTCACGGGCCAGTGGTTTCGCGGCTGGTTTGAGCACGGTCGAGACGGGAGGAAAAAACACTTTAGACATGCGGCTAGACTGTTACGAATTAACGAAAGGTATGTAAGTAGTTTTTGGAGTGAAAACTTACGTTTTGAAAGAAAGTCAACTACTACGTTCTAGTCGGTGATAGTGATTCTGGTTTACTCGGCTCCAGTCGTCATAAATCTCATTTACTTATCCAATAAGGAGTCGTAGTTGAGAGTATGGAACATCGTTCCATAATTACGTTTTTGTAATGAAATATTTATTATGACAGTAGAATTTTATAATATTATGCATGTTTTGTGTATAATTATGTATATATTGTTCAATTACAAAATTAGAAGTTTTCACTTCTATCGTATGGTCCCTCACTTTTTTCTGTGTAAAATATTACTTAAGTTGTTAATTGAACAGTGTAAGCATATCTACTTATTAATTGCCAATTCTATAAAAGTCACCCGTGTATCCCGACATTTGAGCTGTGTTTAATTTTTGCCTAGAACTATTACTTCATTTTCACTTAACATACGTTATGGCCTAGTTTTTTTCTTTATTGTACCATTACTCGCCACCAGGTAGGTTAAAGCACAGTAACCTCTGTATTCTTCAGCTGATCAATTTTAGTTATCAATTTTGTATAGGTAATATTCATATAAATTCATATAAATGAACACAATATGTTTACAACACTAGGTTTTGCTCGCGACCTCACTAGCGTTAGTGTAGATTTTGAAGATAAAATGCAGTCCAAAGTACTCGCTGATAATGTAGCTTTCTATAGCTGAAAGAATTTTTAAAATCGGTTCATTATTTTTTGAGTTTATCCATTACAAACAAAAATCGAACTTTTTCTCTTTATAATATTACTTTAGATATCCAATTTAGAAAGAAAGAAAGAAAAAACATTTATTTGCAACACACATAAGTAAATATGAAAACACGTACAATTAAAAAAAGAAAAAACATACATATAACAATGAAAAATATAAATACAAATTGACGGTTAAGTGTGTGTGTGTGGCAAATGGGCCCCGAGTCAGCGTGTGTGCTGTTGGAGGTTAGTCCTGCAGCGCTGATTTTCACTCAGGACCCAGAGTCTTGTGTGTGCACCGAGTGATGGTGTGCATATTAAATGTTATGTAGTGTTTCGTGTAGTGACGTTATATAAGTTGGGGAAAAAAGATGTACTAAATTTAACTCTCGTATTTATTAGCACAGATAATAATAAACTTATGTAAAATCATGGACACAGCTAGTTAAACCTAAAATCATATATTGAAACATTCGATTTTGTTAAACGTATGTATGTGAGCTGCTTGCCTATATGCCCCCACATCTTTCCATCCATATTATGCGAAGCCGACTCGCGAACCATTAACTCAATGGAATAAACTGGTCGTGTTTTATCTTTCGTTTGTTATTTCCGTTGGAATAAATTAGTGTTTACACCTACTTGACAATAACATAAGATATATATATAAAAACGAAAATTATACAATTAAAATAAATGTAATTAAAGATGCTTATCATACGTTATAACTTATTTTTGATGTGTAAATAATCTGTAATCATATTTTTATTAAACCTTGTGGTATGGTAACCGACAGTGAACAATAGTACGTATAGTATATAGAATACTAGCGGCCGCGGCAGAGGTTGTCCCGCCCTAATTATAAAAAAAAATCCTTGACAAATTATATACCAAAATGTTCGTCATGAATCACTTTATGCACTGGTGAAAACCGCATGAAGATCCGTTCAGTAGTTTTTGAGTTTATCGCGAACAGACAGACAGACAGACGCGGTAGGGGACTTTGTTTTATACTATGTAATGATAGTATATAGTACCCTATACATACGAGAGTATATCCCCATACCAAGGTATGACACAAGTGTCGTAAGAGGTTATTGATATTCTTTGATAGCCATTAGTATTGTTAAGCTTCATCTGAACCTGATAATACCATTACAAGCATGGATAAATCTCGGAATAAATTGGGAACGGTGACTCCGAAAGTTTTCAATCTGAGCCTCGTTTAGTAAACATTACAAGACTTGTATTACAAGCGTTTTCTCTTGTAAATTAATGCGTTTTTTACATAAATGCGTTTATCAAAACTACATATTATGTACATTAGAAGTTACTAGTGATATCATTTGTAACACACGTGCTGTTTCACACTTTTATTTGTGATTATGTTTACCATAAATACCTTTGTATTTTTTATGATCCATGTACGAAAAAGTTGAAGAGATTTTAATAGGTTATATATACAAAAAAACATTAAGATAAAAAAGTGTTATTTTTGACATTAACTTTAGTTATTGCAACATAATTTCTGTTTTACCGACGTATAATAGGGTAGAAAAATTATTCTGCAATTTTGGCATAATTAAAATTATTTAATAAATGTAATTAACATAAATTTACATAAAATATATCTTGTAGCCAGTATGTTTTATTTATTTATTTTATTTTTTGTAACCAATCTTCTAGTAGACTAGCTTCTGCCCGCGACGTTGTTCGCGTGGTATAGTTACTTTGGGCTAACCAAAGAGTATAATAAGTATTATACGAAAGCTAACTAACACGCAATGGAAACTCTCAAAAGGAAAAAAAAACCGATTCTGAAACATTCTTCATTGGTGCTCCGCTCCTATTGGTTTTAGCGTAATGATATATAGCCTATAGTCTTCCTCGATAAATAAGCTCTCTAACACTGAAAGATGTTTTCAAATCTGACTAGTAGTTCCTGAGATTACCTGATACAACGTCAAATTCACAAACCCACAAACTTTACCCCTATAATATAGATTAGTATTGTCAAGTAAGTAATGAATGATATTACATATTTCTTGTGATCATAAGCTAACAAGGGGTGGCAGTCTTCCAAGGAGTTTCTGTGGCCAGTCAGAATCTTTTTTTTTTTTTTTTATTTTTTTTTATTTACGTGGGGGAATCCTTTATGGATACGTCACCCTCTCGGGGGAGAGAGTGGGTTATGTCCGACTCGCACGGACTAAAACCCCACGGTGTACCGTCCGCCGTATGGTAGGGGCGGCCAGGGATCGAACCTGCTGTCTTCCTGAGAAACCGCCCCTGCGGCAGCCTGGCGGGTGAACGCCAGGCTTCGTCCTACTATAGAGAGACTACTGGGTACACGACCAGTCGTCTCCCCTCGTCAGCCTCACCTGTGCAGTGAGGAGATGGGTCCCCCGACCCATCTCCTCAGGCTCGGCTCGGTTATGGGAAGGGGTGAGCGTTCCGCCTCCCCCTCCTTCCTACTCTCCTTTGGCGGAGAGGGCCACTTTGCGGATCTTCCTCGCGGGCCGTCTCCGCCGCCTCCTTCTGCGAGATGACTTCCTCGCAGAAGGAGGCCACAGCAGTCCACCCCTCCTCGCTGCCGAGCATGGCCGAAACCACGCCTGGCAGCGAGAGATCGTCCCCTACCGCCGCAGCCAGGGCGCGGCGCTGATCGTCCCACGCGGCACACTCAGAGAGAGTGTGCTGCGCTGTGTCCGTCTCAGCGCCGCACTCGTGACATGCGGCGGTGGGCTCCCTGCGCGCTATCCGGTGCAGGTACCAGCCGAAGCATCCGTGCCCGGTCAGCACCTGCACCAGACGGTACGTCAGGGAGCCCCAGCCCCTATTTACCCAACCCGGCAGGACCGGACGGACGGCGTCGATGGTATATCTTCCGTAACGCTCGTCCGCCAGGTCCCGCCCCCACCTCTCTAATTGCTCGCTGCGGACTCTCGCCCGCAACGCAGCAATCTCCCTGGGAGCCGGAGGTTGCCCTCGGGATTTCCCTGCCGACGCATAGTTGTATACGGCGGCAAGAACTTCCGCCTCCAGCTCCCAAGGAAGAGAGCCCGCGAGCACCATAGCCGCCGCCGAGGACACCGTTCGGTACCCGCGGATTTCCCTCAACGCCACTGTTCGCTGCGCTTTGCGCAGCACTCGAACGTTCGTGGCGCTGAGGGAGTCCACCCACAACGGTGCCCCGTAGGCGGCCATGGCCCTTACCACCCCTGCATACAGACGGTGGCAGGCAGCGCCCGGCCCTCCCGTGTTCGGGAGAAGTCGACCGAGCGCCGCCGCCGCCCCTACTATACGCGGTCCGAGCCCCTTGAAGTGGGACTCGAACCGCCAGCGCCCGTCCAGGGTGAGGCCCAGATATTTCATGCAGGACCCCACCCGGACACGTACCCCGCCCACCGTTATGTGGGCCCCAGGAGGTGGCCCCTGCCGAGGCCCGTGGAACAGCAGGGCCTCGGTTTTTTCAAGGGCCACCTTGAGGCCCAATCGGCGGATGCGCCCGACCACGAAGGTCGTAGCCAACGTGGTCAGGCGCACCAGCTCTGCCCATTCCCTCCCCTGGGCTACGACTAGGGTGTCGTCCGCATAACATATGAGGCGCGTTCCTGATGGGAGCGCGCCGCGGAGCACCCAGTCGTAGCCCAGGTTCCACAATAGTGGCCCCAACACGGAGCCTTGTGGAACTCCACAAGGAGTCCCACGTCGGACCATCCGCCCTCTGCCGTCTGCGTAGACGACCTCCCTCTCCTCGAGGTACGCCTTCAACAGCCGCCGCAGGTACGGGGGCACTCCGAAAAAGCGGAGCGCCTCCCGTATTACTCCATGCGGCAGGCTGTTGAAGGCGTTGGCGATGTCCAGTGACACCGCCAACAGTCTTTGACCCCGAGAGGTCGCCTGCGCAGAGAGCACCTTCAGGAGGCTCAGGGCGTCCAGGGTTGAACGCCCCGACCGGAAGCCGAACTGCGCGTCCGACAAGTTCGGTCCCACGTCTTCCAGGTGCCGGACGACCCGGGAGGCGATCACTCTCTCGAGCACCTTCCCCGTGTCGTCCAGCAAGACGATGGGCCGGTATGCCGACGCGCAGTCCGGAGAGCGGCCCGCCTTAGGGATAAGGCAGAGCCGCCCCGTCTTCCATGGCCTCGGGAACTGACCTTCCGCCAGGCAGCGGTCGAACAGCTCCCGAAGCCACCCCCCGAAGTGCCCCATGCAGAGAGCCAACACCCGACCCGGAACCCCGTCCGGCCCAGGCGCCGTCCGTTTGCCGCGGAGGCACTCGACCGCCCTACCCATTTCCTCATCCGACACCGGGGGAGGGCGGTCGAGCACCTCCGCGACAGACGCGAAGCGCGGGGGCATGGGAGGAGGAGGCCGCTCTGGAGGGTCGGGGAACAGCTCTCCCACGACCCTCTCGGCCACCTCTGGCTGGAGAGTCTCCGTCGTCGGGGGCGCTCGGCCCCGGAGTTGCTTCCGGACTATCCGGTATGGGCGCCCCCAGGGATCACTCTCCAGCGTCTGAAGGAGCTCCTCCCATGCCGCCGCCTTGGCCCGGCTGATGGCGATCTGCAGAGTCTTCTTCTTCTGCCTGTATTCGCCATACAGCCGGGTCTCTTCCTCGGGGGCCCTGACCCTTCTCCGACGGCTGCGCCCGAACAGCCGCCGGGCCGCAGAGCAGGCCGCCCGAAGCTCGGCGAGCTCGGGCGACCACCAGTACACCGCCCTTTTGTCAGGGCGGTGTACACTCCGCGGCATCGACGCGTCGCATACCTCCGTGAGGGCATCACGGAGGCGGGCAGCGGACGCGTCGATATCCTCGCTGTCCAGAGGGGGCGACGAGGCCCAGGCCTGGACGATGGCCGCCTCTTCTGCCTTCTCCTTGTCGAGGCGGCTCATCACCCAGCGGGGAAACGTCGCGCCCCTCCGGGGGCGGGTGACCGGTTCGTGATAGGAGGTGGAGACCTCGAACCTAATATACCGGTGGTCCGATAGAGTCTCCACCTCCTCTTCGACCCTCCATCCCCGGATACGGCGCGCGACCGACGGGGAGGCGAATGTGACGTCCACAATCGACCCCCCGTTATGCCGCACGCACGTATGGGCGTTCCCCCGGTTGAGGAGGGACAGCTCGTGTTCGGCTGCCCACTCCTCAAGCGCCTGGCCTCTGGGGTCAGTGGTCGCCCCTCCCCACGCCCTAGACTTGGCGTTGAGATCACCAAGCAGGACGACGGGGAGCGGCGCCAGCCGCCTCACGACCGGCCCCAGGGAGTCCATGAAAGACTCGAACTCCACCAGGGGCCGGTTCGGGGAAAAATAAACCCCGAGGATTGCGAATCCTCGTGAGGCGACCGCCACGAACCCAGCGCCCCTCTCCTTAACGGACAGGGGCAAACCTCCCCCGGACAAGACCGCCACGGAGCCATTCGCGTCTCCAGCCCAGTGAGGCTGGTCCGGGACGCGATATGGCTCCGCAACGACGGCCAAGTCAATTTTCCACTCCGCCACCGCCTGTAGGAGAAGATCCTGGGCGGCGGCGCAGTGGTTTAGGTTGCCCTGGAGGTAGCTACTATGGATGCAGTCCATTACTGATCCATAGCAGTTACCTCCGCATGCACCTCCCTAAGGAGGCGTGCTTTCCCCTTTACAGGGGGGGGCTTACATTCCCGCCCCCCCATAACATGTTCTGCCGGAATTCCGGCATCCGCGCAAACGCTGCATTTCGGCTTCGCCGCTGTGCAGGTGTTTGCGCGGTGTCCCTCTTCCCCGCAACGGTAGCAGACCGCTCCTCTCGCCACCTCCGACGGGCACATCGGCCGGGTGTGACCCAAGCCCATGCAACGGTAGCACCTTAAAGGTCTACCCTCGAGCAGATGGACTCGGGCCACACTCCAGCCGATTAGAAGGCGGCCTCCCCCGACCAGCTTTCGGGCCGCTTCGAGGGGGAGGCTCACGAACAAAGAGCTGAGCCCCCCCGGTCGTACGCGAAGCGGGTACCCGCTTTTATGTCGGTGGGCTTGCACCCACCCGCCTTGACCACGGCCTCTACAGCCTCCTGTGCCGACACCGATTCGTCGATTCCGACGACTCGGATGTCCGCCCTCTTTGTAGGCCGCACGACCGTGGCCATGCCCTGCAACGCTGCCCGCACCCCTATCGCGAGCTTATCAGCCTGCTCTGGGGCCAAGGCGCCCGGGACCTGGAGGATCTTGGCCCCCGTAACGCTAGTCCGCACCCGGAGGCCGGAGATGCCGCATTCGCTGAGTGACACCTCCATCCTCGCCTTAAGGAGGGCGTCCTTATAGGTCACCCCCCTCTCCTCTGCCTCTGGCTGCAGCGTCACCAGCACTGCGGCTGAGCGAGGGGGAGCGAGCTTGGTCTTCGCCCTCCTTTTCTTTTTTGATTTGGCCCCAGGTGACTTTGGGCCTGCGGCCGGCTTCGGAGCTGCAGTGGTCGTCGCTGCAGCCTCCTTCTTCGTCTTTTTCTTCCCCCGCCGCACCACTGTCGTCCACCCTTCCTCCTCGGGCTCCGGTGGAGCCAGAAGGGAAGATGGACAGGGAGCGGGGCAGGGGATAGGCACCGGCGTATCGCTCAGGGGCGTCCTTGTTTTTGTCGCAGCATTTTTTTTATTAGCTGCGGGCCCGGGAGCCGCCCGTCGTCTGTCCGCCTCAAGCTGCGGTCTTACCACCTTCGCTGGGAGGAGGCGGTCTTCGAGGCCCGCCAACCTGGCGTTGAGCATCCCTCCGAATGATGTCTGGAGGGAATGCCCAAGCCTTTCTACGGCCGCCGCGAGGACTTCCTCCCATCCTCTCGGCTGCTGCACTTGAGTGGGCGGACGCGGAGGTGGAGGTGGGGGTGTAGGAGGAGGAGGTGGCATGGCTTTCTTCTCGTTGACACTTCGCCGCCATGAGAGGACCTCCGCCTTCAGTCTCTCTACTTGGCGGCGAAGGCCACGAGTCTCGAGCCTCAGTCTCGTCATCTCCTCTGACTCCTTCCGTGTCGTCAGCGTCTCCACTACGTCCTGGAGAGTCTGTGCCGCTTTCTTCAGCCGCCCCACTATCGGTCCCTTGATGTGTCCGGATTTCTCCGCAACCTCCCAGATCTCGCCGACCTTCTCCTTCGTCAGCTCCCTGATCCGGTCACGGTCCATCTCCTCGGGACCGCGAGGCTCGCAGGGCTCCACCTCCTGGGCGCTCTCCTCTGCCTCTGCGGGGCAGATGCGATCGGAAGGGGCAGGATCATACGACGCGTCCGCCTCCTCCATAGCAGGGAGTCTGGAGTTGGCCGACCGCGCACCCTCTCGAGATCTACCACCTCTCATAGATGAGGCCATCTTTGGCGTCCGAGCTCCCACCGCTACTTCCGAACCCGGGAGTTCATCCTCACGTGGACGCTTGCTGCTCCCTGCAAAGAAGCTCGAAACACACTGAGCATTCACTTCATCCGCCGTATCCATGTCGCATGCTGTTTCAGGGTCCGTTATCCTCGCCTTAGTTGTTGTTTTGGGGTCGTCACGCAAAATTGTGCCCCCCCCAGAAGACGCGGGGCAGCCCGAATCCGAAGACTCGGGGAGGGATTCTCCGCCCGCAGGGCGGGCGGTACCCTCCTGGGGTAGTATATTTTTAAATTTTGCAGCTTCCATAACGTTGTTAGAAGAAAAGTCCGTTATCAGATCCATGTCTGTCGTTTCCAGGTCGTCATCCAAATCGTCCGTCAGGTCGTAAGCCGTTGTCGTTGCCAATGTCGTCGTTAAAGGGTCGATACACAAAATTGTGCCCCCCCCAGAAAACGAAGGGCTGCCCGAGTCCGAAGACTCGGGGAGGGATTCTCTGCCCGCTGAGCGAGCAGTACCCTCCTGGGGTAGTTCTGTTTTAAATTTTGTGCTTTCCATAGTTGCTAGTTATCAGAGTCCGTAGGCAAAGCGTGGGTCAACAGTTAAGGAAGGTATCAAAGTCCAACGTAGCAAGGGTCGTCAATAAATGGGGGGATCAGAGTCCAGGAATAGAGCAAGAGGTAAACGAGGTAGGAGGAGAACAGAAATCCAGGGAAGAGCAAAAGTCGTCAATTAGAGTAGAAACAGAATCCATATAACAAGCATTTGTCCTCGCGTCAGGTATCAGCCGCCGGTCAGAGGGACCGACGTTGCCCGGGGTGCACCACATGGAGGTTCCTGACATCGCACCCCAACCAGTCAGAATCTAGGGTTCCGTGGTAATATTTGTCATCCACATCTGTTGTGCATAATAACCAAACTATATTACGTAGGTTGATCCATCGGGCCATGGACGCTCCGGCGCGGCATATTGTGGATTATAACCTGAAGATGGCGATAAAGGACCAAAATGAAACCGCCATAAAGGCAATAAAGTCTTTAAAAAAAAACCGACATAAAATAGTTAAATGGAATCATAAAAATAAAGAAATAAATATATATAAAAAATAATAATAATAAAAAAAAAAAAAAAAAAAAAAAAGCAACACCCAATAGATGCTCACAGATACGATTTTTAACTTACACATTAAATAAAACGATAGCAAAAAAAAATGGTGCGGACCGAAAGTCTGCAGATAAGAAGAAAAAAAAAAAAAAAAAAAAAAAACTATACTACATAAAACACCATCAATATTACAAAGTATAGAGCCAAATAACACAAGATTGTGAATAAAATATAAAATCGACTACATGACATTCCAAGATCCCGCCGAAAACTAGTAAGTTGGTAGGCTTATATTTTTTCTAAAAGTCATTTATAAAGAACTTGTAAAAGAGTTCTTGTAATATCTAACTTGCGAGCTTGTAGATTTGTATTGTTTGATAAACAGGGTACTTGTCCCCAACAGCCGACCTGCCTGCATATTTAGTTGAACATCCTGCGGCTCATGTTATAAGGAAGTTATTTTGGTTAAGAATGTGTTTTTTTTATATATCATAGGAGGCAAACCAACAGGTGGGTCACCTGATGTTAAGTGATCACCACCGTCCATAGACACTTGCAACACCAGGATAGTCGCAAGTGGGTTGCCAGCGTGTGTCTGAGAAAGGGGAGGCGGCAAGAGGAGGGAGGCGAAGGAGGGGAGGGGGATATCCGGCTCTCTCACTGACCGAACGAAACGCAACAATGCAAGCACTGTTACTGCACGTCGGTTTTCTGTGGGTCAGGTGGTAGTACCCCGGGCGAGCCGACCCATTCATGCTGAAACCAGTAATAGCTTCACCGTGGCTCTACAACCTACATAAGTATAGTATATAGTTTTGAAGTATATAGTATATCTTGTGCAATCTTTCGTCAGCAAGCGATCTTGGGTGCGCTCGTGACGAATTGATCGTTAATTGATATTCCGGGGCTGTTCACACCGCGTCGCCGCGCGGTCATCTCACAATACGCAGAATCCGCATACAATGGGTGCTGCCCGGTGAAATCGGTGTTGATACTTACGGCCGTATTCTGAATTTACTTTATCGTTTTTGTATTCGATTTTTTTTTATTAGTACAGTGTTCAAAATTCGAATATAAACCTTCATCTTTTAAGTTTCACGAACAGGCGGGTTAAGCTGATGTTAAGTGATCAACCCCGTCCATAGACACTAGCAACATCAGGGGAGTCGCAAATGCGTTGGGAGGGGAGGGGAGGGAGAAGGAAGGTGTGCCTCTGGTGCTCTCACTGACCGAACGAAACGCAACAATGCAACCACTGACACTTCAAGTCGGTTTTCTATGCGAGGGTGGTACTACCCCGAACGAGCCGACCCATTCATGTAGAAACCAGTAATAGCTTCAGCGTAGCTCTATCACATTTGAAACACATACACATATTACAGACGTAAAGCGTAAAGGCTTGTCTCGTCGATCTTAATGTAAAAACCAACTGTTTCTAATTTTTCTATAGATGCCTAAGACTATAAAGCTCTTCAATATATACCAAAAACAATAATTAGGAAACTCGATTGAGAAACAAAAGAGAGACAGATACTGTTGAACTTTTGCTTATTTCGGCGCATTTGGGAAGAATAATGTGAGTAAATATCTACGATGGGCGCGCACACCACCACTTTACAATGACACCATGAAGTTGGTTGCTAATAATTGTCGTTTCGTGAGAACTGGTAACTACATTCTAGGTGGTTATTCAAATATACACTGATCTACCAGCCGTGTTCTAATATCAGTGCATATAAAAAATATACTCATACTAGCTTCTGCTCGCGACTTCATCCGCGTAGAATAATTACTGATTTGATTTGGGCTAACTAACACGCAGCGGAAGCTCTCAAAAGAAAAAAAAAACGATTTTGAAATATTGCTCATTGGTGCTCCGCTCCTATTGGTCTTAGCATGATAGCCTTTGATATTTATTTATATCGAATCAACAAGCTAAAATAATAAATTTCAAGCTTTTCAAATTTGGTTTTAACTAAACTTTATATGGGTTTTATATTTTGATATGTAGTAGTGTTATATGGAAATTTAAGTTAATTGTGTGTTTAAAACTTAATCATTATTTCAGGGATAATCCGAGCGCGCTCACTGTTTGACCAGCGTTTTAAAATTGCTAAAAGATCAATCATTCATCATTCGACTTAGTGATAGCTATAGAGTTTCAAGAACAATAGTTTTACAGAATAAGGACACATCTTTGTTTAGACGGAAAATTGTGGTCGCAAATCGGTTGAATGACTTTTTGGAACTATGTTGTGACATCGGAATCTCGATTTTCGGATTGATTTTCCTTCTTTTATAATGAAACTAGGAGCCGCCCGTGCCTCCTCCTCCTTTATAAAATACTAGTTTTTGGCTGCGGTTTCTTCTGGATGAAGGATGCCCTATATATGTACATACTAGTCTGTAACAAACATAAAAACAATCTCATTTTCACATATGTGTATAGCATCAGTTAGGATACAAATACCACCCATACAGTATTTTTAAACAAAGGACATGGGCGTATCTTTTTTTAGAATCATGTAGGTGATGTGAAGGAAATATTATTCAGTACGAGGCATCTTGTTGCGCCTGCGCATGGCGTGCATGCTAATTACGCCGAGTGCATGGATTTTGCACTCATTGCGCGTCTGAACACATCTCCTGAGAGACGAGGAAAATGTGTGGTTAACCTGGTTATTGAACTTCATACTGCAGATCTAGCGAAACGTGTAGATAATGTATAGGTTACAGTTCATATCTATTATAAAGTTGCAGATTTTTTTTTTGCTTGAACGCGCTAATCTCAGGAACTGCTTCATTTTTAGATAGCTCAGTTATCGAGGAAGGTTACATACCTACCTACATACCATCATACTAACCTCCAACAGCACCCACGCTGACTCGGGCCCATTTGCCACACACACACACTTAACCATCAATTTGTATTTCTATTTTTCATTGTTTATATGTATGTTTTTTGTTTTTTTAATTGTACGTGTTTTCATATTTACTTATGTGTGTTGCAAATAAATGTTTTTTCTTTCTTTCTTTATATCATCACCAATAGGAGCGGAGCACCAATGAAGAATGTTTCAAAATTGGGGTATTTTTAACGTTAGCCCAAATTAACTATTCCACGCGGAGAAAGTCGCGAGCAGAAACTAGTTATACTATATTAGTCAAAATAAAACGGCAGATAATTTGTTATGCATACACGTATAGTGGAAATACAGTTCTTTTGAGGCTGGAGTAAATGAAGGTTAGTAAAATAAATATTGAACATTTGTTCTGCAGCTTTGGTGGTTACCTGGTCGGTCGGTCGGTTCAGGTTTCCTCACAATGTTTTCCTTCACCGTCAGTCGATAGCAATTGATACCAATTTGAATAAGTAAATGTACGTGAATTCTGAAAAATCCGTTGGCATGATATATAGCCTATAGCCTTCCTTAATAATTCTAACACTGAAATAATTTTTGCAAATCGGGCCAGTATTTCCTGAAATTATCGTGTTCAAACAAACAAACAAACAAACCCTCCAGATTTATGATATTAGTATAGATTACTTATCTATTTAAATATTTTAATTACGTCGGCCATTTAAATTTTAATATAGTTGTAGTCCATCTTAACGCATATAATAACAGAGATTATTTATTTGTATGAAGCTTCCTTGGCTTCAATAGCCTTTAAAAGTGCTAAAAGTGTTTAAAAGTGCCAAATAATTATCTAATTCACTTTGACACTTTGACGTCACGTACATTGCACCTATCCGGAGCCGAGGCAACTCGCTAGTGTTTTACTTAAGATGACACACTATAATGTTTTGACTAAGTAACCAGCGTGTTTGTCTTATCGACTCAACAATTACTATTATACGAACGTGTACTTAAAAAATGTTATGAAACAAATATCATGGATGAAATAAAAGGGTATTTCCGATATTGTGAGCGTGTTATACAGTGGTGGTCATATAATTAGAAACACTTTTTATGAATAAAGGAAGTATAACTTCAACGTACAAATGTTCGTAAAAAATATACACATTCAATAATTAATAATCATGCAATAATATAGCCACACAAATAAAAAACTCATTAAATGCATAAAATATAAAACATATCTTACTTTTAATTACAAGATGAGTCTTACACATGTAGTAGTTTATTTTCTGTTACTGGCCACTTGGACGCTTAATTAGAAACGTTTTTAAAAAGCAACCATAGCTTGTTCTTTTTCTGAAATTGGAGAATAAAATTTCTTTCTTGGCTTTTTCTATTATTTTGGCGGCAATTCAAAATTTAATCTGAATTTTATTTTGTTCAGAATGGGTAAAAATAAAAATTGTGACGCGTCAACTCGGCAAATAATTGTTAATTTCCATATAGATCATAAGTGGGTGTACAGAAGAATAGCTGAGCATTTAAATTGTGCTGTTAAGAAAGTTTTTAATGCAGTTGATCATTATAAAACACATGGAACTGTTGAAAATGTTCTTAGAAACGCTCAGCCAAGAAAAACCTCTCCCAGAGAAGATACGCTAATCGTTCATGTTGCTAAAAAAGACGCAATTAAAGACTCGAACCAGATTAAAAATGAAGTTTTTCCACCTGATGACCCGAGAAACATCTCGTCAAGACTGATACGCCGAAGATTAGTGGAAGCTAAATTGTTTGGAAGAATCTCTCGAAAGGTACCGCTTCTTACCAAACAATACCGAGAGAAGCGATTATTATTCGCTAAAAAATATGTTAATTGGACGATACGAGAATGGAAGAGAGTGTTATTTTCAGATGAAACAAAAATAAATATGGTACATTCCGATGGAAAGCGCTATGTTAGACGTCCTGTAAACAATGCTTTTAATTATAAATACACAAGGAGTATAGTCAAGCACGATGGCGGTAACATTAAAGTTTTGGGGTGTTTTTCCGGATGTGCATGTTAGAGCACATACTGATTCCCTACTCGGACGATCATTTGCCTGTAACCTGGATCTTTCAGCATGACAATGACCCTAGACATACGGCCAATAGGGTCAAATATTTCCTTAGCGAACAGCGTATATCAGTTTTTGGCTGGCCAGCAAATAGTCCGGATTTAAACTCGATAGAAAATCTCTGGTATATTGTTAAAAATAAAGTTTCAAACAAACGTAACACCAGTCAAAAAGAACTATATGAGGCATTTGTTGAAGCATGGAATTCAATTCCCCTATATAAATGTATGAAATTGATTGAATCAATGCCACGTTGTTGCAGTTGAAAATAAGGGATACGCTACTAAATATTAATTATAACGATTGGTAGGCTGTGGATAATAACTATTTCGTAAATAACAATACTAATTACTAATACTTGAAAAAAATATTGTTTTTTGTATTTTTTTGTTATTGTTTCTAATTAGTTGTTCATACCTTAAAACTGATTTAAACGTTTGTCCGTAATGTAATATTGAAACTGCACTTGTGTAGTGGGATTTATATTGTTTTTCTAATAAATGATAAATCGTTGAACATATTGTTGTCCTATTTATTGTTTAATTTCAAAATAAAAACGAATGCGGTGAAGTATCTTACATAATGTCAAGGACCGTTGGTAGTGTTTCTAATTACATAATAAAATAATAGTAGTACATAATAAAATAATAGTACATAATAAAAACGACACTAACAATAGAAAAAAGGTATTTAATACACTGAAAGTTTTAATACAAAGAAACAAAATGTTGACTATAGCTAACTTCAGGGTGTCGGTTTTTCGTGACGGTGTACGCGCGCATCGAAATAACTTCAGGGTGTCGGTTTTTCGTGACGGTGACGCGCGCATCGAAATAACTTCAGGGTGTCGGTTTTTCGTGACGGTGACGCGCGCATTGTAATAACTTCAGGGTGTCGGTTTTTCGTGACGGTGACGCGCGCATTGTAATAACTTCAGGGTATCGGTTTTTCGTGACGGTGTACGCGCGCATCGTAAAAATTAACTCTCATCATTTTTCCCTAACGCGCCAAAAGAAGTATAACTTCAAAAATTCTAACAAAAACAATGTATTAAGCAAAACTGTTCCGATGATTCTGTTGGCGACGCACACGATAAGTAGTACATAGATTTATACGTAGGTTTATTGATATTTTATAGAGAACATATATATAGATTTATTGACATTTAATATAGACTTTGTTAGATATAATTCATGTGAATATAATAGAATAGAGATATAAATTGGATATAGAATTGTAGGTATGTTATGTGTGTATTGAGTTATTGAATATGGAATTATAGATGTGATATGTATAGTAATAGGGATTGAATTATGGATATGTAAGAATGCATGCATAGAATTATTGAATTACGGATTGTATAGAATTATGTGTGTTAGTATAGGGTGACTTATAGATTACATTCGCATTAAGTAGGGAATTACATGATGGATGAGATTAAGTTATGCCGTATGGAATATATAGCGTGTGTGCATGGAAACATTCGTAGAGAGAATATGATAGAATCACACACGTTATATACTATTGAATTATACGTTACATAGCAAGAATTATACGATCATATAGAACGTCAAATATGGAAGATTGTATAATTTAATATAGACAAACGTAATGGTTATAGAGGTACATAAAATATTACAACGGTTCCTCATAACGGACGTCTTCGATCTCAGGGTTTTTAGTAATTTTATGAACAATGACTCCAGCCATATACCGGCTTACCTTTGTAAAATTCCCAGAGACTAGGCGGTGGATTTTGCCTTTGAATAAAGCAAAATAATATATTTTCTGTTAAATGGTTATTGCTCAAGCAATATACTTGAATAGGGTCCGCCGAATAATATTCGTTATGACGTTACGGTACCCGAACGAGCCCAATAAAATAATATATTTTATTTTATGGTAATTGTACAAACAATAGTTGAAAGTTGCAAGTCGAACGGGACTTTATGGCTTTACAGTAATTTCTCACGCAACGGCGTTGTAAACAGAAATTTCTAATTTTATTATGTATCGTTTTAAAATAAAATATGAATGGAATTAATATTATGACAAGGAATATATATATATATATATATAACTGGCGAACATAACGTAACGATATGTAACATTGAATATCGAGTGAATGTGAATGTGAATATATATAGAGATTAATTATGTCACCCTATACAGATCGATGTAAATTTTAACACACTGAAAATAGATTTACATATGAATATAAGTTAAGGTTTATGTAATAAGATTATTATAGAGTTATATAGAATTATAGAATAGAATATAGAGTTTAGTGCGAAACGGCGCTTAATATAGAGATAACTTTATTCATATGTAAGATAGATATAAGATGTAAATTTTAGAATATAGATTGCATGCAAATAGATAATAAGAAATTGATATTATAGACATTTTATATGTAAAAATATGATAAATATGATAAATAAATAGGAACGCGATATCCGAGCCAACGCATAGAGCCACGACGTCTAATGGGATACCGTTAGTTGCCGGCCCGATTTTGCTTATAAGCACGGTCGGTGCGGTACTAGATCGTAGTTTGATTGCACAAGTCATCGCAATAACATCGAGATAGTTCGCTTGTACATCTTATTGAGATAATATCGGGTAGTTTGATTGCACAAGTCATCGCAATAACATCGAGATAGTTTGCTTGTACATCTTATTGAGATAATATCGAGTAGTTTGATTGCACAAGTCATCGCAATAACATCGAGATAGTTTGCTTGTACATCTTATTGAGATAATATCGAGTAGTTTGATTGCACAAGTCATCGCAATAACATCGAGATAGTTTGCTTGTACATCTTATTGAGATAACATCGAGTAGTTTGCTTGCACAAGTCATCGCAATAACATCGAGATAGTTTGCTTGTACATGTTATTGAGATAATATCGGGTAGTTTGATTGCACAAGTCATCGCAATAACATCGAGATAGTTTGCTTGTACATCTTATTGAGATAATATCGGGTAGTTTGATTGCACAAGTCATCGCAATAACATCGAGATAGTTTGCTTGTACATCTTATTGAGATAATATCGGGTAGTTTGATTGCACAAGTCATCGCAATAACATCGAGATAGTTTGCTTGTACATCTTATTGAGATAATATCGGGTAGTTCGATTGCACAAGTCATCGCAATAACATCGCGTAGTCTGATTGTACATCTTATTGAGATAATATCGGGTAGTTTGATTGCACAAGTCATCGCAATAACATCGGGTTAGTTTGCTTGTACATCTTATTGAGATAACATCGGGTAGTTTGATTGCACAAGTCATCGCAATAACATCGAGATAGTTTGCTTGTACATATTATTGAGATAACAACGAGTAGTTTGATTGCACAAGTCATCGCAATAACATCGAGATAGTTTGCTTGTACATCTTATTGAGATAACATCGAGTAGTTTGATTGCACAAGTCATCGCAATAACATCGAGTTAGTTTGCGTGTACATCTTATTGAGATAATATCGGGTAGTTTGATTGCACAAGTCATCGCAATAACATCGAGATAGTTTGCTTGTACATCTTATTGAGATAATATCGGGTAGTTTGATTGCACAAGTCATCGCAATAACATCGAGTTAGTTTGCGTGTACATCTTATTGAGATAATATCGGGTAGTTTGATTGCACAAGTCATCGCAATAACATCGAGATAGTTTGCTTGTACATCTTATTGAGATAATATCGGGTAGTTTGATTGCACAAGTCATCGCAATAACATCGAGTTAGTTTGCGTGTACATCTCATTGAGATAACATTGAATAGTAATATCGAGAAGTTTACATCGTCAGTAGTAGCGCTCTGTTGGCTCGGGGACGCGGTCATTATACGAGAACCACGGTGTTTTTTTGCGACCACCCCGACCTTCGCTTCAAAATCTACCATCTTCATCGGCTGGCTCGTGCATCACATTGCACATCATCGAGGCCCCTTCAAGACATCACCGGCATCCGACTGTCGTCACCGAGGCGGGCTACCGGCGCTCTCGCTACCACCTTCGAGAGTACTACGCCCGCCCACCGCCGGGGAACGTCGCCTCGCCTCACGTCTCTCCTCATTTCCACCTCACCCCGCCTAACCGCGGGCCGGTGACGTACGAGGGCGAGAGGTGTCGCCATATTGACAGGCGGCGGCCCCAACAGATTCATTCATTTAGCATACCATCCGCGAATGTGCGGAACGAAACACTTCCAAGTAAACATTATTCTCAATATATTCACAATAAATAAGCTTTATGTTTCTATGAAACTGTATAATGGGATACAATGAGATGTTATCACATTGCTACAGGAGCACGTACCTCGATCACACATTCTCATCCCGCGCGTACGCTGTTCAATTCAAATCACACAGTCAGAAAACACGAGTATGTAAAATACAGTAAGGAAACTTTTTTGTGCGTAAACTGTACCATCAAAGTGCGTGTACGTTCTTCATGTGTTACTTTTGTACACTGTTGTAACATGTATGTTGTATTAATGTAACTAGAATTATTATTATTACACTGTGAAAAAACATAAATATAATCCGTGTTATTACAAAAAAAAAGGATTGTGTGGTTTTATGAAACCACGGTAAAATTGAAACTTTTTTTCACACTATAGACATTTAACTAATAATAGTCTATACACTACACGGTCAGCTGCTGCGAACTATAGGCGCCGCCATATTGGCCCTGGCTGCTTTGACGAGCGCCTTTCACTTTATCCCTACTCCGCGGCCGACCATCACGCAACATGCAACACACAGACGAAAAAGTTTGAGACGATGTAATAAAAGTTTCACTTTAAAAATTTAAATACGTATTGAATACTCGCTTTAAAAAAGTTTGGACACTGTCGTATTAAATGCACCGCGTTCGCCAACCGCTGCCGAGACAAGTTCGCGTTATCCTTTTTCGCAAGTCTAACCTAACCTAACCACAGCGAGGTAAAAGAGCAAGATGTCCAACGGTCGGCGAGCGCGGTGCATTTAATACGAAAATACCCAAACTTTTTTAAAGCAAGTATTCAATACGTATTTAACTTTTTTGTAATAACACCGTACAAGTTGATATTTAGTTTGTACTGTTAGAGTATCTTGTACCATAGAGTCTGTACTATGATTAGTACATATGTCATTTCATACGTAGTAAACAGTTCTTGTGATACGAATTCATAATTATCTTATCATTCATTGCACATGAAAAATAACAATCGTGGATGAAATATTCCATGCCCAGTTATGTATTTAAAAGGTACAGTGTACCAGATTGTAATAAAATGTAGGGTCTTAATTAAAATTCATCTGTTTGTATAACTTAACGTACATATATGTGGTTAAACGTCTTTGTTAGATAAACACATTCTGAGAATTAATGGATAAACCTAAGGGAGTTAGAAACATTAAGTTGGTTGTTAATAAAATTATATATAATAGAAATAAATATATGTATTTATACATACAATAAAGTCGTGAGCGAACTGTCTGTGCTTTAAATATATTAAGTCAGAGTGTGTTTCTTTTACTAAGTCCAAAAAAATGGATTTTAGAATTTTTGTCTGTTTGTCGCTTTGTCTGTGCTTTGGTGTACGTTAGTCTCAGAAATGGTTTAACTGATTTATATACCATTTTCACTAATATATTGTGGTAAGTTTCCTGTAACATTTAGTATTTGTTTCATTCAAATCGGTTAACAAACAAAAAAGTAATGCAAATAAAATAATAATGCATGGTTGTCGAGAGGAAATGTCCAATGTAAGTTAAATTTTCATCAGTATGGTCTACCATATTGGGATCAGCTTACATGCTTTTTGCACGTTGGTTAGACTCGGCTATGAGTATTACTGTAATTTATTAATTGTTACACCAATACAGAGATCTATAGTCAATGTAGTAACTTATGTCACTTCTGATAAAACTAAAACTTAAGTCCACACTGACATAGTCGCGTGAGTGGCTATTTATGAATAAAATAAAAATTAAATTCTTAGTTACCGTACTGTAAATATCTATGTGATACGACAAGTGACCACTAAAACTTAACACATCGGAATTTGAACCTGTGAGGAACATTCTAAATGAAGATTAAGCCTCAATATATTTTGTACGCTTTGAAAACAATTTATTTCTCTTAGCCACGTGTATGGAAGATGAAGATAGATATATTTTCATAGTTCTTCCGTCATTTTTAACCCTCAGAATTCAGAATGGTGCTAGATTATTTTCCAGGGTTAGTTTTTGTTATATACAATTGAAAGCGAATTTTAGTCAGTGTAGTCTCCTTTCCAGTTGTTTATACTTTGCTTACTTAATACATAAGAGAGTACAAACGTGAATGATCGTTTATGCAAATGTCCAACTAGTCCTCTCACGAAGCACGATCTGTCATTAGCATCTCTCTGCGCCCGCGGGTTGATCAGTATGGGCGGCGCACCTCGGAGCAACGGCCGACGCTTCCGTGCTCACGGATTTTTTCACTTCCTTTCGACATGTGGATTCGTTTGGGCATTTTATTGTTTTATTATATATGGGAAAAGTAATATAAAGAATAATATATATGTTTACATCGTTTTTTGACGATTCTTTTTGTAGTAAAGGTTTGATATTGTTGCTTTTTCTTTATTTTTTGTAGCAACTCTGATTCATTGTTGTCAACACACAACGTACAAAGAGGTACTCGATCACGTTACTATTGCATTGTGATCGATTCAGATATTTTTCTTTTAAACAGATAATAAATTTTAATAGCTCAATATCGCAAACGCTGCCCAGTAACACATGACAGTAACTGAATAATATATTAAAGACATGTGTTTACTGGTAAGTGCTTGCGATACTGTGTTAAATTTTGAAGAATGTATTTAAAAGCTTCCAATACACGAAATATCTTAACTGAAATAATAACTTTTAGCTAAATTCATTGTATGTGAGGTTATCCTAGGTAATTTCACGTATTATCCCCAAAACTTATATAAACCAAATGTAATAAACGACAACCATAACTTTTATCCCGAAAGTAAACACAGATTGCCTATTTCTTCCTTTTTAACTTAGAAAAATATATATAAGATTTATTTTTAATAATAGGGGGCATTGGGTTCTATAACAAAATCCCAAAATATATTACCCATCACTTTTTTTTATGTCAGAGGAGGCAAACAAACAGGCGTTCACCTGATGTTAAGATATCACCGTTATCCATAGACACCAGCAATACCAAGGGAGTCGCATGTGCGTCGTCAGCCTGTGTTTGGGGGAGGGCGGAGGGGAGAGGGGCCCCGCGCTCTCATTGACCGAACGAAACGCAACAATGCGAGCACTGTTACTTCACGTCGATTTTCTATGAGAGGGTAGTACTACCCCAGTACTATCACTATGTCAAACAGTATTTTTTTTTATAAAAGGTTGTTATTAGGATCAAGCTGTTAACGACAGTTTTAGTAACACCCTCTTTATACACCCGCTAAACGTAGATGAAAAACGTGAACAGTTTCTTAATTATAGTAAAATAATTTTGGCCGTCATGGGACGCCCGGCAGATGTGAAACATTTAAGTTAATATGTAGTGTTATTAAAAACGTGTCAAGTATACGATAGAAATAGTACGCAGCTTACACGGAGAAGCAACGAGGTTTATAATGGTGGTTCAGTGACATACACACGTACAGAAGAAAATTATACATAAAGACTAGCGGTCCCTGCGGATGTTGTCCTGCTTCGATAATTTAAAAAGATCTTAAATGCCAACCTACCGCGTCAAACTACCACCTAAAGCGCCACCTACCGGGTCCTATTCTGAATTTAAACCATTCTCGGATCCACTCGAACACGCACACAAAATTTAATCAAAATTGGTCCAGCCGTTTAGGAGGAGTTCAGTGACATACACACGTACAAAAGAAATTTATATATAAAGATATACACGCCACACATGCAAGTATGGGGAGCGGTGGTGTAGAGACGGCATGACGGCATAGGAAAACGTCATCCCGTTAACCGTGACGGCATACATGTCAATTTTACTGCCAAGGGGCACCAACAGATGTATCAAATCATATCAATTTTCGTACCCGCTCTTCTCGATGACTGTGATGTTTTCCAAAACAGTCGTAAAATTTTAGCTTTCAGCCTTCTCATGAAACAAATATAATAAAGTTTTTGATAATTTACAGTAACCACTTAACGTCAGATATCTTGTTCGCTACTTCCTTAATATAAAAATATCGTCTTCTTTCTATACATTAAGTTGGATGATAAGATTGGGTACACAGTGACATTACCCACACATCTCGAGTGTTGAACAAACACCTCGTCACAGATTATCGTTTCAAACGAATTATTGAGCCATTATCTTGATAAAGCGTGTGACCTAGTTAACGAACTGACAGAGTTTTGGCGTATTTTCGGGAAAAATATTTATGACGAATCTATTTGGTTTCGAATGTAATAAAATTTATGTATTTCATCATAGTATAACGGTTAAGGAAACTTAATAATGTTATGTATGTCTCAAGTTCGATTCCAATAAACCTGAGATAATTGGTGATAGAGATGTAAGTGGTAGAGCCACGCTGAAGCCATTACTGGTTTCAGCATGAATGGGTCGGCTCGCCCGGGGTAGTACCACCCGACCCACAGAAAACCGACGTGAAGTAACAGTGCTTGCATTTTATTTGGTCTGTGAGAGCGCTGGAGGCCCGCCTCCCCTCCCCTTCCTCCACCTCTCCCAACACAGGCTGGCAACGCACTTGCGACTCCCTTGGTGTTGCAAGTGTCTATGGACGACGGTGATCACAAAAATTGGTGACCTTGATGTTTCGTAAATAGAATATATGTATTAGAAATGATAAGAGGCGAGAAAAGTTTTTTTAATAGTGTATATACATCAAAATTCTATAGATACAACAAAACATAAATCTACTAAATTAAAGATTTCGATTAAATGTAAAGATTATGTATTAAAATTCTGACACTGTCGCTGGACATTTGTACTGGAGTCGTGTTTCTCATTTCTACATTTCTCCGGGACAAATACTATGACGAAAGCCTTTACACCCCGTCCCTGCTTCACTAAGCCTGAGACTTAACGCACCGAATCCAGACACTGTGACCTGTTTTAACAGTATAATATCATAATCCAATTGATTGCTGGGATTTGTTGTCCCGTATCCTATTTTTTTTTTTAATTTACATAACCGGGTACAGTTTCGATTAGCTAGAATCTATGATGTTTCTTAAGTATTAAAAAAATAATGTACTTATATATTTAAGACCAAACCTTGAAACTCATGTTGCCATAAGGTCTATTTATTTTCATCAACTGCTCCTAACAGTTTAAGGTTGCAATGACTGCTAAAAATTGAATTCTAATAGTCTAAAGAGGTATGGATGTATTGTTTGAAATATGATATGTGAATACTGAGATGACATCTGATAGGAGAGCGTGGAAAAGGAAAACATGTTGTGCCGATCCTACTTAGGTGGGATAGGAGTAAGAAGAAGTAGTCTACTTCTTTTTTTATATTATAGGAGGCAAACGAATAGGCGGGTCACTTGATGTTAAGTGATCACCGCCGACAATAGACACTAGCAACACCGGGGAGTCGCAAGTGCGTTGCTAGTCTGTGTTTGGGAGGAGGAGCGTAGGGAGACAGGGGGAAGGGAGGGGAAGGAAATGGGAAGGGTGCATCCGGCGCTGTCACTGAACGCAACAAATGAAGGAAGCACTATTACTTCACGTCGGTGTTTCTCTGGGTCGGGTGGTGGTACTACTGTGGCTGAAGCTATTACAGGTTTCAGCATGAATGGGTTGGCTCGTCCGGGGTAGCACCACCATCTCATAGAAAACCGACGTGAAGTAACAGTACTTGCATTGTTGCGTTCCGTTCGGTCAGTGAGAGCACCGGAGGCCCACCTCCCCCTACCCTTCCTTCCTCTCACCCCAAACACAGGCTGGCAAAGCACTTCCGACTCCCCTAGTGTTGTTAGTGTCTATGGACGGTTGTGATCACTTAACATCAGATGACCCAAGCAGATGGTCCGGCGCCATACGGCTTGCGGGGTTCCACAGGGGTCGGTCTTGGGCCCGCTCCTGTGGAACATGGGCTACGACTGGGTGCTCCGCGGCGCGCTCCCTTCTGGAGCGCGCCTCATTTGCTACGCGGATGACACCCTAGTCGTAGCCCAGGGGGGGGAATTAAGTGAGTTGATGCGCCTGATCACGGAAGCCGTTACGCTCGTGGTCGGGCGCATCAGGAGACTGGGCCTTGAGGTGGCTCTCGGGAAGACCGAGGCCCTAATGTTCCATGGGCCTCGGCGAGGGCCACCTCCAGGGGCCCACATTTATGTGGAGGGCGTTCGTGTCAGGGTGGGGACCCAGATGAAGTATCTGGGCCTCACCCTGGACGGACGATGGCGGTTCGAGCCCCACTTTAAGGGGCTCGGACCGCGCATAGTCAAGGCGGCAGCGGCACTCGGACGACTCCTCCCCAACACGGGGGGGCCGGGTGCCGCCTGCCGCCGCCTTTACATGGGGGTCGTTCGGTCCATGGCTGCCTACGGGGCACCGTTGTGGGTCGACGCCCTCAACGCCACCAATATCCGTGCGCTGCGAGCTGCGCAGCGTACCGTGGCGTTGAGGGTGATACGAGGGTACCGAACGGTGTCCTCGGCGGCGGCCATGGTGCTGGCTGGCTCCCTTCCCTGGGAGCTAGAGGCGGAGGTGCTTGCCGCCGTATGTATTTATACGGCGGCTAAGAAACGGATGAGGGAGCCTCTGGCTCCCAGGGAAATAGAGGAAATGAAAAGGAAAGAAAGAGAAGCGAGGATGGAGAGTTGGAGGCGGGACCTGGCGGACGCGCGTTACGGTCGATACACGATCGACGCCGTCCGTCCGGTCCTGCCGGAATGGAATCAGAGGAAGTGGGGCTCCCTGACGTTCCGTCTGGTGCAGGTGCTGACCGGGCACGGGTGCTTCGGTTGGTACCTGCCTCGGATGGCACGCAGGGAGCCAACCGCCGTATGCCATCAGTGCGGCGTTGACCCGGACACCGCGCAGCACACTTTGTCTGAGTGTGCTGCGTGGGAGGAGCAGCGTCGCACTCTGGCTGCGGCGGTAGGGCGGGACCTCTCACTGCCAAGCGTGGTTGCGGCCATGCTCGGCAGTGAGGATGTATGGAACGCAATGGCCTCCTTCTGCGAGGAAGTCGTCTCGCAGAAGGAGGCGGCGGAGAGGGTCCGTGAGGAAGACCCTCAAAGTGGCCGTCTCCGCCAACGGAGGACAGGCAGGAGGAGGCGGCAGTTTGACCGCCTCCTCCCACCGTAACCGGATCTAGGGAAGATGGGTCGGGGGGCCCATCTTCCCATTGCACAGATCCGGCGGACGGAGGAGACGGTCGGTGTGTACCCGGCTGTCTCCTAACAGGACGGGGCCCGGCGGCGGCGCTTTCGCTGCTGGGCCAACCGCTGGGGTGGCACGATGAAGTCTATAGAGATCTCGTGCCGCCCCAACTATAGCGGCAGACGTACACCGTGGGGTTTTAGTCCGTGCGAGTCGGACATAACCCACCCTCTCCCCCGAGAGGGTGGTGTATCCATAAGGGATTTCCCCACGCTAAAAAAAAAAAAAAAAAACAAAAAAAAAGTGTTCGTTTGCCTGCTATGACATAAAAAAAAACTTCATCCTCTTAGCAAATGCATATGAACAGGACAAAAGTCTTGGATCCTGTTATACCGACTAATGTTATCTATTCGTCACTGTATATATTAACATAAGGCATTATATACTTGTCGTCCAAAATACTACCGACTTCAAGTAAGACATCCTCATTCTACAAACTTTTACAATTCTACAAATCAATAATTAATGTTGATGAGTTAACACCATCATGAATAAACGTAAGTCGGTTCAAGTTAAAATCGAGACCAATGGGTTATTCATCGGAATTTTCAAACACTCGTATGTAACGTCCACTTTGGACGCTCATTCAGTACGTGCCCACATGGCGGCGCTTCGCGGAAGCCAGCAACGAGAGTTGAATCCAAACATCCCGCACCAACCGTACGCCAACGTCGGTTGACCTACCCTGCCGCCTCCGGTCAAATAGTATACAACAACACACCCGTTAAATACCCAGGTGTGAGAGGTCATAATAATCTGGACGGTTAGTTGATAGACCAACGATACCGTTATGCAGCACGCTGATCGAACTCAAGTGAATGAAGCCATTGAATAGGTTCGAAGAATCGCATCGGGATATTTATGTTTTGAAAATCATGTCGCTTGCATTCTCAGTTGACACCTGCTTCCTTATTTTACTGTTCATATTTTTATTCTTATTAACTGAAACCTGCGACTTCGTCTGCTTTGTTTATAATTTTAACAATATATTGCATATTTAGATTTAAAGAAAGAATAAAAAAACATAGTTTGCATATAAAATTCATTTGTAAACAATGTTATCTATTTACTACCTCTCTCCTGCGCATGCAGCTATGCTTGCCCCATTTCTCTATGGCAAGAAAAACACATCGCCGGACACGTAGTACTCTAAAATCGTAGTTTCTTAACACGTTAATAACTTTGTATATAATTTTTTTTATTGTTATCATTATCATTACATAGTATAAAACAAAGTCCCCTACCGCGTCTGTCTGTTCGCTATAAAGTCAAAAACTACCGAACGGATTGTCATGCGGTTTTCACCGGTAGATAGAGTGATTAATGAGGAACGTTTTAGTATATAATTTGTCAAGGATTTTTTTATAGTCAGGGCGGGACAACGTCTGCCGGGCCCGCTAGTATGCTTATAAATTCACAATATTGAAAAACCATACGATGATTGCAGTCTTCTAGCTGTAGACACAGCATGCACATATTATATGAAGACATCATGATAATTTTCTGAGAAATTACACTTAAAAGAATTGATCGAAATCTATTTAGCAGTTTTTGCGTGACGCACGCACAACCGTAAATCTCTATCATTTTATTTATATGTATATAAGAAGATTTGTTAATGATAAAAACTACGGAATAATTAGAACCGAAAATCGATTAAATAAACAATAATATAAACATTTGCTTCAGTAATAAACGAAACAATGTATCTCCTAACTCCTATCTCCTTTTTTTCGACAACACAAAATACTAACTAGCGGAAACAACCTTACCCTTATAAGCATGTAAACCACGAGCGAAGAATAATAATAAACAAAAATACTTCACAAACGCTACAAATAATAAACTGGGTTGACATACCGAGTTTTATCAAGTGCTTACAAGAATTTAGGTAAACCAAATAAAGATCACAATAGTAAACTTATCCGGAACACGCCTTTAACTGATAGCTACTCTTTAGGTAGCCACAAAAATTATCTGAGTGAAGAACGCTCCAAATACACTCTGATGTTATTATCCGATACGAAATACATATAAGAGTTGTTGAGGTATGTATGCTTGGTACACATGTATGTTTCAACAACTCATATATGTATGAATAGTTAGCTTAGCTTAGGTTAGCTCAGATAGGTCGCGAATTGGGGTGCGATGTCAGGAACCTCCGCGTGGTGCACCCCGGGCAACGTCGACCGCTTCTCGGTCGGCGGCTGATACCTGACATAGGTGTGGTATGTGCGCGGCACACCTATTACCGGGCTGGGGCGGATGAGGGCTCAGTTTGAGCCCCAACGGCCCAGTTCCGGATAGCGGCCGGCGGGACTGGTGTTTTAATACCGGTCTCGGCGGGCGCACCGCAAACTTGACGTTAGAAAGGAGCTAAGATGAAAGCACAGATTGAAAAAGTAATACCCCAGGAGGGTACCACCCGCTCCGCGGGTGGAGAATCCCTCCCCGAGTCCCTGGACTCGGGCTGCCCCTCGTTTTCTGGGGGGGGCAACATTTTGTGTGATCCTCAGATTTTGACCAAGGCAACGAATATGGACACTGATTTAGCAAGCAACACGGACTGTGCTTCGGCGGACGAGAATCGTCTGGACCAGACGGGCATTAATAAGCGCCAGCGTCAGGAGGGATCTTCGGATGAGGCCAACGCTGAAGCCTCGAGGATGAGCTCACCTAGTGTGAGTAGAGGCAGGACGCGCTACTCAAAGCGTCTGGCCACCTCGAAGCGCTCAGTGCTCGGGGAGGCCGATGACTCTTACGACCGAGCTCTCTCCCGCTGTTCCACCCGAACGGCAACAGACGAGAGTGCGCAAGAGGAAGAGGTGGAGACCTCAAACCAGCAGCCCTCTGACCCTCGGCCCTCCAACCCTCGGCTATCCGATCCCAAGCCCTCCGATCCTAAGCCCTCCGTCCCTCGGCCTTCCAAGCCTGTGCCGGTAAACCTCGAGGCTCTCGATGCGGACCGACTTAAAGAAATGGCCAGTGGGCAAGCGGACACCATTGTGGAGGTGGCCACTAAGTCGGGGCATCTGAAGGGGACTCTGATTAAGGCCCTCAAGACAGCAGCCCTGACTCTGCAAGAGGTGGTTGAGGTATTAGCCGGCCGCACAGAGGCTGAGGAGACGAGGCGCTTGCAACGCGAAGCTCGTAACCTCCGGACGCAGGTTGCCCAACTGAGAGAGGAGAATCTCTCCTGGCGACGCGAGGCGAACGAGAGGAAGAAGATGCCGCCTCCTCCGCCGCCTCCTCCGGCACCTCTTCCGCCGCCTCAACAGCGGCCTCCTCCTCCACGGCCCTCCACGGCACGGCCTCAGGATTGGGAGGAGATGCTGGCTTCCACAGTGGGCAGGCTTGAGCACTCTCTACTAAATACATTTGGAGAGATGCTCAATGCCAGACTGGCTGCCCTTGACGACCGCCTCCTACCTCCTAAGGTGCTGAGGCCGGCACTCGCGGCCGATAAGAGGAAGACTGCCCCAGTGCCCGAAAAACCGAGGAGGGTCTCAGAGCGCCGGTCCGCCATGGAGGAAGCGACAGCCACCCCAGGGCCAGCCAACGCAGCGTTGAGGACTGAGCCGCCTCCAGCAGCCTCGGCCCTGTCGGAATCGGAAGCCTGGACTACTGTAGTCCGCCGCAAGAGTAAGAAGAAGGCGAAAGCGACTCCAGCGGCGGCTGCAGTGACCGCAGCTCCGAACCCAACCAGGGCCAGGCGAAAGAGGCGGAAGAGGGCCAAGAATAGGCTCGCACCTCCTCGCACGGCCGCAGTGTTAATAACTCTGCAGCCGGAAGCTGAGGCGAAGGGGGTGTCATACAGCGACGCACTCCTGAAAGCAAGGACGGAGGTGTGCCTAGCTGACTATGGCATCCCCAGCGTCAAGGTGCGGCCTAGCGTGAGCGGAGCGAGGCTGTTGGCTGTCCCTGGGACCTTGACCCCCGCGCAGGTCGACAACTTTGCGGCGGGGGTCAGGACGGCGCTTACTGGGCTGGCTACTGTAGTTCGCCCAGTGAAGAAAACCGATATCCGAGTCGTCGGAATTGACGACTCGGTATCGTGGGACGAAGCCGTCGAAGCGATTACCCGGGTGGCCGGCTGTTCGGTCACCCAGATGAGGGTAGGCGAGCTTCGTCCCCGAGGGGAGGGGAGCAACTCTCTGTTTATCTCCCTCCCTGTCGATGCAGCTCGAAAGCTGCTGGAGGCAGGTCGTATTCTGGTCGGCTGGAGTTCGGCCCGGGTCCAACACTTGGACAGTAGGCCACTCCGATGTTTTAAGTGTATGGGCCTGGGCCACACCCGGCCGAAGTGTCCATCAGACGTAGACCGGAAGGCGACCTGCTTCCGATGCGGGGAGGGAGGGCACTGCGCGAATGCCTGCGCCGCAAAGCCGCGGTGCGCTGTTTGCGCAGGCGCCGGAAAGCCGGCGGACCATATTATGGGGGGGGCTAAATGTCGACCCCCCCATGTGAAAGGGAAATTGCCCCTCCTGAGGGGGGCGGAAATGGAGGTAGTTGCTGAGAAATAGTTAATGGACTACATCCACAGCAACTACCTCCAAACTAATACAAACCACTCCGCTGCTGCCCAGGACCTGCTCCTGCAGGCGGTGGCGGAGTGGGATATCGATGTTGTGGTGGTCGCGGAGCCGTACCGTGTTCCGGACCAGCCCCACTGGGCCGGAGACACGGACGGCTCTGTGGCTGTATTGTCCGGGGGGGGGACTGCCCCTCTCCGTCAGGGAGAGAGGCGCCGGGTTTGTGGCGGTCGCCTCACGGGGTTTCGCGATCCTCGGGGTGTACTTCTCCCCGAACCGGCCCCTCATCGAGTTTGAGTCCTTTTTGGACTCGCTGGGGCCGGTCGTGAGGCGGCTCGAACCGCTCCCCATTGTCGTACTGGGCGACTTTAACGCCAAATCCAGGACGTGGGGAGCGGTGGCCACGAACCCGCGCGGCGAGGCGCTTGAGGAGTGGGCAGCCCAACATGGGTTGTCCCTCCTCAACCGGGGGAACGCTTACACGTGCGTGCGACAGGACGGGGGATCTATAGTGGACGTATCGTTCGCTTCCCCGTCGGTCGCACGCCGTGTCCGGGGGTGGAGGGTAATAGAGGAGGTGGAGACCTTATCGGACCACCGATATATCAGGTTCGAGGTCTCCACCTCCCAACATGAGCCGACAACCCGCCCCCGGAGCGGTGCGAAGTTCCCCCGCTGGACGGTGAGCCGCCTAGATCCGGAGCGAGCAAAAGAGGCGGCCATCGTCCAGGCCTGGGTCATGTCCCCCCCGGACGAAGATATCGACGCGTCCGCAGCCCGCCTCCGTGATGCTCTCACGGAGGTTTGCGACGCGTCGATGCCGCGGAGCGTACACCGCCCGAAGAGGAGGGCGGTGTACTGGTGGTCGCACGAAATCGCAGAGCTTCGTGCGGCCTGCTCCGCGGCCCGGCGGCTGTACGGGCGCAGCCGCCGGCGTCGGACCAACAGGGACCCCGAGGAGGAGGCCCGGCTGTATGGCGACTACAGAACCTGCAGGAAGACGCTGCAGGTCGCCATCAGCCGGGCGAAGGAGCAGGCATGGGAGGAGATGCTCCAGGAGCTGGAGAGGGATCCGTGGGGGCGCCCGTACAAGGTGGCCCGGAAGAAATTCCGCGGCCAGGCGCCCCCGGCAACGGAGACTCTCCAGCTGGAGGTGGTTGAGAGGGTCGTGGGAGCGTTGTTCCCCGACCCTCCGGAGCTCCTCCCTCCTCCCATGCCTCCTCCTCAGGTGTCAGAGGAGACGCCGATTGACCCTCCCCCAATTACGGAGGCGGAGATGGGGAGGGCGATCGAGCGCCTCCGCACTGCCGGACGTAAGGCACCCGGCCCTGACGGGGTCCCGGGTCGGGTGCTGGCCATGGCGTTGGACCATCTAGGGGGGTGGCTTCGGGAGCTGTTTGACCGCTGTCTTGCGGTCGGACAGTTCCCGAAGCCCTGGAAGACGGGGCGGCTTTGCCTAATAGGGAAGCCAGGCCGCCCCCCGGATTGCGCGTCAGGGTACCGGCCCCTGGTGTTGCTGGACGACACCGGGAAGGCGCTCGAGAGGATCGTCGCCTCCCGGGTCGTCCGGCATCTCGAGGAAGTGGGGCCGAACCTGTCGGACGCGCAGTTCGGCTTCCGGTCGGGGCGTTCCACCCTGGACGCCCTGACCCTCCTTAAACAGGTCTCCACGGAGGCGACCTCTCAGGGGGAACGGGTATTGGCGGTGTCCTTAGACATCGCCAACGCCTTCAACAGCCTGCCGCATGCTGTCATACGGGAGGCGCTCCGCTTTTTCGGAGTGCCCCCGTATCTGCGGCGGCTGTTGGAGGCGTACCTCGATGGGAGAGAGGTCGCCTTCGTGGACGCTAGAGGACGGATGGTCCAACGCCATACGGCGCGGGGGGTTCCACAGGGGTCGGCCTTGGGCCCGCTCCTGTGGAACATGGGCTACGACTGGGTGCTCCGCGGCGCGCTCCCTTCTGGAGCGCGCCTCATCTGCTACGCGGACGACACCCTAGTCGTAGCCCAGGGGGGGGGGAATTCAACGAATTGGTGCGCCTGACCACGGAGGCCGTGACTCTCGTGGTCGGGCGCATAAGAAGGCTGGGCCTCGAGGTGGCCCTCAACAAGACCGAGGCCTTAATGTTTCACGGGCCTCGGCGGGGGCCACCTCCGGGGGCCCACATTTGTGTGGAGGGCGTCCGGGTCAGGGTGGGGACCAACATGAAGTATCTGGGCCTCACCCTGGACGGACGCTGGCGGTTCGAGCCCCATTTTAAGGGGCTCGGACCGCGCATAGTCAAGGCGGCAGCAGCGCTCGGACGACTCCTCCCCAACACGGGGGGGCCGGGCGCCACCTGCCGCCGCCTCTATATGGGGGTCATACAGTCCATGGCCGCCTACGGGGCACCGTTGTGGGTCGACGCCCTCAGCGCCACAAATATCCGTGCGCTGCGAGCCACGCAGCGTACTGTGGCGCTGAGGGTGATTCGAGGATACCGTACGGTGTCCTCGGGGGCGGCCATGGTACTGGCTGGCTCCCTTCCCTGGGAGTTAGAGGCGGAGGTGTTGGCCGCCGTATACGAGTATACGGCGGCTAAAAAGCGGATGGGGGAGCCTCTGGCTCCCAGGGAAATAGAGGTTAAAAGAAGAGAAGAGAGGGGGAGAAAGATGGAGAGGTGGAGGCAGGACCTGGCGGACGCGGAGTTCGGTAGATATAGTATCGACGCCGTCCGCCCGGTCCTGCCGGATTGGTGCAACCGACGATGGGGCTCCCTGACGTTCCGTCTGGTGCAGGTGCTGACCGGGCACGGGTGCTTCGGTTGGTACCTGCACCGGATAGCGCGCAGGGAGCCGACCGCCGTATGCCATCAGTGCGGCGTTGAACCGGACACCGCGCAGCACACTCTGTCTGAGTGTGCTGCGTGGGAGGAGCAACGTCGCACTCTGGCTGCGGCGGTAGGGCAAGATCTCTCACTGCCGAGCGTGGTTGCGGCCATGCTCGGTAGTGAGGATAACTGGAATGCAGTGGCCTCCTTCTGCGAGGAGGTCGTCTCGCAGAAGGAGGCGGCGGAGAGGGTCCGTGAGCAAGACCCTCAAAGTGGCCGTCTCCGCCAACGGAGGACGGGCAGGAGGAGGCGTCAGTTTGACCGCCTCCTCCCACTGTAGCCGGACCGGGGAAGATGGGTCGGGGGGCCCATCTTTCCATTGCACAGGTCCGGCGGACGGAGGAGACGGCCGGTGTGTACCCGGCTGTCTCCTAACAAGACGAGGCCCGGTGGCGGCGATTTCGCTGCTGGGCCAACCGCTGGGGCGGCACGATGAAGTCTATAGAGATCTCGTGCCGCCCCAACTATAGCGGCAGACGTACACCGTGGGGTTTTAGTCCGTGCGAGTCGGACATAACTCACCCTCTCCCCCGAGAGGGTGGTGTATCCATAAGGGATTTCCCCACGTAAAAAAAAAAAAAAAAAAAAAGATAGGTCGCGAATTGCATGTATCAGACAACAGCCCAAGCCGAGGTGTGCCGTGCACCCTTGAGCTAGTTGTCAAATAAAATCGGCTGAGTGCCTTAAGCGCTCGCCTTAGTAATCCGGTGAAGCTGTTAAGACCTTGCTAGGTCAATAGCGTAGTCAGTTCGAAAAAAAAAAACACTCTGATATTGACGAATAGTTGTAATGGATGGAGATACGATTGGAAACGAATGCACTTATTCTATACACCGTAACCACAGAGTCTTAAATTGACAGTTCGCGCCAAAATTTTTAACCGTTCCGAATATCTATACATATAATAAGAATGTAAATCTAATGTGTCGGTACTTTTTAGATCTTTGTAAAAAAAAATTGTTGCAGTATATCTAGAAATCTTTATTTTTATATATAAATTTCTTCTGTACGTGTGTATGTCACTGGACTTCTCCTAAACGGCTGGACCGATTTTGATGAAATTTTGTGTGCGTGTTCCAGTGGGTCCGAGAATGGTTTAGATTCACAATTGGATCCGGTAGGTGGCGCTGCGGTTTATTATCAAGGCAGGACAACGTCTGCCCGGCCCGCTAGTATAGTATAAAATGAAGTCGCTCCCGCTGTCTGTTTCCTTAGATCTTTTAAACTATTAAACGCATTTTAATCGATAGAGTGATTCAAGAGAAAGGTTTATATGTATAATACATACACTTTTGAGTTTATCGCGAACAGACAGACGTACCATAGGACTTTGTGTTATAACATGTAGGGATGTACATTCCTAACGTGTACCTAAAGCTTTGCGTAACGTCCAAAGATGAGTCAATTTAATAAACGCTCTGTAAGGATGATAATGACTTTAGCCTATGTACGGGTTACAATCATATTCATTCCATCAATGACAATTAATTAATTAACTACATTATCATATTAATATTACTTGTATCAAAACCAATGATTTCTATCTACACCTCTGACGATTAAAGAGAACAACGCGAGAATGCCTGCACGTTCTAATAGACAACTACACACGTGTACTCTTCATGAATTGTGCTACTGGTCTTATGGAAACTTAATAAAAGCGTTAACCGAATACAAATATTTAGTTCTTATGTAGATATTCTTGTCCCGTATAAGGTCTATTGAATTTTTATTTCTAAGAACCAATTTTAGTTAATTGTTTATCAGCGTAATAAATCTTAAATAGTAAACAAATCGTTTTGGTTTCAATTGTACGACAAAAATCAAGGCATTTCTTAGGTTGTATGAATTTTCCTTTAATTGTTTTTAATGAAATGACGACACTGCACTTGTTGGAAAACAGTGCGTTTAAAAACAACGACGCTCATCGACATATTAAAAAAAAAATTATAGGCGAGCGTTTGACCACAGTCTGGTCTGATATTAAATAAAAATGACCCGGCGGACGTTGTCTTTCCTTGAAAATAAAAAAAAAATCCTAAAGCCCAACCGCAGCGTCACCTACTAGTTACAATTGTAAATCTAAACCATTCTTGAATCCACCTGAACACTCACAAAAAATGATATCAAAATCTCTCCACCCGTTTTGTAGGAGTCCAGTCACATACACACGGACAGAATAATCATATTGTAATTTTTAGTAGGTTTTTTTTTTCTAAAAGATTTCTTTGAAAAATCCTACGATAAAATAAGAATTTTGAGTTAAAAAATCATCATATAAAAGTTAGTGAAACAGAAGAGTGTAAGGTTTTGCAAAAATATTGATAGAATCGACAGCTTGATGTTCAGTTGTTAAGTTGTCATTACATTAAATTAGACTGTCTTATTATAAAGGCGTTTTACTATTAAGCATTACATAAGTTGATTTTTTATAATTTTTGACCGCCCTCTCCCCCTGGCCAGCAAAAGAAAGCAATGCTCTTAATAACTCATTTTTTATCCTGCTCCCATATATATAAGTATTTGTTTATCTGTTCCAGTATCCTTATTGATTCATGGTCAGGAATTAACATTTCTAGAGATAAGAAATTTATAGTGTATGCAGGATAAGAGTGGATAAGACCGCATGCCTCAAATAGCAAATCTGCACATTTAGGTTGCCCAGAAAGTCGTAGTGGTCTAATGGTTTGAGCGGTGGAGTATCAACCCGATATCCGCAGGTTCGAACCCCGGCATGTACCAACGAATTCTTCGCAATTCGCGTACTTTTACTAAAAATTGGTAACTCTATCGACTATTGCAAACAGAGTACGTTCCGGACATATGCCACTCAACAAGTTTGCATTTCTTATGAGGAAAACCGTATCACCCAATTGTATAAAGTGTGGAACGATAGAAGACTTGCAACACTTGTTAATGGAATGTGACCACAATAAAGTACAGAGAAAAATTGTGTGTGTAATAGGGCGTTTAAAAAAATTTATATTTTTCCTAGGAACCACGCTCAAAAGTTTCGTTTTAATGCCAAAATAGGCCTCTGAAAATATGAGCCCTTAATATTAATATTTAGGTTGTCCGCATTGCACTTTTCGATTTCCCATAAGAATAACACAGGAAAAAAGTTTTTTTTCTTTTGATTTATATAACTAATGAACGATATATCGTATTGCAATACCCATTCATTATTTTTGTAGAGAATTTAACGTTCTACAAAAAAGGTTTGAAGTCAATTTTTGATAAATCAACTCAGTCAAAAGTTATTCAAGATCAAAGTTTAACTTACCCTCAATTCAGCTGTTTTTTTATAATACTCTCAAATGTATAAGTTTACGGGTTTCAGAACAAACGAAAAGTTTATTTCTAAGTTCTCAGAGTTAAAAAAAATTACAACTATTATCTTTCGTTCTCGAATATTGCTGTAATTTTATTGGAAAAATATTTTTATATAATTTGCGCTTGAAAATAGCTGAAATTTTATGTATGTTTTGAAAAGTTATCAGTGTTTTTAAGTTTTTATTGCTTATAACAATTTAGAAATATATTACTTTTATTAAATTTGAATTTTTTTTTATCTAAAAATAATTTTTATACATTTGCATTAAATTGATCTTGCTGTAGAGTTGTCTTATTATAATTAGGATATCTCAGCCAATGTTCGCGAACTACTTGCAATAAGTATTGCAGTTGTTCTTCAGCTTTTGTGAGGCAGTTGTTGTATTCCTCAATCAAAGGGACCCCTCGTTCAGCTACGTCATTTGTCACTTTTAAGGTATTAAAATGTTCTAAACATTCCTTATATAAATCATTACTGCACCATGTTGAAACATCATCTTCCAAAAAATCGCATGGCAAATCGAATTTGCTGAACAACTCTACGGAATTTTTGGAGACAAAGTCACTCAAATCTTTTTGCAATAAAGATTGTAGATTTTTTTCAGTAACTTCATACCGTTAACGCATTGGTGAAGAACTTTCTCGATTTTTAATTGCCATAACAATTTAAAAAAAAACTTCAAACTAATGTTAACTAATGTTAAAAAAATGATCTCAATTGAACGATTGATGTTAATTTTCAACAACCAGAATTTTCAAATGTCGGGTTAACTGTCAATGATAATTCGTTTTAAGTACCCTGTCCACATTTACTATAAAGCAGGAAATAAAGATTAACAGTTTTCAGAAGTCTAATTTATATTTTGTAAAATGTTATGTTTTCAATTTTTCTAAAAACATAATATTCTGCCAAATCAGTCAATAAAACAGCTGAATTGAGGGTAAGTTAAACTTTGATCTTGAATAACTTTTGACTGAGTTGATTTATCAAAAATTGACTTCAGACCTTTTTTGTAGAGTGTTAAATTATCTACAAAAATAATGAATGGGTATTGCAATACGATATATCGTTCATTAGTTATAAAAATCAAAAGAAAAAAAAACTTTTTTCCTGTGTTATTCTTATGGGAAATCGAAAAGTGCGATGCGAACAACCTAAATATTAATATTAAGGGCTCATATTTTCAGAGGCCTATTTTGGCATTAAAACGAAACTTTTGAGCGTGGTTCCGAGGAAAAATTTTTTTTTTTTTTTAAACGCCCTAGTGTGTACTTATGTACACGCGTTAGAAGTTATACTTCGTGGGCGTAACAAGATAAAAATCTTTTCAAAAATTTTATCTTTCGCCTTATTCTACGTTTGTAGAAAAAACGACACCAACAATAGAAAAAAGGTATTTAATACATTGAAAGTTTTAATACAAAAAAATACAAACAACAATTACAAAGAAGCAAAATGTTGACTATAGCTAACTTCAGGGTGTCGGTTTTTCGCGACGGTGTGCGCGCGCCTCGTAAAAATTTATTCTCATCATTTTTCCCTAACGCGCGAAAAGAATTATAACTTCAAAAATCAGCTGACGGTGAAGGAAAACATCTTGAGGAAACCGGAACCTGAGAAATGTTCTTGTAATACTACTGTATGCGGGTTAACTTAGAATTATGGTGAATTTCTCAGAGTTTGAAATCGCCAATGATTTTGAGACCTATAGCCATGCAGTAACTTACTAATAGGCTGATAATGATGACGACACAACCGAATCCCCTCAGCCCCCAAGTCATCAAAAATAAGCAAGTCAAAGAATGGTAATAGAGGGAAAATTTGGACTAATTTTTTCGTTATAATATATTTGATACCTATATGAGTATAAAGTGTACAAACTTTCTGTTATCAAACTACAGAGCAGTGCTACTTTCAGTACGTATTTTATAGAATAATTCGGTATCAGTTTGTAATCTTTCAATCCCACAGCTGATAAGGTAGTAACGTCCCGGATTTCTTAAAGATACGACAAGTGGACCGCATGCTGATACGTTTTTCATTTGATTTAGATCGGCCGATTACTGCCGATATCACTTGAAAATATTTCGCGAATCGTTCGTAGGTACCTAAACGCGGGTGACTAAACTATTGCAGCGAAAATTCTTTATCTATGTACTGATAACATACTTTGGGATAATTATTATTATCTAGCTAGATTTTGTTTGTATATCAAAGGTGCCGAATTCACGTCAAGCGGTGTCAATTACAACTTGAACTCGAAATTGTAACGCATCCAATTAATCTTTTGCAACGGGAAAAATATAAAAAAACCTTGAAGTTAGACATATGCTGTCGGTAACTTTTTTGTAGGCGTTATTAAGCTCTACAATTTTTTCTAGAACTCAATCATATATCTCTCATCGTTAAGGCAGCGTTCGTAAGAAACGTTTTCGTTCGACCGTTTTTTCTCCGACTTACTTTCCAATCCGACTACCACAAAATGGTTTTTTCATTTTCCGGGTTAATATATAGCCTATGACACTCACACTAATGTGGTTTTCTATTGATAAAATAATTTTCAAAATCGGTTTAGTAGATCCAGATATTACCCCCTACAACCTCACAAACTTTACTTCTTATAATATTAGTATAGACTAGCTGTGTCCGCGACTTCGTCCACGTGGAACCTGATGTACAAAACAATGACTAATAAAGTCATCTGAACGTATTTAGTCAATTTGCTTATCTACTTTTCTCTCATACGTAAGTCGCGGCGCCATTAAAATTACAATAACTTTTGATAGAGTCGACCGATTTTAATGAAACAAAGACTAAGTTATTTCACACGAGATAGAAAGAAAACGTTAAAAAATAAAGCGAGAAGAGCGCATGACTCACTGTTCTCCAATACCTGACGCCAACGAGACACTGCTCCCACTCTACCAGACACAATATTTACTCTCTTACCACTTTTTGTCACACATAAAGATTGAGCATTGGTATTTCAAAGCGCAGTTAGACTCAAAATACATGTAAACGTTGCTGATTTATACAATTGTATGACTTGAATAATAGAATAAGCTAAACTAATTAATTCATACATATAGGAATTAATGTGTACCAAGCATGGGTACCTCCCAAAATCATACATGTATTTCGTATGTGACAAATAAGGGACTAAGGGGGAAAATGAAACCCTTCCATTATGTGCATCTACATTTTTTATATCATAGGAGGCAAACGAACAGGTGGGTCACCTAATGTTAAGTGATCACCATCGTCCATAGACACATGCAACACCAGGGGAGTCGTAAGTGTGTTGCCAGCCTGTGTTGGGGGGAAGGAGGAAGTAAAACCAGTAATAGCTTCAGCATGGTTACAACCTACTTGTGTGTGTGTGTGCACGTATGTAAGGGAGATTTATGTTATTTTGATAAGCTGATGATTGAAGGTTTTCAGTGTCAGTGTATCGCGCTAGCAAGGTACTCAAGGACTTCACGCCAAGGGAACGGATCTAGGCTTAAGCCGCTGCCGAGGGGCCTAGGCAAGTGTGCGGGAGCAAAATTTATCCCAAGACCGCGGCGGCGTGATCTATGGTTACGCGGGCGTGGGCAATGATATTATAAGTAAATAGCTGTGGATACGTTACCTACATGATATTTTTACAAAACAAATTACACAATAACGCACACATATGTAAAGTAATATTGTAACCGCACATTGTCTTCAATAAAATGTGGAAGTGAGATGGCATATTCTCAATATCGGTGGTGAAAAAGAAATAGCTATATGTTGATTAGATACGGGCGATAGCAAAAAACAGATCTAAATCCTTTAATTACCTATTACGCGACATTAGTAAATTTCGTCAATGCAAAGTATAGCCGGATACCTAGAATTCAAATATCAAAGATTTACGACTGTAAAACAAAATTGAAAGAACTTAAAGGCAATTAAAGTACGTAGTTAGTTGTCGTCGCTTAGTAAACAACAAGAAGGGTTGGTGTCAAATAAGCGGCCAGCTGTAAAATACTATATCGAAACTCAATTCACAAGATTTAGAAAAAAAGATACCCCGGAGCGTGCCGCGTTAACTATTTGGTTTGTGGACTCTAAAACACAAAATTTCGGTATGAAATACAGTCTCGTTTCTTTCAGTTCGTTGCATCTTTTTGCCGATGAGGAACATGCGAAAGCTCAAGTCCATGACCATGTATAATAATATGTTTTTTTAAATATATACGCACATAACACGTCAACATGATGCGAACACCGGAACCCGTATGTTTAGGCGCGGCTCTGACTCATGTTATCACTTGGTTTATTCTAAAACATATTAGAAATCAATGATATTATGACTAAAAAGCTGTAAATACGTTCGTTACTTACATGATATTTTGACAAAACATATGGCACGATAACGCACACATACGTAAAGTATTATTGTAACGCCACACTGTCTTAAATAAAATGTGGAAGTAAGATGGCATATTCTGAATATCGGTGGTGACAAAACAATTGTCATATGTTGCTTAGATATGGGCGGATAGAAGGGGGCAGCCGTCAAAAATAAGCTAGCTAGCCAAATTTTCACAAGGCGCTGTCGAAGCGCTTGTGACGTACCTACAGCTTTGCAGTTATTATATTATTGTTAGAAATACGTAATATAGTAGCGGACCCGGCGGACGTCGTCCTGGATTAATAATTAAAAATATCCTAAAATTCAACCGCAGCGCCACCTACCGGATCCAATTGTTCAAAATTGTTCAAATCTAAACCATTCTTGGATCCACTCGAACACGCACACAAAATTTCATCAAAATCGGTCCCGCTGATTAGGACAAGTTCAGTGACATACACACGTACAGAAGAAATTTATATATAAAGACTAGCGGGCCGGGTGGACGTTGTCCTGCCTTGATAATAACAAAAAAATCTAAAATTCAACCGCAGCGCCACCTACCGGGTCCAATTGTGAATCTAAACCATTCTCGGATCCACTCGAACACGCACACAAAACTTCATCAAAATCATTCCCGCTGATTAGGACGAGTGCAGTGACACACACGTACAGAAGAAATTTATATATAAGCGAATATTCTTTATTATTACTGGTCGACATGTCATTATTTAACACAATAGGTAAGCGTAGATAACACTTTTAGGCTCCTATAATGTGAACTACGCTTTTTATTACACTCTGGGCGATATTACGTGCGAGTCGATACTTACGGCTACATAAAGGGCGGCGAAAAAGAATTTACGAGAACTGTAGTAAATATAAATTACGAGTATATAACCCACATTCTTTCGACGCGATATCCAAGTACTTTGCAATCGAGCCATCGTCATTTCTCGTAACTCCTAAATTCCGAAGATCACGTCACAGACAGTTTATCCTCATTGCGATTTGAATGACAGTGACGCATTCAATTATTTATTGGCAAGTTCCTGTGTATAACAAACCATGGTTGTATTTATGATTTCTCAGATGCATTTTTAATAAGAGGAAAATTTATCACTTAAAAAATCAATTGCACATTTGTACTGCAGTATATATCTATTGACAAATAACAGCCAGTAATTCTATTAAGTTTAATATGTTCTTGTATTATCAAGAGAAAAGATTTGATTGTTCAAGCAAAACTTCTTATGCGAAGGTTTTGAAATTCTGATCAGTAACTTTCCGTGTGACGAAAAGTGATGGGGGTAAACACTGTGTCGGGTAGAATTATGAAAACACCGGTTCTCATCCCGATCACCGGACTTAGCAATGTCAGGAGCGATCAGTACTTGGATGAGTGACCACCTAGGAACAGCGCGTGAAAATATTACCATGTAATACAAAAGCTTCATGTGTATTTACATTTATTTGCCAGATAATAAGTTCTGCCGTGTGGTGCCGGCAGAGTAGAATAGCACCACCCCATATCTTCCCGTGGGTATCGTAAAAGGCGATAAAGGGAGTGTGAGATAGTACTGACCCCTTGTACTTTCTCACTGTAATACTGTACCATCCGTCTGAGTCCTTCTCCGGTCGTAACGGTCCCCGTTCCACTGGGTCCAGAAGAACAAGGACGAGTATGTGCACCTGTGTCTTGCGCGTACACTTGTGCACCTTAATATATCCTGCGCATATGACCGCTTCTACTACTGGACTCCGAGTACACAAAAGTCCTGTGGCGATAGGTAAAGGTAGAGAGGTCTAGCCTGATGCAAGCTAGACTTTGTCTGATACCTGCACACAGGCGGTCCCGGGGGTGTGAGTACACGCCGTGGTCGTTTCTGCGCTGCACATTTGGGGCGACGGCGCGGGTTCGGCAGCACTCGGGATGACAAAGCAGCCCTGTTTAGGGAGGCACTGCTTTCCCCGCTCCGCCGGGGAGGGGGCTAGAAAAGGTGCCCTAAAAAAATGCTCGTCCCAACTTTGTAGATGGTAGTAACCGCGGCTATCATCGCATCATCCAAATCGTGGTCGACGTCGCAAGAATAATTTAAATTTTAAAAGAACTTCTACTATGACGTTCGGTGCGTGGAACGTGAGAACGCTTCTTGATCGAGGTGGCAACGCCTGCCCTGAACGTAAAACCGCCATAGTAGCTCGGGAACTTCATCGCTATAACGTGGATGTGGCTGCTCTCAGCGAAACACACCTTCCCGATGAAGGAGAGCTGGTGGAAGTAGGTGGCCGTTACACTTTCTTCTGGAAAGGTACCGCTACCTCCGAATGTCGACGATCAGGTGTGGGATTTGCCATCAAAAATCACTTAACAAAGCGTTTAGAGGAGTACCCTGTACATATCTCAGACCGTGTTACCACACTGCGCCTTCACCTGGACAAAGACAACTACCTTAATGTCATCAGTGTTTATGCTCCAACGCTAGACAAGTCTGATGACATCAAGGATAAGTTCTATGAGGAAGTGACTCATTGCCTCCATAGCATAAACGCCAGAGAGCAGGTTTTATTGCTGGGCGATTTCAATGCCAGGGTTGGTCGGGACTATGAGGCTTGGCCTGGAGTTCTGGGTAGACATGGAGTTGGCAACATGAACAGCAATGGTCAGTTGCTGCTCAGTCTTTGTGCTCAATACGGACTGGCAATTACGAACACTATGTTTAGACTTGCCGCCAAGTACAAGACAACATGGATGCATCCAAGATCCAAGCATTGGCATTTGATTGACTATGCAATCGTGAGGCAAAAAGATTTCAGCCAAGTGCAAGTTACTCGCGTGATGCGTGGTGCGCACTGTTGGTCTGATCACCGACTTATTGTTACTAAGCTACGAATCCGCCTCTATCACCCACGTAGATCCCCTATAAAAAAGCTTGCGTCTTTGAACGTGGATAAGCTAATAGATCCTGCGGTTAGGGTGAACTACGCTGAAGCCCTGTCTAAAAAGCTGTTGCCAGTTAATGAGGTAGGCGATGTTGTTGCTGCCTGGGAAACTTTGTCATTTCACATCATGGATACCGCTTCAACTGAACTGGGTTCAAAATTACATCGCAACGAAGACTGGTTTGATAGAAATAATGAAGTCCTGCGGGCAGCATTCGACAAACACCGAGATCTCCTGCGACAACACAAAAGACGAAGTGGAAGCGTTGCGGTTATTAAAGCTAGTGACCTAGAATTGCGCAAGCTGTCTCGCAATTTGAAAGACAAGTGGTGGCAGGACAAAGCTAGGTACATGCAATGGCTCACTGACACAAACCAGCTGGGAGAGTTCTACGGTGAGGTACGTTAGCTGATTGGTACATCCTACCACGCAAGGGTGCCTTTAAGGTCTCTAGACGGTAGTCACCTGTTGACAAGCAAGGAGGATGTACTAAAACGCTGGGCGGAGCACTTCAATACTCTGCTAAATGTGGATCGATCAGCTGATCTACAAAGCATCGGTTTAATGCCTCAGCTCCCTTTTGCTTTTGAGCTGGACGAGCCTCTGTCGCGTGACGAGGTTGTTACTGCCATCAGACAGCAACAAAACAAACGGGCGGTTGGCATTGACTTCATACCGGGAGAGCTGATAAAATACGGCGGAGAGGAGTTGTACACGTTGGTGTGGGAACTATTCGTTCGCATGTGGCAGGAGGAGCGCGTCCCTGATACCTTTAAAGTATCGCGCATAACCACTCTTTACAAGAACAAAGGTGAACGATCCAACTGCAACTCTTATCGCGGTATTTCTCTCCTTACAGCCCCCGGAAAGGTCTTTGCTAGAGTTCTCTTAAACCGCCTAAAGAACTTGTCTGAAAAGATTCTGCCAGAAACCCAGTTTGGCTTCCGACCAGACCGAGGAACATGCGAAGCTATATTTTCTGTGCGTCAACTGCAAGAAAAGAGCAGAGAACATGGTCGTCAGCTGTACCTTTGCTTTGTTGACCTGGAGAAGGCTTTCGACAGCGTGCCTCGGGAAGCTCTATGGTTGGTGCTAGGTAAGCTCGGGTGCACGGGAAAGTTTGTGAGACTTCTCAGACTACTGCATGACAACATGCAATACTGCGTTGCCGTAGACGGTGAACAGACAGACTTCTTCCCCGTTACCTGTGGGGTGAAGCAAGGATGCGTTTTAGCGCCTACTCTGTTTGCCTTATACTTTGCGGTGGTAGTTAGAGAAGTCTTACAAACTGTTTCTCAAGGAGTCCGCATCCGCTTCCGCACAGACGGCAGCCTTTTCAACTTGGCTAGACTTAAGGCTCGCACTAAAGTCTCATACGCTCTGATCACTGAGATCATGTATGCTGATGACTTGTGCTTCCTAGCAGAATCCCTAGACGGCCTGCAACAGCTGATGTCCGAATTCCACCAAGCCTGCCGTAAGTTTGGCCTGAAGATCAGTGTCAATAAGACGCAGGTGATGTCCCTGGACATACACGGTCACGAGACACTGAACATAAAACTTGGTGAGGATGTTTTGAAGCAGGTGGATAAATTTCGCTATCTGGGGAACACTGTAACATCTAAGTGTGACCTTGATGCTGAGATTAATAGCAGGGTGGGTGCCGCAGCTGCGGCATTTGGTAAGCTATGTTCCAAGGTCTTCTGCTCGCATGACCTTAAGTTGGCCACTAAAATATCGGTTTACATGGCAGTTGTGCTGCCAAACCTCCTATACTCCTCTGAGACGTGGTGTATATACCGCCGTCACATTCGCACTCTGGATCGCTTCCACCTTAAATGCCTGCGTACCATCATGAAGATCAGATGGTCCGATAAAGTGCGAAATACTGAAGTTTTGCGACGAGCCAATGTTGGTGGCATTGAAGCCTATTTAATTCGTCGACAGCTTCGGTGGTGCGGTCATGTATCGCGTATGGCGGAGGAAAGAGTGGCGAAGCGCATCTTCTATTCTGAACTGGAGGAGGGCAAGCGGAATCATGGTGGCCCCCTCCTCCGGTACAAGGATGTCCAAAAGCGACACATGAAGAAATGCAATATAGAGCCCTCTTGTTGGGAACGTTTGGCAGCACAACGGTCAGAATGGCGCAGAATGGTAAACAGCCAAGTACGCGAGTTCGAGGCTCAGCGGAAAGCTGACCTTGATACCAAACGCGACCAGTTAAAGGCTCGCCCTCCTGCTGCCATAACATATCATTACGAGAACGGCGTACTCACGTGCCCTCAATATGCACGAAGTTTCGCCGCGAAGATAGGCTACATAAGCCATCTTCGAGCGCACCAGCGCCATTTCTAAGTTTAGGAGTCAAAGTGGTCGCCATGGCCGAAACCGGTCGGAGCAATCATCAATAAGTTCAAGTGTTATGTCAAGCGGGTCTTAATACATATAGGCTATTATTACAGGGTGGATCAATATGTGAACCATGGCGACGTCTGGAAGCGACGCCTCTCTCTGTGCATCCACCAAAAACGAATGTAACTTTATATGTCGTTATGTTTTAATAATCAAAAAATATGTTATGTATTATGAAAAGATAAACCAGATCGAGTTTCTTGCCGGTTCTTCTCGATGACTGGGTTGTTTTCCGAACCGGTGGTAGATTTGACGTTCATAAGTGCCTTATCAGGGCCTAAATTGAAGACAGAGTATTTTGATTTTGATTTACGATACACCTTCCTTTTTTTATTCGTAATGGATAAAATGAAAAACACTTAACCGATATTAAAAATTCTTTGACATATAGTAAGTTACACATATCAACGAGTAAAATGGGCTGTGTTTTATTTTACAAATCTGTATCAACGCGAGCAACAGTCAACACCACAAGCTAAAGCTTGTAAATAATAAACCGGTATGTAACGCACTCGTAGCATAAGACCTATAATTCGGACGAAAGGTCACAGATTCAGGTCTCGTATATGAACTATTTTCATGTTATGAGTGTAATTAGCATTTATGTGTTTGAATATTTAACATCTGTATCATTACATAGTATAAAACAAAGTCCCCTACCGCGTCTGTCTGTCTGTCTGTTCGCGATAAACTTAAAAACTACTGAACGGATCTTTATGCGGTTTTCACCAGTGGATAAAGTGATTCACGAGGAACGTTTTGGTATATAATTTGTCCAGGATTTTTTATAATCAGGGCGGGACAACGTCTGCCGGGCCCGCTAGTATATACTAATTGACACACGACTTCATCTGCGTTATTTATTATGTCATTATAAAGAAAACTTTCCTGATAAGTTCATAGCATATTGGCCCAGCATTTTTCCTGCTAAAGTTATAAATCCACCAGCTACCTATCCATGGTTTCTAGGAAATTCATTCGAGAGCTAGTCTTTATACTGATTTTATTACAATGGTATATATATAATTTTTCTGTACGTGTGGATGTGACTGAACTCGTTCTAAGCAGAGGTGGTAATAGGTGGTAGAGCCGCGATGAAGCTATTAATGGTTTCAGCATGAATGGGTCGGCTCGTCCGGGGTAGTACCACCCTCTCATAGAAAACCGACGTGAAGTAACAGTGCTTGCATTATTGCGTTTCGTTCGGTCAATGAGAACGCCGGAAACCCACATACCCTCCCTTCTCCTCTCCCCACTCCCTTTCTTTCCTCCAAACACAGGCTGGTTTCGGCTCCCCTGGTGTTGTTAGTATCTTTGAACGGTGGTGATCACTTAACATCAGGTGACCCAGCAGTCCGTCTGCCTGCTATGATATAAAAAAAACAGCTGGACAGATACTGATGATATTTTTTTGGTATGTTCAGGTAGACTCTCAAAAATGGTTTAGATTCGTAATTGGATTCATAATTTTTTTTTATAATCAGAGCACGGCAACGTCCGCCGGGCCCGGTAGCAGTTATGTAAAATACTATATTATTGAGATATAATCGCTATCTTATAGTACGTAAAAAGCAGACTAGCACACATAGTAAAACTATATGACAATTTTATGTCAAAAATAAATTCTAGAATAACCCGCCTTATTATCAGTAAAGATGAGTGTCGCTTTAGAACTGTACCATGTCTATACACGCTGCGATATCGAAACACAAATACATTTTCTTACCCAGAATATGTTAAATAATATGCCATTAAAAACAAAACTTGTAAAAAAAACCAAGCCTAACAACTCAGTTGTTCTACCTGTTACTTTACTAAGTTCTTACTTAAGGGACCTTCTGTCTTAAGTTATTACGTAAGTAGCTAACCTAACAACATCTTATATTGACCATATCAATGTTAAAAATCTTTTATGTGTTAAATTAAGTTGTCCCGCCCTGATTATAAAAATATCTCTGACAAATTATATACTTAAACGTTTCTCATGAATCACTCTATCCACTGGTGAAAGCCGCATGAAGATCCCTTCAGTAGTTTTTGAATTTATCGCGAACAAACGGACAGACAGACGCGGTAGGAGACTTTGCTTTATACTATGTAATGATGATATATATAACATCGAGACAACTCATAGATAAATAAATGCCAATTTTAGATACCCATAATAATATTTTAACTATGTTTTATATTAAACTAGCGGGCCCGGCAGACGTTGTCCCTCCCTGAAAAACTGAATAAAAAAAATTGGACAAATTATACACCAAAACGTTCCTCGTGCATCACTTTATCCACTGGTGAAAGCCGCATAAAGATCCGTTCAGTAGTTTTTGAGTTTATCGCGAACAGACAGACGCGGTAGGGGACTTTGTTTTATACTATGTAATGATTCTTGACTGTATTACGCGCAACCACGAACTAACGACAGCACATCTATTGCTTTTGCGTATTAGGATAAATTAAATAATAATGTGTGACCAACTTGTAAATAGATTAAAAGCATTTTATCCTGCTAAAAATACTCCTATTCCATCGAATATTACGATAGACAAAGTAAGAAACACAAAATCGAAATGTATAAGTTGACAACCATAACGCCGCCCGCCCGCGCATCTGCGCGCTCTCTGGGTGCCGCACCGTTCCGCCCGTCCACGCCCTTCTTAAACCCAATTTACACTTATGAATATGTTTATTATACGACATTACTGTAACTCACTCGGTTAAGTAATAAGTTTAAAATTAATTTAGTTAAAAGCATCATGCGTTTTATACGAATAAATTAAAAATATTATTGTAGAATCTTCTCTCTATATTACGTCTCATACTGCGTGAATAAAGAAAAAGCAATCTTTCTTTTTTAATATAAAATTAACGAACTTCAAGATATATGAATACTAAGAATCTATATACAAACCAGCGGGCTCGGCGGACGTTGTCCTGCTTTGATAATAAAAAAAAATCCTAAACGTCAACCGCAGCGCCACCTACCGGGTCCAATTGTGAATCTAAACCATCCTCGAATCCACTGGAACACGCACACAAAATTTCATCAAAATCGGTCCAACCGTTTAGGAGGAGTTTAGTGACATACACACGTACAGAAGAAATTTATATATAAAGATAGGCAAAGATAAAACAGTTAAGTACATCTTCATCCTCTGTTTGTCAACCGATTTTCTTTTATTTTTAAATAGAAACTTCTTTAGCCGCGTTAAGCGATTTTTGGTAGGAGAAAAACTAATGGGTTCGCGTCACCGACGACCTCGACATGCTCGTGGTGTATTACGTTTGCGTCAGACTAACGATGCGTTCTATAGCGGCTCGTGTACGTGTAATATTGATATTTTGTATTGAACTTGTGCATTCCACCATATGTTTGATTAATTAATTAACTGTTATAACACACAAATTATTGTTCGGAGTACCAATCGATGTGAAAACCAGGCTAATGTTATTATGAAATTTCAGAGTATATCTAATCCGTTTAAAAATTCAAAAAGAACACTTATTCCATAGATTTGACATTTCACTTCTGTCTGCAGTCCTTATGCTCTAATGCCAATTTGAAAACATTTTTTTTAAAGACACGAAGCCTTTATTTATAAGTCAAAATCAAGGTTTTTTTTATTCAATTTAGGCCCTGAGAAGGCACTTGTGAACGTCAAAACTACCACCAGTTCGAATAAACAACCCAGTCATCGATAAGAACCGGCAAGAAACTAAATCCGGTTTATCTTTGCATTATACATAATTACATTATACATTTTAATTATTACAATACATTACCAATATATAGTTACATTCGTTTTGGATGGATGCACAGGGAGAGGCATCATTTCCAGACGTCACCATCGTTCACATATTAATCCACTCTATAATTACCTATATGTATTAAGACCCGCTTGACATAACACTTGAACTTAGTTTCTGGCAAATCGGTAATGTTCTTTGGGACTTTGTTAATCAAATAAAATCAAATCACCGCCGTCCATAGACACTAGCAACACCGGGGAGTCGCAAGTGTGTTGCTAGCCTGTGTTTGGGGGGAAGAGGGGAGAGAGACAGGGGGAGGGGAGGTGAAGGGAATGGGAGAGGTGCATCCGGCGCTGTCACTGACCGAACGAAACGCAACAAATGAACCACTATTACTTCACGTTGGTTTTCTGTGGGTCGGGTGGTACTACCACGGGCGAGCCGACCCATTCATGCTGAAACCTGTAATAACTTCAGTGTGGCTTTACCACTTACCAACCTACCACCTACTGCTCTGCACTTTCCTTTGCAAGTAAATGGCTGGCATAAATTTTCAAAATCAAAATACTTTATTCAGTTTAGGCCTTAATAAGGCGTTTATGAACGTCAAAATTACCACCGGCTCGGAAAACAATCCAGTAATCGAGATGAACCATCAAGAAACTCGATCGGGTACATCTTTTTAACATATATATATTTCGAATACATTATACGTTACAATACCGTTTTTAGTGGATGCATAGAGAGGAGTCAATTCCAGACATCACCATCGTTCACATATTGATCCACTCTATAATAGCGCTTAGTTATAAAATCTAACGCTATTACCTAAAAAACTTTTACTGGTCTTAGTGAGCCTGGAACATGGAGTGACCAGTTTCTTATTGTTTCTAGTATTTCGTTTATGTCGGTCTTTTACTAAATCTAGATTACCTAAGTTTAAATCTCCTCATACTTCATACCGCTCTTTACTTCTACAATTTACAATATTTGTAAAAATTTAACAGGTATATACAATCTTAATATATATATTTCTTGTGTGCGTGTGTATGTGACTGAACTCCTCCTAAACGACTGGACCGATTTTGATGAAATTTTGTGTGCGTATTCCAGTGGATCCGAGAATGGTTTAGATTCACAATTGGACTCGCTAGATGGCGCTACGATTGACTTTTGGGATTTATATTTTTTATTATCAAGGCAGGACAACGTCCGCCAGGTCCGCTAGTATATATATACAGCCCTTAGTATAGTTTAATTTCGACAACTGAACGGCGACTAGTATTATGAGATTTATCACAATTATCAGTAGAATGGAAACGAGCAATAGAACGTAACGTTTCGAGATAATAGCAAACAAATAATTTTATATATAGTAAATATTGTTACAAGACAATAGAATGACATCACTGCTAATTTTGTCACCACTTTACTGATGTACCATTTACTTAATAACATGATAAATTGAATATTACACATTATTATAACACTCATTACATGTCATTTACGTCGCATGACTGTACACATAGATATCACTGAAAACCCCACAGATGTTACTATGAGTCTCACTATGAGTATAGTCCTCGCCAAACTTTTTGACCGCTCTAAACATAGCCGTAAGTTCAACCTTGCGTATAATATCGTCAAGAGTAGAAAACAAAGTTTTTTTTCCAGTTAAAATGTGATTATAGGAATCTGAAATTGGTATTTACTTATCTTTATAAATATAACTAGCCGGCCCGGCAGACGTTGTCCGCCCTGATTATGAAAAAATCCTTGACAAACTATATACTAAAACGTTCCTCATCAATCGCTCTATCCACCGGTGCAAACCGCATGGAAATCCGTTCGGTAGTTTTTGAGTTTATCGCGGACAGACAGACAGACAGACGCGGTAGGGGACTTTGTTTTATACTATGTAATGATATATATATAAAACGTATACCCAGGCCTTTTAGTCACTTCTTTTTTGGGGGCACGCTAGTTTTCGAAAATTGTAAGTCCATATTTTTTACGACCTCTACTAAATAGACAAACCACGGTGTGACGCGGTAGCTGTTCACGAAAAATAGATTAGATTTTGAATTTGGATAACTTTGACCTATTAAAAAAATCCAAACATTTTTGTAAAGGTTACCAAGGTTGATATTTTTTCCCCTTTTTTTTGTCAAACTCTGACATTTTTTCAGGTTCTATGGCAACTTTTTCGATATATTCGAAAATCCCTTTAAAAGAAACCCCCACAAAAGGAGCCCTGCGTATACCTAAATTTATGTTCTGCGCATCTAAGTATATTCAAATCATGCAAAAAGTTTAAGGCGGGCTGTGTGTTATTCAATCTTATAAAGTGATGCTCGTCAAATACCATTTCAAAGATCCTTTAATAAATATCTTAAACTAAGTGCCTACCTCAGCTTCGTACGGTTGTTCTAACGATGGAAATGAAACCAAATATTCTCTTTAATTTAATGAACCCTAAATATCAAAGCAGCAAAAAATTTAACGTTTAAACATGTGATTCCCAAAGTGATCTATATTGAACCTCAGGGGTTAATGACGACTAGTAAAGAGGTCGACGAAAAAAAGGTCCATGGAAAGCAATTAAGTGTCAACGATAATTGTCTCATTTAAGCAGGGCGTGGATTTAATTTTAGCTCTCCATGAACGAAAGAAAACATATACAGTATACACTTACTCTCTACTTAAATAACGATTTATAATATGCATACATATATGATAAGAAAGCCTTTTCAAAATACATTTACAGTTGAGGAATTGGCTAAAAAGTCAATATCAGGTAAGCAGGGAGTCTAACATAACCGAAAAACATGGCAAGTGGTCTACTAGACAAAAAAGTTTGGAGACAAATGGTTTGGACACGTGAATGAAGCATCATTATAATAATTAAATCCTATGAAGTGCCAATAAAATAAGTTTTACTGACAATTCAATTCAGTTTCAATTCAGGTGAGGGATGTACGTGGAGATACCAACTCATTTTATGTGTTATATTTATACAATACTAGCGGGCCCGGCAGACGTTGTACCGCCCTGATTATGAAAAAATCCTTGACAAATTATATACTAAAACGTTCCTCATAAATCACCCTATCCACTGGTGACAATTGCATGAAAATCCGGTCTGTAGTTTTTGAGTTTATCGCGAACAGACAGACAGACGCGGTAGGGGACTTTGTTTTATACTATGTAATGATATTTATGTGAACTTTCAAATTGCCTTATTTATGTTATTACCTACTTCTATATTTGTTCTATTGTTCGCTGTAAGATCACCTTTTAGCTTAAAATAAACAGAATACACATTTTCAGAGATTAACACATCAAAATATAAAAAAAACAATCTCGTGAACTTTGTACGTACAGGACATATCGTACAAGACCGTATTTGGTACTATATACAATGATAAAAAGGTTAAAGTGCAATGTACTTACTATACAAAATATTTTCAACTCACAATATCCGACGTGGCCCCGCATTCTACCCAGAGCAAATCGATCCCGGTGTTACACAGTCCCGTAATGTAACAACACAGACTTATCCAACCGATAATAAACCCTATGGCATTTACTTAGTATAGTAAATCTATTCGGATTCGCTTACCGCGTACTCGGTTTTCCCCGGAGACCCATCTTTTAACGTTCCATATCGGGATTACATTCTATTTCATGTTTGTGTTCGGTTTTCAACCGTATAACAATAATTATAAGACATATTTTTCTTAACAATAGGCTGTTTAACAGAATCGATCTCGTTTTTCGACCAATGACATAACATCATAAGCGACATGATTGTTTGTTATTTGAAAATAAGTTTTATCGACTTACTATTTACTAGAGATTCATAAAAAATCAATTGAAACGATAATACCAAGGAGTATTGTTGTATCTCGACGAGAGAAAATGTATTTCGAGATTATGTTCAATGAGATCTCATTGGTTCAGAATCTGAGGGAAAAAGGGGTCTCTTTTACATTATTTATTAACTGAGGTATGTTGTGTGTGTTTACATAGACAGACATTTTGAATTTTGAATTTTTAACTTAATATAATAAATTAAACCAACCAATTTCTATGACAGTAATATCCAAATGAATTTATTACGAAATTACATTACAGTTACATAAAAAGAGGCCTACAATAAAAACTGCATTTTGTCTATCTCCTAAAGACACCAATAGTAACATCTTTGACTTATGTATTATAAAAAAATAATAAGTTATTTGCGAATTATTGTTATTTAAGGTACATTAAAAATGGTCTTTATAGCATATCATATAAAATTACGCACACTAAAAAAGTTTGTTAGGAGACTGTTAAAGCTTTAGATATGATGAACTGTAAATATCAATATGAAATCCGTCGTGAAATAACAGTGCTTGCATTGTTGCGTTTCGTACGGTCAGTGAGAGCGCCGGATACCCACCTCCCCTCTCCCATCCCCCTTCCCGCCACTCCCCAAAACAGAGGCTGGCAACGCACTTGCGACTCTTCTGGGGTTTGCAAGTGTCTATGGACGGTGGGGATCACTTAAAATCAGGTGACCCACCTGTTCGTTTGCCTCATATGATATAAAAAAATAAATTATAATACTAAAAATTAAACCGTATAGTAAGTACATGTGAATAAATAGCTTGGCCGTTTTGATGACCTTATGACTTTGCACCCGACGGTTGGATAGGCCGTCAGTATATGACAGGCATCTGCATATAACATTGTCTACACACCACAAGATAGAGACGTTGATGAGAAAATATAAATGTTACCGTATAATTAATTATCCATTCAATTCCTTTTTTAAATATAAATATAAAGAGGTAAAGTTTGTGAGTTTGTGGCGTTGTAGGGGGTAATCTCAGGAAGTACTGGTCCGAATTGAAAAATTATTTCAGTGTTATATAAGTCATTTATCGAGGAAGGCTATAGACTATATATCATCACGGTAAGACCAATAGGAGCGGGGCACCAATTAAGAATGTTTCAAAATCGGGGTGTTTTTTTCCTTTTGAGAGTTTCCGCTGCGTGTTAGCGTTAGCCCAAAGTAACTATACCACGCGGACGAAGTCGCGGGCAGAGGCTAGTACATTATACAAAATAAATAAGCATATAACTATATATCTTTTACCAACTTCATTTAAACGAATAAATCACATTTGTACAAAGAATAATGCAATATTGCCTTTATTAACATTTACCTAAGGCAATACTATAGAATATAAGCTTTCGTTGTGAAATTTTCACAAACTGATGGTGTCTTTCTCATATAAATTCGTAAGCAGTTCGCAGAGTTTTCTTTGTTAGCCGCGCGGCTTGCAACTATTCCTTAGGTATTCATATAAGCTATCTATTGATTTATTTATCAAACAATATTTTGTTATAAGAAATATATTATTATTTAAAATCAAGAATACTTTATTCAATTTAAGCCCTAATAAGGCACTTATGAACGTCAAAACTACCACCAGTTCGGACAAACAACCCAGTAGGTAATTGAGAAGAACCAGCAAGAAACACGATCGGGTTTATCTTTTTAACATACATATATTTAAAATACGTTAGAGATTACAATTGTTTTTAATGAATGTACAGAGAAAGGTGTCATTTCCAGACTTCACCATCGTTCATATGTTGATTCACTCTATATTAACCTTTTGATTATTATTGATGATTTTGATATATATTTTGATATATTAACCTTGACATGGCGCTTAATCTCACAGTCCAGGAAATCGGTAATATGCTTTGGGACTGTGTTGTAAAACACTATTACTGGTTTTCCAAAGTCTGAAACATGAGGTGACCAGTTTGTTACAATTTCTAGATCACGCCGGTCTTTTACAAAATCGCCGCTTGACATGGCGCTTAATCTTACAGTCCGGAAATTCGGTAATATGTTTTGGGACTGTGTTGTAAAACACTATTATTGATTTTCCAAAGTCTGAAACATGGGGCGACCAGTTTGTTACAGTTTCTAGATCACGCCGGTCTTTTACAAAATCCTCGCTTGAAATGGCGCTTAATCTTACAGTACGGGAATTCGGTAATATGCTTTGAGACAGTATTGTAAAACACTATTATTGATTTTCCAAAGTCTGAGACATGGGGCGACCAGTTTGTTACAGTTTCTAGATCATGCCGGTCTTTTACAAAATCTTCGCTTGAAATGGCGCTTAATCTTACAGTCCGGAAATTCGGTAATATGTTTTGGGACTGTGTTGTAAAACACTATTATTGATTTTCCAAAGTCTGAAACATGGGGCGACCAGTTTGTTACAGTTTCTAGATCACGCCGGTCTTTTACAAAATCCTCGCTTGAAATGGCGCTTAATCTTACAGTACGGGAATTCGGTAATATGCTTTGAGACAGTATTGTAAAACACTATTATTGATTTTCCAAAGTCTGAGACATGGGGCGACCAGTTTGTTACAGTTTCTAGATCATGCCGGTCTTTTACAAAATCTTCGCTTGAAATGGCGCTTAATCTTACAGTCCGGGAATTCGGTAACATGCTTTGGGACTGTTTTGTAAAATACTATTACTGGTTTTCCAAAGTCTGAAACATGGGGCGACCAGTTTGTTACAGTTTCTAGATCACGCCGGTCTTTTACAAAATCTTCGCTTGAAATGGCGCTTAATCTTACAGTCCGGGAATTCGATAATATGCTTTGAGACTGTGTAGTAAAACACTATCATTAATTTTCCAAAGTCTGAAACATGGGGCGAGCAGTTTGTCACAGTTTCAAGATCACGCCGGTCTTTTACAAAATCCCCGCTTGACATGGCGCTTAATCTTACATTCCGGGAATTCAGTATTATGCTTTGGGACTGTGTTGTAAAACACTATTACTGGTTTTCCAAAGTCTGAAAAATGGGGCGACCAGTTTGTTGCAATTTCTAGATCACGCCGGTCTTTTACAAAATCCAGCTTTTCAAAGTTTTTGCGGACATACATTAAATTATCAAGATTACTATACCTACTAAAAACTATAATAAGACTAATCATATTGTATGTATCTAAGTGCCGGGTTACGAAAGAGACGTATGAAATTACACGTGGCAGAGATGCGAATATTAATATAAAAGTGTGGTGTAATTAGACTGGACAAGATTAAAACTGAGTATTTTGAAAATAGCACCAGTAACACAGAACCTGAGGAGTAATAGGTTTGCTTGGTATTGATATGTGATGAGAAGAGATAAAAGTCATATATCTAGAAAATATTTAAGTATGAAAGTAGATAGATGTAGGAGTAGAAGTAAGCGAAAAAAGGTATGGCTAGATAGTGTATAACAGGTGTCATTACTGAAATTACATTTGGCAGATGAGAGTGGAAAAGGAAAACATGTTGTGCTGACACTACTTTGGTGGGATAAGGATAAGATGGTGATGAAACTATTGGCGTATATTATGTAGGAGTAATAAGAATATTATTTAACCAGCCGGCCCGGCGGATGTTATCGCGCCCCGATAATAAAAAAAAACCTTGGCAAATTATATACCTAAACCTTCCTCATGAATCACTTTATCTAATGATGAAAACTGCATGAAAATCCGTTCAGTAATTTTTGAGTTTATCGCGAACAGACAGACAGACATACGTGGCAGATGAGTCATTTTATAATAATGAATGGCACAGGATTTTGTTTTATAAAATGTAATGATAAATAAGTAGCACATATATCTCTGAATGTTGTCTTTATTAGTCATTATTTTGTAGATTTAGAAAGTATTTTTCATCCATTGGCAAATCCAATAAAGCAAAAAGCATAGTAGAAATAGTATTCACGAAAATTGTTGGTAACTTTTTTCCATGAATTTTCACCCCATTTATTCGTAAATAAGTAACTGCTATTTGTACATAATACGTGGAAAGAAAGAAATCTATCAAATATGTCTGGAAAGTCTACGCTTTATACAAAAGACACTTGTGCTTTGTTGATAATCTCCATGATTGTCAGAGAGCTTCACATAACTTTTGAAGCATTATCTTCACATTATTTAACCGTGTACACTCGTTGCATTAAACTACCGTATACTATTTTTTAATAATAATTGCCAAGAATATTTCACTTATTGGTTTTGTGTTTTGTTTCTGATGTGAGACATTCACGTTTTTGTTTCAAATATGGAGTAACGAAAAACAATTTCTACAATAAACATTGTGTTAAAGCGTATCAAAGTAAACAGATAGTACATATATTAAGTGTTTGGAACGTCGCCAATCAAAATAAACCATGAGATAAGAATCTCAACTTTATTGTGGTAGGAAGTAATATATACTATAAAAGGAAAATTTCATCGCTAGTGCGCCCCTGAGAATCTGAGCTACTTTTAAACAAATAAGTTAAAATAAGTTTAGATTCCATTTATTGTCAACTGCAATCACATAAAAATATTTCCCGTGGCATTTATTAATTGGCGTAAATATGGTGATCTGTGCAGATGGAATTATGTCTTTTCGTGGCCGCGAAAGTATAGGAATATCATTTGCACTTCCATCAATAATCATCAGGAGATATAGGAAAGAAATGTATAGATAAATATAAAATATTAGACACTGTCTCCTAGACTTGGAGTTTTGGTGCCAGGCGCAAAGTCTTAACGAAATCGCCCTGCACCTTCCCACCTCTCTTACCTCCCAACGCTACAGGGAGGTACGGGGAGGGATGATAATTAATATACGCGCCTTCTGTCCGCTTCCGGTCTTTGTGTTTCGTGAATAATTCTAAAATGACGAATTCTTGGGACACTGAGTTAAATTAATCAACTTATATTTTTATAATTAATGTTGTAGTCTTAAAAAAAACGTTTTAGAGAAAAACTCGTGTGTTCCTCCTAGAGAAAAACCAGACTAACTATACTTTACCTGACTTAAGGACGCGCTTCCAAAAAAGGTTCATTTTCACTGTTTTTCGGCAAGAATTACAACAAAACTATTGACCTTTGGTAAAAACAATGACTAACTATAGATACATCGAACCTTTAACAATGATGTAGAGATTATTGTTTTTTTAAATTAATATAACAAACCTGATGTTTGTAGCTAGTATGAATACTAAAGTTCAGTTATCATGATACAGCCACTGATTCATAAAATGAAACGTTGATCTAACTCTATGAGACTAGACCTCTGATCGCAAAATTGATGTTATATGTGATATCGTGATACAGCTACTCACTCGGTCTATGACCATCTGACACTATGACACCAATCCTTTGAATGCAAACTCGATGTTTCTAACTATACTAAGATTCAGTTAAAATAAATACTGTCTTCACCAAACTTTAAAAAATTGAAACCTTGCTCTTACTCTGAGAGAGTAAACATCTAAGCACAAACTTGATTTTTCTAGCTATTATTTAGACTATGATCCAGTTACCACGATACTACTCCGTGAGAATGTTGCGATATGATAAATTTTAACCCATCCCTAAAAGGAGGTGGTTCTCAATTTGGTTTTCCTTTTTGTAACTCATCAGAACTCCATCATTACATAATATAAAATAAAGTCCCCTACCGCGTTTGTCTGTCTGTCTATTCGCGATAATCTCAAAAACTACTAAACGGATTTTCATGCGGTTTTCACCAGTAGATGTTGTGATCCATGAGGAAGGTTTTGGTATATATTTTACAATCAGGGCGGGACAACGTCTGCCATGCCCGCTAGTCTTTTATAAATTGATTTGGAAAATCATTTTTTATTGGTAAGGGGATATTTGCAAGGGAGACTCGTTTTAATTTCATTAGCATTAGAAAATAGATTTCAAAAATACACCAGGGAACTTCCTAAAATTTAATAAGAAATATAATATAGTTGAGATATAGGGAATTTTATGATAATCCAATACTAACTATACACACGAATGTTTTGGTGATTTCTTAGAGTAGATCTGTTTGAAATCGGTTTTATTTTTTGTTAAAACCCTTAGTTTAGTATTAAAAATTATTTCTCTTATTCTTTATTAACGCCACTTGCTCTCCTGATAAAACTTATAATTGATCCTGATATACAGTCGGATATCTAAAGAAGAATCTGTAATTCAAAAGAATGTTTTATTATGATTTTAATAATAGGAAAAGTGCCATGAATTATAGAGTCCAATACATGAGGTAAGATGTTACTCGCTGCCTTAAAACTGTTCAAAATTAATAAAAAGTAATCTATACTTGTGATACGATAGGGAACTCCCTTAAGATATAGAACAATCGCTATCAGTATTGATAACTTGCACAGAACGTTTCCAGATAAAATTGTTTTGTATATGCATTATATCAATACCTTTTAATTTACACTGAAGTACAGTTGAGATCATATAGGAATTAAGATTTCAGAACCATCTCAATACAGTTTTCTTTGTTTTGGAAAATGGACAATTATGTTTTTGACGTGATATGGTCTTATAAATCGATGAACGCCGGCTGCACGCACGAAAAAGCATGACTCGTTGTCACGTTCCGCCTGAGCCGAGCGTGCAAGCGAGAGCGAGGAACAAGCGATAGAGAGACGCGGTCGGCCTCAGCGTTCGGCTTCTGACGCATCTATCTCTCTTCCTCTCCATCGGCCGATGCATCCGAGTCGTTATCACGTAAAATTATCGCCCGTAAGCCGACTTTACAGTCAACCAATTTTTACTTCTGCTCGTCTCTTTCAGGTCATATCGTAACGTTGTATACTGTTAGAATATCCTTACTAATATTATAAATGGGAATATCAGTTTGTATGCAACGCTTTTACGCCTTAGCTACTCAGAAGTTCATCATGAAACGTTGTGTAGGAGACCTAAACGTTGTTATGGATACAAAAAAGGACGTAAAGTACCTTTCATCCACAAATGGGTACATAAAAGGACGTAACCGTACCAAAAACGTACTGTTAAATACTATACATCAGGGATCCCCAAAGTAAGTTCCGCGGAACCAAGGGGTTCCATAGAATAGTATCAGGGTTCCGCCAAAATTATTTATTACTAGCTATTAAGTAATACCACGGTTACAAATATATTTGAAATAGCGCAAAATATGTAATGAGAGGGACTCATTATTTTTATGTAAATAGGTAGGTAGTTAGCAAGCATTCAGACCGGACTATGTATGTCTCAGCAGCGTACGTAGCCAGAGACAATGCGCGAATAATGTGTTTATATTTATTAGACATTTCTTTTAAAAAATGTGTTTATATACATTTCAGTGTTGATTTGTAATCATTTGCTATGGGGTTCCATAAAATAAAAGGTATTTCGTTATCTTTAAAATTTAGACACCCCTGCTGTATATTAACGCGAGCAAAGCAGCGGGCAAAGTTAGTATATCAATAAAAATATCGTGAAATCTATAAATAATCTTTCAAATCGAATAGGTAGTTTCATAAGGAGATGGATATTGTTGATTCGTTGCATTCGCGATATCTAGTGTTAAAATAAGACAAAATGACTTAAAAAATTATCTATGAAATAACATACTTGTAGATGGTAGAGCCACGCCGAAGCTATTACTGGTTTCAGCATGAATGGGCCGGCTCGCCCGGGGTACTATCTCCCGACCCACAGAAAATCGACGTGAAGTAACAGTGCTTGCATTGTTGCGTTTCGTTCGGTCAGTGAGAGCGCCGGTTACCCACCTCCCCTCTCCCATCCCCCTTCCCGCCACTCCCCCAAACAGAGGCTGGCAACGCACTTGCGACTACCCTGGTGTTGCTAGTGTCTATGGACGGTGGCGATCACTTAACATCACCCACCTGTTCGCTTGCCTCCTAAGAGATAAAAAGAAAATTCAGGTGTCCCAACTGTCACGGTAATCTATGAAACGATTTTAGAATTTATACATTTTAGACATAACAATATCCATCCGTATGTTTAGATATTTAGAGTAGACTATCTTATCTTTTATTTTGTTACTAATGATGTGTCTGTTAGTTATAAGTGGCTTTTATCAGTTCGTATATTATTTTAAAATTATGTGTTTTGTTTACATGTGATTATATAGGTGCTATTATCTATATTTTAATTTTTTTAAGTACATGTTACACAATGTATTGAGTATTGTACAAATATTGTAGTTTCATACCTACTAGCGATCCCGCCAGACGTAGTCCTGCCTTGATAATATAAAAAATCTTAAAACTCAACCGCAGCGCCACCTACCGATTCCAATTGTGAATCTAAACCAGTCTCGGATCCACTCAAACACGCACACAAAATTTCATCAAAATCGGTCCAGTGGTTTAGGAGGAGCTCAGTGACATACACACGTACAGAAGAAATTTATGAATATGATGAATAGAAAGAACCTTACAAAAAAAAGTTTCGACTCGTTGATGGTATGGCAAAAAAACTAATATTTTTTATTCTTTTATTGACAATAGCATTAAACCTCTTTAGAGAAGAAAAATGCACGAAACTCTTTTATCTTCGCCTATTTATGCATAGACTAGCAGATGACACCCGCAACTTCGCCGGCGTTGTTAATTACCTTAACAATATATTTTATATATCGAGGCAAAAATATAAGCAGCATACCGCTTCTCCACAGCAAAAAGCACACTTCACTGAACAAGTAGGCATTATAAGCATCATAGTTTCTTAAAATTTTATAACCACATATGTCATATACATATATTAAGCCAGCATGAGCTTAGCCCGCATTTATGTCGTTTTGACCTATTCTTCGGGAACTAAACTAAGCATTTTTATATATAAAACGTACCCTATATATTCTTTTCTGTATCCCCGACAACACGTAAATAAAATTTCATGCTACTCAGTTAAGATGTGAAATGCATAACAAACAAGCAAACTGACACTCTCACATATAATATTAGTAATGATGAAGATATCGCGACAATTTTATTTTTAGACTAGCGGGCCTGGCAGACTTTGTCCCGCCCTGATATTAAAAAAAACCTTGACAAATTATATACCTTAACCTTCCTCATGAATCACTTTATCTACTGGTGAAAACCGCATGAAAATCTGTTCAGTAGTTTTTGAGTTTATCGCGAACAAACAGACAGCCAGAGGTGGCAGACGACTTTGTTTTATAATATGTTGTGATAACGACCAAGCGCCTATTAAATAAAACCAATAAAGTGTTATCGAAATCTACGCAGTTCGTTTTTACGAGATCGCGCTCTACATTAGACCTCGTATCAGGTTTTATACATATAAAGAGAATACAATCTTGTATACTGTACAACTTTGTAAGAATACAAATTGACTAAAATTTCAAGGCGGGCGGAACTGCGGACGATATGTAGTTATAACACGCCTACTTGAAAACATTCAGAGTATAAGATTTGAGGTCGCACACAGATGTATAAACAACCTATAGTATGTACAAGAGATTATTCTGTGACCACCGCCCAAATGATTATAACTCTTAAGTCTTTAGCATGAAGGTCGAGAGAAGGCGCAAGATGAACCGCGCATCACATCTCACGAGCGACAAGGATGCAAGATCGACGAGATTAGAAGCCATTTGGTCTGAGGTATTGATCGCGGGCCGCCCGCCCTGGCGCCTGGGCGGCGGCGGCGGCCGCCCGAGAGGGTGGCTTAGTTAATCTCGCACTATGTCTGCTGGGGTGGAATTTAAATAGGTTTTCTGTGAAAAGGTGATATTGTACCTTATATTCTAGGTATTTTTGATGTAGGTGTTTTGTTATATTTATATGAAAAAAGGCACAATTGATTTACTGATACGAAATAGAGAGATTATTAGAGATAATTCATGCGTTGTTATATGATTAATCTTATATATTAACTAACTGTGCCCTTCGTCTGCGTGGAACATTATTGTAAAAAACAGCCATTAATAAATTCATCTGAATGTATTAAGTCCATTATCCGTCATTCAAATTACATTAACTTTTGATAGAGTGGACCGATTTTAATGAAACAAAGGCCTAAGTTATTCTCGAAGACATGTTTTATGATGTCATTGGTGTGCTGTTATTGTGCTTGTGTTATAGCTGTTTGAAAAATATGGTAACAATATATTTATTTTATAATATATCTAGTCGATACTTACTCGTTTCGCTGTGCATTAAGAACATTTTTAATTTAAAAAAATGGAAAATAGTCATTATCTACCTACGTCAACTTCCGCATAATTCTATTCCGATACGTCCAATAGTTTTGTTTAGATTGAGGCTCGATGCAACTGTATTTTCATAACATATGTATAAATAGAACTGTAGATTTCTTTGTACATTGAAAATATTAACTAAAAATAATTTTGCAAAAAAAAAATAAACCGCCTTCGATGTGAAAAACTAATAAGGCAATAAAAATCGAAAAGTAACTGATTTATTAAATTAACCAAATTAAAAAAAAATATTCATATTTGCACTACCTAATAATATATTTGAAGTCGATGCATTGTCTACATTTGAAATTTGTTGCAAGTAAGAAAATTGTATGCTATACAGATATACATCGAGGGACACGAGAGTGGACCAAAACTTTGTATGTAGATGATATGAATTTAGGTTGGCATCGACTTCAAATATATGATTAAGTAGCACGAATATCAATATTTTTTATTTAATTTGGTTAATTTAATAATTCAGTTATTTTTCGCTTTAGTGCATTATTAGTTTTTCACATCCAAGGCGGTTAATTTTGTATTGTAATTTTTTTTATTTCCCCATTTTTAGTGTCCATAAATATATCTGGTTTCTAATGGGTATAATAAATCGGTTCCAATTTCACGAAAATACGTAGAGACGAAGTGGGTGAAAATCAAATAAACGATATTTCACCCCCTTAGGGGTTGAATATTTTCTTCTAATTTATATGAGACCACCTCTGAATATAACCAATTGAAATAAAAAAATAATCATTAAAATCGGTTCATAATTGACGAAGATATCGCTTAACATACATAAAAAAAAATACATACAACCGAACGTAGTAACCTCCTCCTTTTTCGAAGTCGGTTAAAAAGCGATTGCAAGTGAAGTGGGCAATATAAGAAAAACTGTTCGTATGTCGTTTGTCTGTTCGAAGATTATTAATTTCCAAAACTGTAATACCAATTTTTATGAGGTATTCACAAATGTCTTGACAGCAGCTTAGGACAACATAATACTTAATTGCAACAAAATTAGCTTACGAAAAAAATACAAGTATTTTTATTTTACTTTTTTATATTATAGCGGGCAAAAGAACAGCTGAGTCACCTGATGGTAAGTGATCACCGCCGTACATAGACACTAGCCACACCAGGGGAGTCGCAAGTGCGTTGCCAGCCTGTGTTTGAGGAGTGGGCGAAGGGGCGAAGTGGGCCTCCGTCGCTCTCACTGACTGAACGAAACGCAACAATGGAAGCACTGTTATTTCACGTGAGTGTTTCTGACTCTGTGGGTCGCGTAGTAGTACCCCGGACGTACCGACCCATTCATGCTTAAAACATTAATAGGTTGAGCGTGGCTCTATCACCTAAAATTTTCATAAAATTTTTGCCAACCATCTTCCAGATTATTTCTGCCATTATCGAGTAAGAAATAATATTACAAGTATCCTGTAAAAATTTTAATGTTCTGGCAAAATGGTGGCTCCCATGTCAGAACTTTTCACGGAGTTTTGTCACATCTCAGAATTCATGCTTCATGGTATTATATTCCATCCACTTCACTTGTGCCCAATAACCGAACTATATTACGTAAGACGCCAATTATATTACTATATATAGAGTCAAATAACACAAGATTATGAATAAAATATAAAAACCATTATATGGCAGACTGAGATCCCGCCGAAGACTCCAAAATAAATCATAACATAGTGAGAGTCTGTTATTCTTAATATAGTTTATATAAAAGCCAAAAAGTGACGCTTCATTAGCTGGCTTTGAGACGCTCAGTTTTGAGGATATAGTTCTTAGTGTCAGTTCTTTTTCTGAAGCTCTACATGGCTCTCTCTGTTTCTTGTTTAAGTGAATAAGGTATGTTCATATCCTACATACTTACTATTTAAAACATCATACACGAATAATGAATATAAAATGCATATGTTTATTCAATGTGTAGCTTAGCTTATATTAGGTCAGTCAGGTCGCTATTTGCCTAATCTAGGCAACAGTCCTGCTAAAACCTCACGGTGTACTGACAGACCGTAATTGTTGGGGCGGCAAGGGATCGTACAATGCTATTCAACGTTGTAGAGCCGCCCCAATGGTCCGCTAAATCGGCTGAGTACCTTTTGCGCCCGCCTTAGTAGTCCGGTGAAGCTGTTAAGGTCTTGCTAGGCCAATAGCGTAGTCAGTTCGAGAAAAAAAGCATATGTTTATGAATAGGTGTCGATCCTATTTGATATTTTGTAACAGAATCTGTATTAAACGATGTTTATCAGGTCGTTGCAATTGTTGATGCGAACTCGTTACCGGCAGGATGGGTTGCAAAACTACACGAATTATAGAGTTCCTTCGTGTTGTGTATACGAATAACGTTAACACCATTTTTAATACATTTATACTACGTGCCCCAGCTTTACACACGTATACTATTGAAGAAAATGATGTCATATCTTCTTTTTACAGTACGACCACATAATTAAATAGATGGCATCTGTCAATTCGATCAATTTTAAATATCTCTCTATTCACTTCTGTCTCACTTACTGGCGATTTTTCTGAAACTTCATATGGGAGGTCTTTAAAATTCTGATCCGCAACTTTTTGTGCGACGAAAAATGATGGGCGTAAACACAGTGTCGGGTATAGTGTTGAAGTCACCGGTTCTCCTTCGATCACCGAAGTTAAGCGACGTCGGCTGCGGTCAGTACTTGGATGGGTGACCGTCTGGGAACACCGCGTGACGTTGGCCTTTTGTTGTATTTCTTTAACTTAGGGTTTTTACTTTTCCGTACGAATTTTCCAACATTTTCTTTCATACGTTGTCCTGAAAATTTCAAACATAATAATTTGCCGATTACAATACAATATGAACAAGAAAATTTATTTCATTTTGTATTATTGTTGCTACTTACCATACAGCATAAAAAAAATGCCAAATAAGTGTAGTCCGGGCGAGCCCTTAAGGCACTCAGCCGATTTTATTTGACAATTAGCTCAAGGGTGCACGGCACACCTCTGCTTGGGCTGTTGCCTGACTCATGCAATTCGCGACCTATCTGAGCGAACCTAAGCTAAGCTACATATTCATACTTATATAAGTTATTGAAACATATATGTGTACCAAGTATACATACCTCAACAATTCCTATATGTATTTTGTGTCGGATAATTTTTTCTAAACTATTTCAGTTCGATAAGGGAGAAAATAAAACCCTTCCACTTTTATGTGTAAGCATGTGTGCGTGCACGTGTGTGGAGGTGATATGTGTAATGGTGCAGTGATGTAAGATTTTGTGTCACTGTATCGCACGGGCAGCGTACTCAAGGGCTTCACGCCGATGGAACGGACTTAGGCTTGAGCCGCTACCGAGTGGGGCCTAGTCTGGTGTGCGGGAGCGAAATTTACCCCAGACCACAGACCCAGATCTGTTATTACGCGGGCGTGGGCGTGAACACACTCTGTTTGGAAAGACAGGCTGGTATTAATCATTCGCTGCCGTAATATCATCAGGAGGGTCGGGAAGACTATGTCGCGGACGTCTTTTGTGGCGCGCAGCGTTAGGTATGGTTTCGTAATTCGCGGCGGATACCACTAACAAAAATTGTCAAATAGCAGCTGAATTCACTATTTATACATAGCTGTTATTACCACCTATAGCAGCTGAAACAACTACTGTATAAATACACTTATTTCAATAAATAACACTTTTTTTAAATTTTTTTATGTCTATACAAAGCATAAATAATAAGAAATCGTTGTCAATTTCTAAACATGTGTTAAAATCCATATAGTTATAAGTGGAGGGATGTAATTTTGTTATACAAATATTAATATGTCACAAAAAGAAATCTCCCCGGCGGGGAATCGAACCCCGGTCTCCCGCGTGACAGGCGGGGATACTTACCACTATACTACCGAGGATTATAGCAATAATGTTGAAATTATTACACTACACTTTTTTATCCGGTAACAATATAAGCCATTAGCTCGTTTTTCAAAACTAAATTAAAGGTAATCTGTATGTCATTTCGACAATCTTTACTAATCTATATTAATATTATAAAGCTGGAGGGTTTGTTTGTTTGTTTGGTTGAACGCGCTAATTTCAGGAACTATTGGTTCGATTTGAAAAATTATTTCAGTGTTAAATAGCTTATCGAAGAAGGCTATAGGCTATTATATATTATCACGCTAAAACCATTAGGAGCGAAGCAACAATGAAAAATGTTTCAAAATCGTTTTCTTTTCCTTTTGAGAGCTTCCGCTGCGTGTTAGCGTTAGCCCGAAGTAAGTATTCCACGCGGACGAAGTCACGGACAGAAGCTAATATCATAAATATGAATTTGTTTCGTACACTTTCGCGTTCTAAATACTCATAGGATAGACATCGTTAGGGGTACAAAAAAAGGACATAGAGCATCTTTCATACCGAATAGGTCAAATCTGCATTAATGCGAACGAAGCCGGCGGCATAAGCTAATGTTAAAAATTCTCTTCAGTATGCAGTATCCTTGTAAATGACATACTATTTGGAAATATGTTTACGCTTCAAGTAGGCTTAAAACATGTAAATAAATTATCATCATAGTATAAAACAATATAAAACAAAGTCCCCTACCGTGTCTGTCTGTCTGTCTGTTCGCGATAAACTCAAAAACTACTGAACGGATTTTCAAGCGGTTTTCACCAGTAGATAAAGTGATTCATGATGAACGTTTTAGTATATAATTTGTCTCGGATTTTTTTTATAATCAGGGCGGGACAACGTCGGCCAGGCCCGCTAGTATTGTATAAATATAATGAAAATAATAATTATACGGAACAAACAATACATTTAACACACAAACACTTTAATCACATTTTTTCTAAACAAACATCGGTTCTCGGTAAATTTTGTTTTTTTATTACAATTACCGTTCATTTGGCAACGCATCCTATAGAAGACTTGAAAATTGAAGATAATTAATATATTTGATAAGTCAATTGTCGATCAACCACTGTTTCGCAAGTTTTAGCTCTCTCATATATTTATTAATCGCATGGATGATAGCAAAGTTTAAATAAATACTTAAAGTATTTTAAATCCAAAATAATATATTCTCACCTTTGTATCAATGTAGGGACGACATAAAATGTTATCTTCTTGCACTTTCCTTTATCAGCTAACTTTTTAATACCTTATATGTCTTTACGTTTCGCCACAATCTGATGTTAAATAACGTCGTGATCTAAAATGGTCAACACGCTATACTTAGAGGGGATTGGCTCTCAAGTTCAGCTGCCGGAACACACCAACAGGCGTCTGGAGGCAGATTTTCAACTCGAGGGTGTTAGCTAGCCAGGCGAACTTAGAAAAAAGTACATCACTTCAGAACGGCTGCACCTATTTGGATAATACATTGTTATTGTAATTTTCATTTTCAGTACAAAATTTGTACAAAAGAATACGTCTAAAAAATGAAAGGGAAAGTAAAAAGAATTGAGTTAAACAAATTCCATATAAACAGTGAGTGAATGAATGACCAACCAAATTGACAGATTGGTGTTCAGTTGTTTACATTGTAGTACATTGTACGGCTACAAAGTCGGGATGGACAGGTAGTTCTTCTATATATAATCATAATCATTTCAACCATCTGCATAGTGGGTGTATTTGAATAAGCAGTAGTCTATAGTCTTGCATTTAAACCAGACAACCCCGCACAAGACGAAATCTATGTAAGGTACATCCATTCACTCGATGGGCATAGGCTTTTTCTATAGTTCACTACAAAGACTGATCCTGTATTACACAAGTCTACCAGCTCTTAAATGTCTACCGTATAGCGAGTTTGCCCATTGTGTATGTATTTTAAAACGCAGTCGCTACTCGGTCTAGTCTCATTGGCCGTCCGTTTCAGGAGGAATGCACTCCGCTTTCCAAAACTTAAGTCCATTGATTTTTAGAATCATATTGGGTGATCTCGATTCTACAGTAGACCTTCTGCTTCAATCATGCAGAGAAGACCCAGGCGACATAGCAGATCCAATTAACGAAAGTGACATTGGGTTTTTATGAGGCCCATCATTGGCGACCGTCTAAATAAGAAGAATCTTCATTGTACTGAGATTCTGATATATGGAGAGATTATGTATTAAGTTATCCACGAAGTATTAACGTTACAATGTAGATGCAAAATAGTCCTAGAGAAGTAATTAAGAATCCGTAATATTTATGCAAAAAAAACCAAGTACACGGAGAATGCGCTTCCACTGGTATTTCTGTAAAAGGAGGTCATGCAAATGCACTCAGTTGCCGTGTATACGTACCAACAGAACAAGTTCTTGTACATAACGTTCACATAATTCAAAATACCAGTAAATGTCATGCAACTTATTACTCGTATTTCTCATTAAAACTTTGACTGCGACGCCGTAATCACATGTTTCTTTTAGAACGTCACGGATGAATTTTTACGTTCTGCAAAAAGATCTAGTAGTACTCCGGTCACCAATGACCACCGTGGTGTCACGAGAGGAACCGTGGCCGGTGCTATATGACCAACATGGTAGCCAAAATGTTACTGATTCCTTAAATTGAATACCAATTTTAAAATTATTTTAAATAAAAGATTTTTTTTTGTATGTCAAACGGAGGCAAACGAACAGGTGGGTCACCTGATGTTACGTGATCACCACCATCCATAGACACCAGCAACACCAGGGGAGTCGCAAATGCATTGCCAGCCTGCGTATGGGGGAGGGGGTAGGGGTAGGGAAAAGAGGAAGGGAGGTGGGCCTCCGGCGCTCTCACTGACCAAACGAAATGCAACAATGCAAGCACTGTTACTTCACGTCGATGTTCTGTAAGAGGGTGGTACTACCCCGGGCGAGCCGACCCATTCACGCTAAAACTAGTAACAGCTACAGCGTGGCTCTACCACTTACAGAATTGATTGAGCAATACCCATGGTAACTTTATTTAGTTACTAGCCTTTGATAGTGGCTTAACTCGTATTAGTTTAGATTTGGCCAATCCCTCTGGGACAGCAGTTTTTTTCTGAATGAAGTATGTCCTTTTCTGTATCGCTGACGAGATGTATTCGAAATTTAATGATAATCCGTCTGTAGGCGTGAAGCGTAGCAAACAAACGAATAACCTCTCACACTCGCATTAATAATATTAGTTAGGGTTAAATCCAACAAACAGGATCACTCATTTATAATATTAGTAAGAATTTAAACCTAACCAATCAACTTCTACCGCAAGCCGCGTTAAGAAATTCAAAAAATCTAGGCAAGATTGGAGAGTACTTGTGATCTCCTCCGAAATAGCACGAATGTATGAACAGATTTTTGTAAGCGACGAAATCAAAAGAAGTTAAACATACAAATATGACTTATTAAATAACTTATTACATAACTAATTAAATATATAAAAAAGTTAAATACGTATTGAACCCTGGCTTTAAAATGGTCTCGTATTAAATGCACTGCGGTCGCTAAATGTTCGCCATCTTGCTCTTTTGTCTCGCTTTGGTTACTTTAGGTTAGACTTGTGAAAAAGGATAACGCGAACTTGCCTCGGGCGAGCGCGGTGCATTTATTACGAAACCTTTTTAAACCAAGTGTTTAATACGTATTTAACTTTTTTGTAATAACACGGAATCTGTCTAATAACAAAATAACATTACGACTTTTAATTTGAAATCTAAGAGGTACTCTACATTTTTTTACCCGTGAATGTTTAAATACTAACTATATCCAGTAGGTACACAACTACATCCGTGTAACTTACTATATTCTCAAATATTACTGTATTTTTTATTAAAGTAAGTAATTATAATCTTATCCGATATCACGATGATAATTTCATGACATCATCAGAAAAACATAGACAATGAATGAGTCACAGAAAATCATCCGAATAAATTTCATATTTGAACACGACAAATTTTTTGAAGTTATATTTCTTTTGGCGCGTTAGGGACAAATTATGAGAGTAAATTTTTACGATGCGTGCGCACACCGTCACGAAAAACCGACACCCTGAAGTTATTACGATGCGCGCGCACACCGTCACGAAAAACCGACCCCCTGAAGTTATTACGATGCGCGCGCACACCGTCACGAAAAACCAACACCCTGAAGTTAGCTATAGTCAACATTTTGTTTCTTTGTATTAAAACTTTCAATGTATTAAGTACATTTTTTCTATTGTTAGTGTCGTTTTTCTAGAAAGGCGAAAGATAAAATTTTTTAAAAGATTTTTATCTTGTTACGCCAAAGAAGTATAACTTCTAACGCGTGTACATAAGTACACACACACTTTTTTTTAAGTTTATAATTCGACTTAACTACCAATGTTTATGTATGCCTAGTTAACTTTAACTTTTTCTCCTATATACAACACTGTATTTACTTATACCAGGAAAATAAAGATAAAGATATCATTACATAGTATAAAACAAAGTCCCCTACCGCGTATGTCTGTCTGTCTGTTCGCGATAAACTCAAAAACTACCCAACGGATTTTCATGCTGTTTTCACCGGTGGGTAGAGTGATTAATGAGGAACGTTTTAGTATATAATTTGTCTAGGATTTTTGGATTTTTTCATGATCAGGGCGGGACAACGTCTGCCGGGCCTGCTGGTTAAAGATATGATAATAGGTTAGTGGTAGAAGATTTAGACACCGCGCCAACCGACCTAAGTTCAAAGCCAGTGAAAGAAAACATCGTGATTTACTCATAATATGTTTTTTTTTTTATATTATAGGAGGCAAACGAACAGGCGGGTCACCTGATGGTAAGTGATCACCGCCGTCCATAGACACTAGCAACACAACACTAGCAAGAGAGGAGGTGTGCTTTCGGCGCTCTCACTGACCGAACGAAACACAACAATGCAAGCAATGTTACTTCACGTCGGTTTTCTGTGGGTCGGGTGGTAGTACCCCGAGCGAGCCGACCCATTCATACTGAAACCAGTAATAGCTTCAGCGTGGCTCTACCACCTACAAAATATATAAAATGATGTTAGAGCTTTTTTATATCCACCTAGATAACTAGAAACCAGAAAGTATGATCCGGTAACTGCACTTGACATCCAGTTTTTTGTCTAGGCTTACTGTGTTGTCACACATCAAATTTAGCGACGTGCAGCAATTTATTTTAAGCCTCTTTACTGCTTAGTGGTGGTGACAGACCTATGACACCGCTTTATAAAATAGTAGCTTTTGTTCGTGACTTCACTCGTATTAATGTAGATTTAACCTATCCCTCAGTACCAGATGATATTTTTTTCTGTATGAAATCCTTTGTTTCTTTTTCTATGAAATTCTATGTATGCACAATTTCATAGTAATACATGAGTTCCTATTAAAGTTCTCTGACGTCATGTACATTCAGGAATCAGCCTCTTTTCTAACTTACAATCGTCGTAGGAAATCTACAATTAGGACTGTAAAGCTTATGATCATCCCCAGACTTTGCTTTACACGTGAACTTATTTGTGAAGTGTTAAATGAAATTTACATTATTAGAAATAAATCTTTAATGACGTTATTGCCTTTATGGCGGTTTCGTTTTGATCCTTTATCGCCATCTTTAGGCGATTATTATTAATCCACAATATCCGCAATATTATAAAATTTTTTGATCAGTTTTTAAGAACGTCGTACACAATACATGCTAGAAAACGATAGAAACTTATTTTCATGAAGACTATCTTTGTTAAATCGAGATAACCTTTATTTGAGAATGCTGATTTTGTATACACTATAGATTTAAGATTTTGACCACTTCTCTGTCACAATCTGATCTGATGTTAAATGACATTTTGGTCCAAGACGATAAATGCGCTAAGCATAGTCCGGGCCTGCTCTCAAGTGCAACTGCAGGCACACGCCCATAGGTTCTTAGCGACAGAATTTCAACTTGAGAGTAGTATCTAGACTTTCTCCGTCACCGAAAGCTCCTGCTTATTTGAACGTGCAAACCACTGGGACATTATACATTCAAATTACTGTTGATATAAATCAAAGTATAATAGTAATGTATTAATGAACTGCATGAGGCAATGTTCCACACGGACGGTTGTGAGTATGCGTGTAGTGTGCGGATTGCATGTGGTCATGAACAATCGCGTATCCTGATTGCCAGGGGGCCACATCTCTAGTGGCGCGCGAATCTAAGACCTGTTGTTGAGGGAGATACCATTGTTTTAGAGAAAATCTTAAAATTACCCAAAAAAAAAATCAATTTCAAAATCGATATCTTTGTATATTTATCTATGTGTTATTTTCATTTTTTTTTTGTTTTTAATTATAATAAAAAAACATATAACCCCGAATATTCACCCTCCTACCTCACCTTCCCAATTTTTAATAGCGATTTTAGTATTATTGTATTAACTATATCCAAATAATTTAACGGTCGTACGTATTTTAAACGGAACGAAATTATTGATATTGGTGATGGCGCTACGTCCGCCCCATCGAAATTTCTTCTACACATGCGTATGTCATTCACCAAACCAACTACTTAGGTATGCGTTTGAGTGAGTCCCTGAATAATTTGGTTACACAATTGGAGACGATGCGAGTCGCTGTAATCGGGTTCTTGGTTTTTTAAGATTTTTTGAGTATGGAAATACAATTGGAACCGGTAGGTAACTGATTTCACGTAGACGAAGTTGCGCGAGCCAGCTTGTAATATATATGTCTGTCTGTGTAAATAATTATAATACCCGGCAACATTATAGACCACGCAACAAATCAGCAAAATCGATCGTCGGGCGGGGGCTTATTACGACAGAGCGGCGTGTTTTTTTCTCACCATTTCGTGTTCGGGCTACATCGATATTTCCACATCACGACCGTAGTAGAGCGAGACCACATTATCTTCACCTAACCGATAATCGAACTTAGATTATTGAAACGTGTAAGGAATTTTTATCAATACCTGTACTATCTCACAAATAATCATTACGATGGACTGATGAGTTATCGTGAATTTTTGAACTAAAAACTTGTTTACGCCTTGAGCACTTTTTTGGGTGAATAAAAATCATGGAACTCGCGTCATCGTCACCGAACGCTTTCCATGAGCTATATGTATACCTACTGTGTATATATGTGTACTATTAGGGTGACCAAAATGCGTAAAAGTCGCGTTATCGTCACCTCACGCATCCCATGAGCTATATGTATAATGTGTATATATGTACATAGATATGCCTGCGTGCGTTATTTATATAAATTTTTTTAAGTATAGTAGAAGTAATAAACTGTATAAAAAAATATATAATTATTATTCGGAGTGCTATTCCATTGTTTTGACTTTTCACTTCTGTCGGCAATCCTTATGACTGACTGCCTTAACGTTTTTATCACGCTTTTATTAGCTTCACCTGTATGTTTGTTTGTAACCGACCCCTTTGAGCTCGATTTTGTCCTACTTTGAACGATCAGATTTAATTCAAACTTTGCACACCTGTCAAAGGTCGATGACAATGCAATAATCCGAAAAAAAAAGTTAAAAAAATTTAACTAAAAAATGAATAATAAATAATAGTTTAAAATAACTAAAAAAACACGCTTTCATAAAAAATCCACAGTGACGCATCGCATGTTAATATCAGCACCTCCAGATATCAGTATTTTTATCATTTTTTTGTCACTTTTTACAAAAATATACATTTATTTCTAATTTACACTATTCTTAATCCAAATTTATTAAATTTTATTTTCTGTTTTTTAGTTGGATTTTTAATGAAAGCGTGTTTTTTTAGTTTTTTTAAACTATTATTTATTTTACAGAGTTATTTGCGGTTACATCCTAAAAAAATAACTTTTGATTGCAGCAGTCGGAATACACCAGCGAGGTTTAGCGATAGGTTACCAACTTGAAAGCTGTACCTAGTTAGACAGGAGTTACAATAACTTAACCACGTTGTGAATTGACTACATTATTTTCTTTTACGAAAATTCAGATTTATTGAAAAAATCTCACTTATGATTCCTTTCGATGAATTTCGAAATCTCATCTCTTAGGTTATAATATACAAGTCAATTTTTGGATTGTACCATTAGAAACCTTACTTCTTACTCTGAAGACTTCTTCAAATTCTTCGTATGGATATTTATCTTCTCGCAAAGGGTTAGAGAACTGCCACTGTAACATCCAGGAACTACTGAATAAATTTTCGATATTTTTTTTTCTTACCTCTAAGGCACTTGGTCCTTATCTAGAATTCAACGAGGCAGTCATAAGGACTGTCGACAGAAGAGAAAACTTAAAACAGTAGAATAACTGTGTGTTTTTTTTCAATTGAAATGTCAATAATAGATTCAATTATTTAAATTTCATAATTTTTAACATGAATTATTAAAACTACTCTGATTTTATATCTATTGGCTCTATCAATAATTATATCGATTTTATACAGTTAATAATTAATCAAAATATAATGGACTGGACAAACTCAATATAAAATATCAATATTACATGTATACAGGCTGCTATACTATGCTTTGCTAGTCGGGCGTAAGCGCAGTTCGTCACGGGCATGTCAGTGACGAGAACCCATAGGTTTTTCTCGGCTAAAAAGTGTTTACTTCAATAATATTTTTTACAAAAAAAATAAACCGTATTTAATATAATAAAAAAACTCAAAAGAAACAATAAGGCACCAAATAGCGAAAAATAACTAAATTATTAAATTGAAGAACAAATATTAGTATATACGCTACCTAATAATCTATTTGAAGTCGTTGCCATATGTCGGGTCCTTTACACTGCAGGTAAGAACTATCGAAGAATTTTTGAAAATTCAACCCCTACATTGTTAAAAAAGGAGTTGAAAATTTCTACGCAAATTCGTCATTTTTCCCCCAGTCCTAACCGAACCTAACTTAAGCATGGATGGGGGGCGAGGGGGTCCTTGATTTGCTTATTTCTGATGACATAGGGGTTGACGGGTCCGGGTAATGATTACGTCAGCAATATTTCCTTATTAAACCAGGACAGATTTAGATAAATGTTTACGTAAGCAGGGGGTGTAAAAGCATTCCTTACTTTTGCTGACCAAGGGGAGGGGGCGATAAGAAATTACAAAAATTCTGCTTACGTAATAATTGAACGGCCCTTTATTCTTTTATTTATATTTATAATCACTATTGCTTATAAGCGGGCCCGGCAGACGTTGTCCCGCCCTGATTATGAAAAAATCCTTGACAAATTATATACTAAAACGTTCCTCATCAATCCCTCTATCCAACGGAGAAAACCGCATGAAAATCCGTTCGGTAGTTTTTGAGTTTATCGCGAACAGACAGGCAGACAGACGCGGTAGGGGACTTTGTTTTATACTATGTAATGATAGAATAAAGAATCGAAGATAATGACTGCATAGAAAACAAGTCCGAATTCGTGAGAAATTGCCAGTATAAAAATATAATATAACATAATTCTATGTATATATGGAAATTGTATGTATATTACACATACTACGTACATACGCTTCAGATGAAAAACTAAGTGATTTCATTGAGTCTCCGTCACGGTTGTAATATTGAGATCGAAAACGAATATATTCATTGTTGGAATTAACTATGAGATAATATGATGCGAGCGAGTTGGCACGTTTCACGCCTACCGGGTTTTATGCTGTTGAATTATATAGAGAGGGACAGTACAATAATTATTAATTGTTACAAATAAAACTACTGAAAATAAATATTTAATTGTTTGTACTTATAAAAACAATTCTTGTAATTTAAATAAATTTGTTTCCGGTTACAAATTTTATTTTGTAATAACAAGTTTGTTTTATGAACACCTTATTTAATGTGTTTTATAATTTATAAACTACATATGTATTTTAAACTGACTTATAAAATATGTGTGTCTTCAAAATGAATAAAATACATTATGGATTTTTTTTATGTCAAAAGCAGGCAAACGAACAGGTGGGTCATCTGATGTTAAGTGATCACCACCGTCCATAGACACTAGCAACACCAGGGGAGTCGCGAGTGCGTTGCCAGCCTGTGTATGGGGAAGGGGTACGGAAAGGAGAAAGGGGTAGGGAAAGAGGGAAAGGACGTCGGCCCCCAGCGCTCTCACTGACCGAACGAAACGCAACAATGCAAGCGCTGTTACTTCACGTCGGTGTTCTGTGGGTCGGGTGGTACTACCCCGGGCGAGCCGACCCATTTATGCCGAAACTAGTAATAGCTACAGCGTGGCTCTACTACCAGGAATTTTGGAATGATGGATGGGCTTATGGGATGACACAGCCAAATATCAGCTGGCCGCTCTTGACTCCACCTAGCGTCCCCCTTTTCAGCTTGTCGGTGATGAAACGCTGTGAGAGACAAGAATGCTGAGTTTAGAGCATCCACGAAAAGTGGCTTGTCTCTCAGTGTTTTATAGGTTACACTTTGGAGAGTGTGCACAGGAATTACATAGTATAATTCCAACGTCCCCATTCCATCAGCCCGTAATACGTACGAAGGGATTTGCTTCCACATTTATTATACGTACGGCTAAGGAGTAGAATTCACTCCCGGCGTCTGTGTTCCCATCAACTTATAGCTTGAGAGTCTTCAAGAGTAGAATGAACAGGCATCTAGTGGGTAAGCGCGATACATCGTCGGCCTCATCGTCACTTACCATCAGGTGAGATTAAGGCCAAGCGCGAACCTGTTGAACATTTAAAAAAAACGGCGAAATTTAGCACACGGCTGACGAGAAGATAGAAAATATTAGGTAAAAGTATGCCGCGCTGTTAGTAAGTGGTTCGGATGAAAAATAATTTTTGTACATAAAATTCCAATTGTACGTGTGTTCGTAGTTCTCCTTGAAACGGCTTGACTAACTTTGATGATCTTTTCTTTAGTACTTATGCGGTTACCTGGAAGGTTTTTTATCTGTAATTGGGCTAACATGTGGCTTGTGGCGCGTATGGAGTTGTTATTATCTAAGTCATGGTTTTTTTTCCAACAATTTTTTTCTGTATTTTTTTTTGGGTTCCTTATTAAAAAAGATTAAATCTCACAACATCTCTAAATAATTTTCATATTCACGAGCCATTAACGTGTGTGGCAGAGCAACGTTTGCCAATCCCCTAATTTTAAATGTTAATATAAAAAATGATAAAATCGTACGAAGCATAGTGAATTGCTTTCGTTCAAGAAAGTAGCTCAACAATTCATGATATATTAAGTGTAGTAATAAAATCAAGAAATGTAACAGAGTCGTAACTGACTTATATCAGTTGTTCATGCGTCAGTTATCCATTGCATGTACTTTACATTTTCATTTTATATTTTAACTCCTTAGCTCATTTTTAAGCATAGCGTACCTACTTCCTAGAACACCATAAGTATATTATTATTACTTAGGCAATTGTTTTAATATAAACTCAAAACTAAAAACATATTCATTAGAATTCAATCAAAGTTCAGCTATAATTTAAAAACAATTAAACAAAATAAAAACGTTTGTTTTTATAAACAAAGAGTATATTGGAATTAAGACATCAAGTCACTACGCTAAAGCAATACATAATAGCATAAATTATTTGTAAAAAAAATAAAATAAATCACAAAATTATTTCTTAATAAACGCTCATGTGCCGATGCAGAGCGGTAGTGTACAACAAACTTATGTATAGTGTCATGCCAAGCAATTTACAACTTTATTACAATGCCATAAGAACGTTAACACTGGCATCTTTAAATATGTATAACAGCACGCAGAGCGTACGCCGACCAATGACCGCGCTTTCACTGTCGTCCATCTTGAGTCGTAAATATGATTTTGATTTTAAAATTGGAACGCCCAACGGTTTCGCATGCATGATTGGAATTATGTTTTGCGAAATTCAAGATAACATTGTCTTTGAACTTAGAACTTGGCGTAATATTTGTTATCTCATTAATTAACTAATTAATAGTTTAATTAATTGTATAATACTTTAAAAGCATGGATATAGAATCCATTTATTGCATAAATAGAGGAGTAGGTAAAAACTTGTAAAAGCAATAATATCCCGTAGGATACTATGTCAGCAAGAAGCTCAGGTGTGCTATTCCTTTGTTGATACCGCTTGTTGAATATGCAGTATTACGGGATTGTCACAAACGCGATCCTATATAATTATTGTTAACTAGCTACCGATCTTTATAACCGTCCCAGCGTACTAACGAAGATAATGAGACCAAACCGTCTTACAGTATGACCATGTAAATTATTTTTCGAATTGTTTAACGCTATTAGCCTGACGGATCTTCACAGCTTTACCGGACTAATACCATAGAATTAAATAGACTGATGACTGGTCACCATGGTCACTGAATAGTTGAACACCAATTAATCAATTATGACAATATTTTTGAAGATATTCATGTCTTCTACCTCATTGATTCATTTTTATATGGAGATTTTTGAACTCAGATTTTTCAATATTCTGTATACTTAATTAAAAAAAATTCTTTCACACGAACCTGGTTCTGATAATTACAAATACAATTAAAAATGAATTAGCCAAATAGGCGCCAGCCGCTCTGAAGTGATGCGCTTTCATATATTCGACAATCGATTTTATGTACATATAGATTAGCTCAGGGATTCTCAAACTGAGTTCTGAGGAACCTAAGGGATCCGTAGAATAGTCATTAGGGTTCCGCCAAATTTATATTTATACAAAAAACAAATACAGGTCAAGTTTGGATGCTACCCCACAAATATATATGTCCGACATAACACCGAACTATAAAACAATTATTCATAAAACAGTAAAACAATTTTATTCTTCAAATTAAAACTTTAAGTTAAGAATAATATGTTTCAATTATATTACACATTTCTTAAAAAAATGTTCTTATATAAATTTCAGGGTTGATTTGTAATCAATTGATATGGGGTTCCATAAAATAAAAGGTATTTGGTTGGTGTTCCGTTATCTTTAAAGTTTAGGAACCCCTGGGTAAGCTTGTACTGTATTATATTTTATGATTACTTTCGAGAAACTTCTATGGATGAACGCATGCAAAACCGTAATAAGTGTTTAACATATTCAAAAGTATTCCATAAGTAAGCCTATTTTTTTATCACGCTTTTATTAGCTTCACCTGTATGTATGTATGTAACCGACCCCTTTGAGCTCGATTTTGTCCTACTTTGAACGATCAGATTTAATTCAAACTTTGCACACCTGTCAAAGGTCGATGACAATGCAATAATCCGAAAAAAAAAGTTAAAAAAATTTAACTAAAAAATGAAAAATAAATAATAGTTTCAAAAAACTAAAAAAAACACGCTTTCATAAAAAATCCAACTGAAAAACAGAAAATAAAATTTAATAAATTTGTATTAAGAATAGTGTAAATTAGAAATAAATGTATATTTTTGTAAAAAGTGACAAAAAAATGATAAAAATACTGATATCTGGAGGTGCTGATATTAACAGTGACGCATGGATTTTTTATGAAAGCGTGTTTTTTTAGTTTTTTTAAACTATTATTTATTTTTAAGCATTTTCGGAGATTAGTACGACTAAAACAGGATTTCCGTACTTTGCTTATGCATACCCTAGCATTGTGGAATGGATTACCCAGCACGGGTTTTTAATCAGTGCTAAGATATGGGGATCTTCAATGTCGGCAACACAACAGTGATGCCCTTGGTGTTGCAGTTGTCTATAGGCGACGGTAACCATTTACCATCAGGTAGGCCGTCTGCCCGTTTGCTGCCTTTCAGCATAAACTCAATTATTATTATATAAGAAATATTTTTAAGAAACACCTTCAAATAATTTCACGTCAGCTCGCGATAAGCTATATTGTTTTAATTAACTGCAGGAACATGATAACACACTTTGCCTTTGAATATAATATATACATTTTCTTTATTAAAATCAAACGTATTGCATCAACCCTAGCTGAGATCAACATATAGTTGTACATTCCTGCTAACAGAAACCGTGAGAAACAAAACTAACACACAAAACCGGGTATTTATCTGCGCTAATGTTACCGAGAAAGAGCGATTGTTTCCATGTTTGTTCTCCAAAGATGCTGGTTCATTTACCATTCTACTACGTATTGGCGAGATCCATTTCTGCAACGTCAGGTGACGCTTATCTTAATTATGTTCACATTATTTCTATATCTTATATACATCATTACATAGTATAAAACAAAGTCCCCTACCGCGTCTGTCTGTCTGTCTGTTCGCGATAAGCTCAAAAACTACTGAACGGATTTTCAAGCGGTTTTCACCAGTGGATAAAGTGATTCACGAGGAACGTTTTGGTATATAATTTGTCAAGGTTTTTTTTTTATAATTAGGTCGGGACAACGTCTGCCGGGCCCGCTAGTATAATATAATAATAATGCAAAATGTAACGTGTCTGAACTTTTTAGATTTTTGTGAAAAAAAAAATGTTGCAGGTGTCTTGGAATTTCAATCATTTGTAGAAATGCCTGTCTGTTTGTATGAACACGCATCACTGCTAAAGTACTGCGTTCACGATAAAACCTCATCAAGGATATCATAAAGCATATCCTCAAATAACATTTTGTCTTGGCTTCATTAAAATCGGTTCACTCTATCAAAAGTTATTGTAATTTTAATGACGACGCGGCATAAGTACGAAAGTTTTATATAAGTAAATGGACTTAATACATTCAGATGATTTTATTAGTCACTGTTTTCTTACATTAGGTTCTACGCGAACGGAGTCGCGGGCACAGCTAGTCATATATATACTACTAGCGGGCCCGGCAGACGTTGTCCCGCCCTAATTATAAAAAAAAATCCTGGACAAATTATATACCAAAACGTTCCCCGTGAATCACTGTATCCACTGGTGAAAACCGCATAAAGATCCGTTCAGTAGTTTTTGAGTTTATCGCGAACAGACAGACAGACGCGGTAGGGGACCTTGTTTTATACTATGTAATGACAAAATATCAATATCAAAGTAAATTAAGTCCAATTTTAGCCGTTGCTTAATATTTTACGTTATTTTTCAACATTTTCAAAATTTGTACATGTAAAACATAAAAAAAAAACTAAAAACGTTATGAACGGCAAAAGTTGAAGAACTTCGTTATCGGTGTATAGTAAGTGGGAATCTTAAAAAAACATTGTGTATGAACGATTAAAATTAGATTTAGTTCATTTTAAAATGTAACGGCTCATATACTGAAGCTTATCAATAACAAATAACAAAAAAAAAAACAAAAGAAAATCGGTTCAGGTTCAAAGATACTAGGTACTTTTATTTTCCAATTTGTTGGTGTCGCAGAAATGTCAATTAAAATTGCCAATATAAAGGGAGAGAGGAGCGATCGCAATTTGATACAACTCACTATTCACTCCCTTGACGTGTTGCATGGGCATAATATTAAAGTCACAAAGATTTGTTAGTCCTGATATCGATACAACTCGGAGAGTCGTGGTAATCTCAAGGTCTGTTAAATGTCTTAAGATTAGCGATCACATGCTTAGCAAAAGTATCGAACGATTTGATTGCAGACTCCTTCTGCATCAAACCCAAAATATTGAATGGACATGTACGAAGATTATCACAAAGCAATATGTGCTCTAGTCGCTTCGTGCTAAATCTGGGACAATCTTGAAGCAAGTGTTCAAAGTTTTGCACAGATGTGATACTAGGTACTAAATTGATTTATCTTCACCTATTTATATAGAAACTAGCATTACCCTGCGGCTTCACTCGCATTTGATGACCGGTAGACTAAATTCTTTTCTGTAGCACAAAACGCACATTCATAATTTTACAATAATCAAGTATTTAAGGAGCGTAACAGACAAAGAAATTCGCATTCGTGTTTATAATATTAGTAAGGACATTCTTGTTATTACGATTGACATAAACCTACTTAATTACCCGATTCGGAGTTTAATTACCTATTCTGAAAAGGCATCTCCGTAAGCCGAATCGTCCGTGCGAAGCGACATTTCGAAGAAAGATTGTTGTACCATCATTGTCTGAGGTTTTATTAGAAACTGCGTTGTTTCGGGACTCAATGCGATGGTGCAACCGTCGTGTTTCCCACGGGCATCAACCTAATTATGGGATTATTACTAAAATTACTGTCACTAATTTCCTTCTACTCTAGTTATGGATTTTGAATAGAATTACGCGATGTAGCTGGTGATTTAGGATCAGTATTGTTTTTTATAGCACGAATTAGAAAGTAACCGCATAGTGTATGTCATATCTAGCAGGGCCCGCGACATCGTCCGCGTGGAACCTGATAAACAAAACAGTGACTAATCAAGTCATCTGAATCTTCTACTTTTGCTACTGTTACAGTTGATGTTGCGATCGGGTCGGACGGGGCCACGACAATTACCTTTTAAACCTATTCAAACTCACGGCTTGGATTGAGTTTTATAGTATCTTTAATCAATTTCCATAAAGAACTTTACTAATCTGAAAAGCACCCAAACAAATAAACAGTTTGGGTTTTGACGTAAGTAACTTAAATGATAATATTACTTAGAAGCAGACCTTTTTTGTAACTTCTTTTTTCGGGGCACGCTAATTTTCGAAAACTATAGAAGCACATTTCTTTTTTACAACCTAGACTCTGTAGTCGACTACGGAGATAAACCACAGTGTGGCGCGGTAACTGTTCTTGAAATATAGATTTTATTTTGTATTTGGATAACTTTGACCTATTCAAAAGAATCCAAATTTTTTTGTGAAGGTTACCAAGTTACCAGGGTTGTAGACGGTAGAGCCACGCTGAAGCTATTACTGATTTCAGCATGATGAGTCGGCTCGTCCAGGGTACTACGACCCTCTCACAGAACACCAACGTGAAGTAACATTGCTTGCATTGTTAGCATTGAAAGCCCAAAAAAGATTTTTTTTAAACTTTTTTTCAGATTTCATGGCAATTTTTCGATATAATCGAATTCCCTTTAAGGACATTGCATACACCCGCGTGCGCCCACAAAAAAAAAACCCTGCTAAGAAGTATATTCAATTCGTATTCAAAGTTTCATTTATCCGTTCACATTTGTGTCATATAATGCTAATATAGTATAATTAAATGGCAACTGACGTTCGATGTTAATCAATACAAAAAGGTCAGCTCAAAGGAACGCGCAAGAAAAACATGGCTTACAGAGAAAAACGAATAAAGATTATGTGTTAACCAGATGGTTGTTTCGTTTGAAATGTCAGAATCGCAATGAGGACATGGTAATAAAAGTTTTACAAATTATTATATGATTTATCTGTTCAGGTTTCTAATTTAATATGAAAGACAAAGATTAAATTAACAGGAGAATTAGAAAAATGATTTATAATTGATACAGTCGAGTCCTATCTGTTTTTACACGCCTGACAGGGTATACTGAAAAAAACTTTCTACAATAGTTTTATAAAACTTTCTTGAGTAGACCGTTTGACGCGTAATTATTTAGATTATGCTACGTCATAACCCAAAAATAAAACATTATTATAATGATCTTTATATATAAATTTCGTCTATACGTGTGTATGTCACTGAACTCCTCCTAAACGGCTGGACCTATTTTTATGAAATTTCGTGTGCGTGTTCCAGTGGATCTCAGAATGGTTTAGATTGGACAATTGGACCCGGTAGGTGGCGCTGCGATTAAATTTTTATTATTTTTGATTATCAAAGCAGGACGACGTCCGTCGGGCCCGCTAGTATTATATAAATAGTTTAAAAAAGTTGAAAGGCTTATTATTTAATTTGAACTCCAATATTTTTTCAGATAAAACTGATTTTATACTACATAGAGTTAAAATATCCTTTAAAAAACTAAGCTGTTCGTTTGCCTCCTATGATATAAAAAAAACTTAATTATTATTACATAAATACACATTGCTTCTAAGAAGTACGTACGATATATGCACAAATTACACAAGTATGAAAGATTTTTGATCACAATCATAGCTTCAACGGATGCCGAGTCAAAAGGTGAGCCGAGTGATCCGGGGTCCGAATGAATATTGAAACAGGAGCCATCTTTATTACGTCTGTATTCTAATGAGATATACTTCACCTATTTAACATTTTAAATGGAATTCTTTTGTTGCGAAATTTTCTATATTCACTTATTTAGTAGGTTTGATCACTAGAATAATTATACGTTAAATGTAACAAATGAGTTCTTTTCACGTGATAACGTCTTATAAATCGATGAACGCCGGCTGCACGCACGAAAAAGCATGACGCATTGTCACGTTCCGCCTGAGCCGAGCGTGCAAGCGAGAGCGTGGAACAAGCGATAGAGAGATGCGATCGGCCTTAGCGTTCGGCTTGTATAGCATCTATCTATATATAGAATAATTCAATTCATAAAAAAGATTTTTCATGAAAGATTTCTTATGACGCTATCAGGTAAAATTATCGTCCGTAAGCCGACTTAACAGACAACCAATTTTTTGTTAGCTCTTAGTAATGTCTGAAATTGATTTTTATGAAACATTTACTGGCTGATAAAGGATTTTTTAAAGTATTATTTACATTACATTTTTCGTAGCGAGTATAAGATCTCACATAATAGGAAGTGAAGGTGAGAGGTCGATGGACAATTGTTATCCAACCCTAAAGAGTCCCTAAGCCACGGGACATGTTTCCATGTTTTGTATATAGAAGTTATACAAGTCCCAGAACAGTAAAATATGAATGACACACCAAAACGTATTACACATACAAGAAGAACAATAAATATATTCTTCATTTTGTAAACCAAAAACAAAACGTATGTATAAAACATAACATTTTGAAGTGACAACTACTTTAGGCGCTTTGAGTGGTATTTTTGGCAGGAGATAAATTTATAAGTTCGCGTATTGCGCTTACGCGGCTTGCGTCAGACTAGCGACACGTAGTCTAGGAGCCTGTGTACATGTAATATTGATATTTTGCAGCTCATCATACATTTGATTGATTAATAGACTTTATAATAATGTATATAATTCTTACTCCTAGTGCCAATAGATATGAAAACCACACTAATGTTAATAATTTCAATAAACAAATTCTTAAATTGAAATATTATCATCTATACTATAATTAATATGGAAATTCAAAAGAGAACACATTTATTCCATCGTTTTGAGTTTACTTCTGTCAGCAGTCCTTATGACTCCCTTGACTTTTTTTAAAAATAAGAACCATATATATAAATAGTAAACAAAAAAGTAATCGAAATCTATCCAATAGTTTTTGAGTGATGCACGGACAACGTTATACCTCTATCATTTTCTTTATATAGATAAATTACCCAACACTTGTATCTCGTTTTCTTCATACCAGAATAGTTTTTATCAAGGTGACAGAAAGGAAGTACATATGCCAGGTAAAATCCACCCACATGTGTCATCAGAGAGTTGTAATATCAAAGTCCTTTTCCCTTTATGATAAATAACGATGAATAAACAAACCACAGACCAAAATTTATTAATAATACACTATTACTGTTCAAGTCTTTTAAGTTCCTCAAGGAAATTCTGAAAGAATGCTTTATACTTTACCATTCCAGAGTAAAAATTGTATACATCGATATTTTAGTTTAGTCATATTCGCTATGTTAGACAACAGCCCAAGCCGAGGTGTCGAGTGACAAAATCGAGTGAGTGCCTTATACACTTGACTTAGTAGTCTGGTGATGCTGTAAAGGCCTTGTCAGGCCAGGCGTAATCAGTTCGAAAAAAAATAAATATAAAAGTATTAGCTTTCGCTCGCGATATTGTAGTTTTGACCTATCTCTTGGAAACAGTAATTTTTTTTTTAATGAAAAGTACCCTATGTCCTTTTCTGTAACCCTAAACAAACATACTCAGATTCCCACATTAGTTCGGTTTTGTGCTTAGTACTAATGATATTATAAGTAAAAAGCTGTAATACGTCATAAGCGATTCGACAGCGCCTTCTTAAAACTTGGCTAACTAGCTTATTTTTACTGACAGCCCCGGCAATCTGCCCGTATCTAAGAGTTTACTTAATTTAAGAGTTACAAAAATACCTTTGTTACTACTTATATACTATATGCCGATCCTACTTGGGGGACAAAGATTCATTGATAAAATTATATCTATGCTATTAAACCTGTGTAGTCTCTGTCCGTGAACCTTCATAATTATGTTATGTAGATATCATTGAAATTGGAGTTTGATCTGTCGTTTATCTCTAAATATGTTTATGGAAAAATTACGTTAGAATCTTATCTTGTTTATTGGAAACTCGATAAATACTTATGAACATAGTGCCGATTAAAAAGATGAACGATATTGGAATTACCTGAAGCCCTGCATATGACATCAAAGCAGTGGCTTATTTTGGTGCCGTGAAGTTTTTTTATTGGTCTTTTGAAATGACAAAACTGTGATGTAAGCTTAATCATTCACACAGTTACAACAATAAAAATGACTATTTATTTAAGATCTTGATAATAAATATGTTAAAAGTCATTTACTATCTCTAAAAGTTACGTGTTTTCGCAGCCAGGAGTTTACTACCTTTAAAAGATATATCTCATTCATATGACACGTATTCTTTCTCGTCGATTTTGTCTTGTCGATACAAAAGTGATAGAAAATAAAATATAACATCTTTTTTAGAAAATTAATTGCAGTTATACAATATAGAAAAGTAATTGTAGTTTCTTTGCAACGATATATAAAACACACACCTTTCCCCATTGAGTTCGTACCTCTGGCATCGGTTTTGAGTATAGCGTGACAGACGTGTAAGACCTATACATATCGCTTCTACGAATACCGTCCAATCAACATAACGATAATGATCATCGCATTGAACACTTGCGCAAGCGCAGCGAATGATTAACATTCCTCTCGGTGACAGGTCCCCGGACAATTAAGTAATGCGCTTTCTCTTATCTGTTTCCGTTTTTAATCTATGCTTGGTCAATCGCTTCGGTAATAATTTATCTTCCGAAATCATAGATTATAAATTTCATTAATAGAAATGATGTAGTGTAGATAAGTGGTTTTTTTTAATGTAAATCATGTTGCCTCATAAAAACCTTGCATTACTCATGAAAATGACTATTTCAAGCATTCGAGTTCCGGGATGGATTTAAGGTTGGGAAGCTCTAGGGCTGTGATTCCCAAAGTGACCTATATCGATTTCCAGGTATCTATGACAATGACGAAAAGGGTGTTTGTTATGTTAGCTAAAAAAAATTGGAGGTCCATGAAATGCAAATAAGGATTAAAAAAAATGGTCTCATTGTGGATAGTATAAATATCTAAAGTTGAGGAATTACCAAATAAGTTAATATCGGGTTAAGTAGGAGGCCTATACATAACCGAAAAATAAGGCGAGTGGTCTACAAGACAAAGAAGTTTAAGGACTTATGCTCTAAGACAAATAAGAAGTGAAGTGAATAGATTTGAATATGAAAATGCCTTGAGATATTTTCAAAAAAGTGGTTCGTGAATGTAAATCATTTTTTTTTAACTATTTAGCAACTTAGATAATGGTGTCTCTCATGTCAATTCCGGTAATTAACCCCGGTTAACTTCCTCCAAATCAGACCCTGGATACTTTGACGGTTTTTATTGATATTCTCTTATTTTATATAATTGACTAGCTGTGCCCGCGACTTCACCCACGTGGAAAGCAATGTAAAAAACAGTGACTAATAAACTCATCTATATCTATATCAATAAATCACAATATCTTTTGATAGACCAAACCGATTTTATTGAAACCAACTAAATTTTACTCGGGGATATGCCTTATGATTCTCTTCATGGGGTTTTATCGTGAACGCAGCACTTTAGCGGTGATGCGTGTTCATACAAACAAACAGAAAGACATTTCTAAAAATGATTGAAATGTATTTTATTACTTAATCCAAGACACCTGCAACGATTTTTTTTTTCAAAAAAATCTAAAAACTACATACACGTTAGATTTACACTCTTATTATATGTATGTACTAGCAATCGCCTGTGACTTCGTTCGCCTTAAATTATAGCATACAGCTTGAACAGCTAAAATATAGCTTAACTAAAACATAGTAAAACAGATAGCAATATAAACTTGTTATTAGAAAACCAAAAGTGCCGCGATAATGCTCAGTTAAAAGGTATTAGATTCTATAAATGACAAATATATCAGCATCCATTTTTATAAAAGCCATCATTTGGAATTAGTTAAAGAGCGTTCTCAGTAACGAAAGAGGGAAACAACGATTGCCGTAATGATATCAATTTAAATTCTTAATAAACAAATTCGTAGAGGTTTGCCGCTGTCCGTAAATCACAAAATAACTACTGAATAGATTTCGATCAATTTCTTTTAGTTTCAATTCTTAAACACTCGTCGTTTTTGTAAAACAGTTACCGTGCTATTACAAAAAAGGTAAATACGTATTGAAAACTTGCTTTATAAAAGTTTGGATACTTACGTATTATGCACCGCGCTTGCCGACAGCTGCCGCGGCTAGATCGTGTTATCCTTTCTCGCAAGTCTAACCTAACCTAACCAAACAGAGATAGAAGAGCAAGATATAAGTATACAAACTTTTTTAAAACAAGTATTCAATACTTTTTTAACTTTTTTATAATAACACACTGGCCTCTGACTTACAATATCACGATATATTGATTTAACACAAAGTTATTAAAGTTTGAATACACAACGGTTAATAAGTACTATTCAGCGATGTGTATTTTGTTACCGTGGATAAATGGGGTAAGCGATGTGGTGCACATGCGCACGACAGGGGTAGTAAACGGATAATATTAATTACAGCAAATTTTGTAAGCAAAATAAATTTTTGGTCTTTATTTTTTCTCTGTACATATATTGGGTAAGCTAATAACGATACAGACGAAGTCGCGAGTGTCAGACACTAGTCTACGAAACCTTTTACCAAGCAGACTCGCATAAAATTATTACTGTCTTTGATCCCAATTAAACAAAATTTATATGCAAAATTATGCTCCATGTTACGACTTACTAAACGCTCGGTCCCATCTATGGCATAAATTAGGGATATTATTTTATTATCTCTCATATATTTCTATAATATAGTAGTAAAAAACAATTTGTTTAAATTAAATATTACTAAATTCTTCTCATTAGCCTCTATTTATGCAATGAAATTAACCAAAATTAAATAATTTCTAGTGCAAGATATATGTAGGTAATAAATATAAAGTGCGCAAACGATATAGCGCTGTGAGATTAAGTAAGAATTGCGTAGGAATATTAAAATTATGATAAGATGTATATACGTATGTGTACATATAACTGTGTCATAAATATATCTATGCTGGCTCCACGATAGCGTTTTGGGAAACCACGTCGATCGACGCAGGTTCAATCTTGCGAAGTCTGATGTTTTAGTGAAGGAAAATATCCTGATGGAACCATAGTACGCATATACGCGGTAGAGCATCTAATGGCCACCTTTTTTTCATGGACCTAACGGATATCCAACTCGCGGGGCAGCTGAGGATATACCCAAATCACACGGACTAAATCCCATGGTACCTTCTTACACTTTTTGTCCGACAGGTGTTGTCCCCTCTTAAGGGAGCCCGACTGCGGTCTGAAGGGTCAAAATTGTAAACCTCTCAAGGGGTGAGGGGTGGGTGTTAGACCCCCTGACTAACTGTGGGAGTCGCATCGGCACAATGCGCCTCCACCACATGGGTCTGTGCAGTTTAATTGTCCGGGCGACGGACATGATGGCCATCTGGTTAGCTACCACCCTCAAGTTGCAAACCTGTCACCAAGCTGCTTCAGCAGTTGTACTTGAGAACCAGTCTCCACAAAATTTAACGTATTTACCATCTTAGATTGATACCAATACCTTTTTTTTTTTTTAACGTGGAGAGAAAATCCATCATGGGCTGTCAGGCCCCCGGGGGAGAGCCTGAACTGAACCGACCACCAGCCTTTGTGCTGTCACGCAGGGGTGGTGCCATTCGGCGACTTTAACCGGCTAAAACTCCACGACAACCTACGCCGCACTATGGGAGTGTCGCGGGACAGCGCGAGCATGCTCCGCTACATCCCTGGCGGCAGTCGTTTCCCACGCCGCACCCGGCTGAGGCAGTCTGGTTGCGAGATTACCTCCCAGCCCACCAAACCCGTGCAATGGGAGTTCAGGGCCTCCGCCCCTTCCCCCCTGGGTTCGGCCGGCAGAGGAGAGCTATACCTCTCCGCCGTCGCTCCACCAATGATTTGATACCAATACCTTTTTTTTTTTTTTTTTTACATGGGGAAATCCCTACGGATATCCACTCTAGCCGGGCAGCTAGGGTGGGATATGTCCGACTTGCACGGACTAAAACCCCATGGTGCCTCCTTACACCTATTTGGCCGGGGAGCAGGAACTGCCTACGGCACTGCGTCTGCTCACCCGGCAGGTGTCGGCCCCTCATAAGGGGCCTCTTCTGCAGCCTGAGTGGGTCAAGATAGTAGACCCCTCAGGGAGGGGCGGGTGTTACATCCCCCCCCGACGAACTGTGGGAGTCGCGCGGCACGATGCGCCTCCACCACGTGGGCCTGCTATAGTGCAGGCCAATACCAATACCTAAGCCAACTGGGTTAACTACCCTCAACTACAAAATCTGTTGCCAAACACGTATGAGTGTGTTCCGGCAGCTGCCTTTGAGAGAAAATCCTTCTAGCTTTAGCGTATGTACCGTCTTGGACCTCGTGAATCAATATACTACTAATAATAATATACACTAAAACTTATACAAATTAAAAAAAAAAACATTTAAGTTATCATATTAAGTTACCTAACCACTCAACCTAAACAATAATAAATATTAAGTACAAAAATGGTTAAAGTATAGTTTTAACTTAGAAGTAGGTGTGTCGATTCGATTTAGCTATTACTAACTTTTTTTTTTCTCGAACTGATTACGCTATTGACCTAGCAACGTCTTAACAGCTTCACCGGACTACTAAGGCGAGCGCATAAAGCACTCAGCCGATTTTATTTAGCAACTAGCTCAAGCGTGCACGGGTCATCTCGGCTTGGGCTGTTGCCTGACTCATGCAAGCGAGAACCGAGCTAAGCCTTACATCTAACCCAGTGGCTTAGCTGATCTTAAAGCCCCGTATTAGAATTGCATGTGGGAATGTGTGTAACTTCTTATTGTTGAATTATCTCGTTTTTTACACATGTGATTACGGAGTCATTAGAATACTATAATTATTCTCATTATTAATTTGTTCAGAGAATTTTGTTGTTCAATTGTGGGGAATATTTTAAGAATTTTTATACAAATCAGGGCCCTATAGCTCGAGGGCCCGTATCCTGGGTATGGCTGATATAGCAATAGTTACGATTTAACTTAAGAAATACTACAATCCACGCTGCATAAACCCTTATATTTTTCTCCAACTATAATCTGGTGTTACTAGAAGAAAGAGCAACGTTGACTTAGTGATCCTAAGATCAGGCAGAGTTTCAATCGATTCGACAATCTTTTTGACCGCTCTGAATATAACCATAACTTCGGACTGTCACGTAATATAGTCACGAGTTTAATACGAAAAAAAGTTAAATTATTAGTAATTCAGTTAAGTTGTCCGGATGTTGTACGTAAAATATAATAAATATTAATACTTGAGTTTGTGTACTGCGCAACTACGTTCAGAGCGGTCAGAAAGTTTGGCGAAGTACCTACTCCTATTAGAAATTTTATCATCAGCATAGTCGTGTACCATTTGAGGCCACATCATCACTTGAGAGCAACTGTTTTTTTTTTGTCAAAACACCTTAAACTTTTCTATTTTATACGTTGTTAGGCCATAACCTCACCTGATGTTAAATGACTATGTGGTCTAGTATAGTGACGCACTAAGCTTAGAGGAAAACTGGTTCTTATTGTATCTGGCAGAACACACCCATGTATCCTTAGCGATAGCTTTTCAACTCGAGGGTCGTAGCTAACCAAGCGAATATCACAAAAAGCACTACTGCCATGCAAATTTATAAAGGACTAGCTGCGCCTGCGACTCCGACCACGTGGAACCTAATGTAAAAAAAAAAGTGACTAATAAAATCGTCTGACTGCATTAAGTCCATTTACTTATCTACTTTTCTCTTGTACTTAAGTCGCGTCGTCATTAAAACTACAATAAATTTTGATAGAGTGAACCGATTCTACTGAAACCATGACTAAATTGTATTCGAGGATATGCTTTATGATCTTTATCGTGAGCGCAGTACTTTAGTAGTGATTTGTGTTGAAAGAAACAGACAGATAGACAGACAAACATTTGTAAAAACGATTGAAATATATTTTATTACTTATTCCAAGACACCTGAAACAATTTTTTTCACAAAAATCTAAAAAGTACAGACACGTTAGATTTACATTCTTATTACATGTAAAGATAGAAGAAATTTGAAGTGTTCAAATTTCGTCACAACTTGTAACGGCAAATAATAATATTAGAACAGTATAAATTTCCGCACACTTATAAAAAATCGTTAACATAAGACGAGGCTCGAACATGTATAGCCTTGGATAGTACGTTCCGTTGTCCCACCATGACTTTTAACTATACCTACTATTAATGTGTTAATTAAAAAGTTTAATAATTAATTATACTCGTAGATATTCACCTCGTAATTGTTTAATTCGTTGTCCGAGGTTGTATAGTCTATTTTGTTAAGTAAGTAAGGATTACGAAATGATTTTAAAAATAAGACACCGACTTTAAAACTAAAGTAAAAAAATCATTGATAAACTATCAAATTCCTGCCCGCTTCGTTGGGCATTAAAATAATGACAATGAGTCAAACGAATCCATAAGACAAATAGTCTAGAACCATCTAAAACAAATTCCGTATCGCATGGTGATAATAGTTTTTTCGTGATTGAGCCTCAAAGGAACTGTATTTTCATTATATGTATGTACTAGCTTCTGCTCGAGACTTCGTCCGCATGGAATAGTCACTAACGCTAACTTTAACTCGCAATTTCGTCTACAAAGAAAGTGTAAATATTTTCGAGTAGTGCCTGAGATTAGCTCGTTCAAGCTAACGAACTCTTCAGCTTTATAATAGGTATTAGTATAGATTTAATTTTGAATTGCACAGTTACAAACTCATAAGAATGTGTCAGGAACGCCGCACGCGACGACAAAAATGACACGTCACAGAGAGTCCTAAAGATGAGTGAACTTGAATTCCTATAGAGAAAAGTTTGACAGAGCATTACGCATGCGCCGCGTCGCGAGATCGTACGCGCAGACATCCGGCCGCTTTCGCGCACCATGCGCAGGCGCACCGTCGATTTGACATCGATTTTTTGGTTATTCGTTCATATGGTGATCGCGTATTATACTCGTGTGCCGCCGTCAGCTGTCCCGCATTCGATCTCTGTTACTAAGCCGTAAGAAATGGTGACCCCACAAAGACCAGCGGGTTAGGATAACAATAGCTCCGTAAATTTAGACAACGCTTTGTTTAACATATTCTAGAGGTACCAGTGTTTAATGTTTAAAACTACAATCTATACTCTATACTAATATTATATAGCTGAGGAGTTTGTTTGCTTAAACGCGCTAATGTAGTTCGGTGAAGCTGTTAAGAACTTGCTAGATCAATAGCGTAGTCAGTTCGAGAAAAAAAAAGAAAAACGCGCTAATCTCAGGAACTACTGGTCCGATTTGATAAATTCTTTGATTGTTAGGTAGCTCATCTTTCGAGGAAGTTAGCATATCTGAATACGTGGGATGTACTAATACTTTCCGGTACGAATAAGAACGAATACTATGATCAAAAATCAATATATTGTTTCTCAAAATAGTTTCTTCCTTAGCTTCATTATACTTCTTCAACTTTTTCATACGAATAAACTAATTTTGAAAACATTTATGATGGCTGATGGCTTCAAAAATATGCTTTTTATACTGTTTAACAGCCTCATCTGATGTTAAAAATCGTTGACCGCGTAAACAATTATTGTTTCTGGAAACAGGAAGAAGTTATTCACGTGTTTATCTCTTAAAAATTCGCTTGTCTGTCTAGTCGCGTGATAACGGCATTGTCATAGTGCAAGATGATACGGCATTTTTAGTTATTTTGATGGAGTTCGTCAATAATTTCTGGCAAATAAATGGTCATGTACCAATCGCTATTCACCGTACGACGATCCTTGAAAGGGACGGCAGTCACGTAACCACTTTTATTAAAAAAATGTCCGCTTAGCGGCAGACCGCACTCTCGCCGCTTTGTCGATTTACGCTTGTCTGGAAAAACCCAAACAGTCGATCGCTGCTTTGTTTTGCAATCGCAGTATGTAGGATGTATCAAAATCAAAAATATTTTACTCAATTTTGTCACCTGTCACTATACCCCCCCCCATCAGATTTGATGTACCTTCATTAAATTTGTTGATCATAACATTGCTCTAAGCGCGTCACTCAAGTTAACACGAACACGGTGTAATTTTGCAAATCAGGTATAAATAATCGACTTACATGGTGTTTTATTGCCGAAAGCATATTAGTGACGAGCGAAAATCAGCTGAGGAGTCAAACTGCACTTAAAATCATAGTAAAGCATACCACGAAAACATTTCTTTTACTAAGTTCTTATGTCGCTCCAAGGTAATCTTCTAGTCTGTGCTGGACGGACATAACCCAATCTCTCCCCTGGAAGGGTGTGTGGCTATCCATGATGTATTTCCCCACGTTAAAAAGGTCTTTTTCTAAGTCCGCCTGGCAAACTGCCACCGTCAAGTTCAATTTGTCGTCAAGCATATGTTGGTGTGTTTCCACAGCTGCACCTGAGAGCATCTTGGATCACATTGTCATTAAAACCTGTAAAATATAAATAAAAACCATCAATTAAATCTATGGTAACATGCAATATGTAGGATGACGTCGAATTATAAAAATAAGTGACAAAACGATAAAAGAAACCGCATTTTAAAGCCAAAGAGTTCCATTTTCAAATCTCGTATTTCGTTTTTAAATACTCTTAATGTAAGTGGCCAGTTTCGAATAACGCCTTTTGATTCATCGCCATGAAACTTGGGACTCTTAGCGTCTTTTTATGGAGAAGAATTAATGTCACCCGCGCTACTATAAACCGACACTAGTGGCGCTTTAGTACATGACGGCTGTACTAGATATTTTAAGACAAAGAATTTTATTACAACAAATAAGAAGAAGCGACGCCGCTAGCACAGCCAAAGTAATACAAAAGAATATATTCTTGAAGCAATACCGCGCATGAATGAATGAAATATAAAACGCAAGTAATTATAATACGTTTATCATAATATGCCAATAAAGTAACTGTAAGTTGGCTAACAATAATTGTAATTCAGAGTCTTAGCTAACTAGTTCCAATGGTAAAGAGGTCGATACGCAACTCGGATGCCTTTCGCCAGATATGACATTCATTATATTACGTTTCGCAAACAAACTTTGAGATGAATTCATAAAATTATAATTATTGCGATTATGCGTAGACCTTGCCGCTACTTAACGGAGGTGTGAGCACGCCACAGGTATCTAATTAAAAAATGTGACTTAGAAGTAATTGTCTACAATTAAATAGACTATCTTAATATTTATTTATTTATTGACTAGCTTTTGCAGGCAGTTTCGATAGTGGGAATATAGTTTTCACGTATCCCTCGGGTACAGTATTGTTTTTTACTGTGATAAAATGGAGCAACCGGTGTGGCGCGCATACGCTGAACACCGCAGACAACCTAACTACACTAACCACTAGTCCTTAATAAAATATTGAATATAACGAGGCTAAAGAGGCTTTCGATATCAAATGTGTTTAACTATTTTTTGTATTTAAGAGCTCTGTCGTCAAATGACTAATGAGTACACAAATGCAGCTCGAATTGTATAATCGAGGAATACGTACAACAGATTTGGAGTAGGAGATATTTCTATTGGTTTTAATAATAAATTTCTTAGGGGATCGAATAGTGTTTTCATAATGTATACATGGAATACAATTTCAAAGGTTGCTACTCTAAAACGACTAAAAGATGTTGGACGATCTTAAGATGGAATCTCCTTCTTTTTGAACCACAAAGATCTGTAGGTATAACAAAATCATATTAATATTCTGCAATTGTTTCTTTGTTTGATGCAGCCTATTAATTATGATTAATAATTAGATAAATGCTATTACATAAACTAATAGCTTCTTTATTATTTTAATTATCAATTTGTCATTAATGCTCTATTTAAGCAATTCTACATGACCCCTATACAAATGCGTAATGATATGTAGCTTAGTTAATACTTAAGTCCTCGATATTCCAGTAAAAGTGTCCTCAAAATCAGTTCAGCCGTTTCAGGGATTACTGGAGATAAACATACACACACTTCAATACGTCTAATAGATATATTATAAACTAGGTGTCCTCGCGACTCCGTCCGCGTGGAACCTATGTATATATATGCATAATGTAAAAAACAGTGACTAATAAAATCACCTAAATGTATTAAGTCCATTTACTTATCTACTTTTCTCTCGTACGTAAGTCTCGTCGCCATTAAAATTACAATAACTTTTAATAAACCGAACCGATTTTAATGAAACAAAGACTAAATGTTACTCGAAGATATGCTTTATAATTATAATATGATCTTGGCGAGGTTTTATCGTGAATGCAGTGCTTTAGCAGTGATGCGTTTTCAAACAAACAAACAGACATTTCTAAAAATGATTGAAATGTATATTATTACTTATTCCTAGACACCTGCAGCAATATTTTTTGCAAAAATCTAAAAAGTACAGACACGTTAGATTTACATTCTTATTATATTTGCAGAATAGAAGATTCTCTATTTATTGTGCAAACATTTGGACCGCAATCCGTACCTTACTAATTGTTATAATGAATCGTCTATTAAATCGAGCAGAAAGGTTCGTACACAGTTAGTTCATTAAAAATAATACAACATTTCCAGTAACCGCACCAACACGTAACAAAAGCACATCTCTGAAGAGTTAATAGTTTATATGCAAAATGTTAAAACACACCGCAATTAGCAATCTTACTAAAGATTATAATTAATACACAAAAGAGTGTTGCAATCAGCGGTTAATATGGCCTTATCTGAATTATACGCTTATCTAATTTATCTTTCATTCTGCCTGATGAAGTAATTTCTGCATAAAATGATGATATACCAATTCTACGTTTCGATTAAATTCAGTTCATTTATTCAATTACTCTATATTGTTTTGGATTTAAACGAAAGAAAACAAAGCATTCATTAACACGTTCAATGCGGAACGAGGTCTTATACGCCTCGTATGTGTCTTCATTGCGGTGCGGCTAAGAAAAACATAGACTTCTCTGTCGTGCGGAGGCTGTAACATATATTTGATTTATTGTAGGAAAGAGATAAATATGATAAGTATCCCTATTGGAAACAGAATACAGGTATGTACCTACTTTATATGCCCCGTACCCCCATTATGATAATTTCCATACGAGGTCTTAAACATCCCGTACAGCAGGAATGGAAAAACATAAAAAATAGTGCCGCTGTCAACTTTTTTTTTTTATATCATAGGAGGCAAACGAACATGCGGGTCACCTGATGTTAAGTGATCACCGTGTCCATAGACACTAACAACATCAGGGGAGTTGGTAATGCGTTGCCAGCCTGTGTTTGAGGGAGGAAACGAGGAGAGGGGATTGAGGTGGGCCTCCGGCGCTCTCACTGATCAAACCAAACGCAACAATGCAAGCACTGTTATTTCACGTCGGTTTTCTATAAGAGGTTGGCACTACCCCGGGCGTGCCGACCCATTCATGCTGAAACCAGTGATAGCTTCAGCGTGGCTCTACCACCTCTAAAACGTGTTAATAAAGGTCTTAAGCAATAGATGGAATTGATCAAAGATATATCGATGAAAGTCCAGAAGTATGGACGAGAATCATCAGTTGCTCACAGTGTGATAGCATTTATGAAACCACTATACAAATGTTAAATACCAGTTGTCAACTAGAATAATTATTGAAGTGAAACTTCTTTATCGGCGTTGGAAAAAATTTACCGTCACATTTTTCCGTTACGCGCCATCTTTTTTGTATTCGTGTCTATGATAATAAAATCCTTTTGTTTAAACTTTATCTAATTTAACTTTATTTTTTAATATATTAATGAAATTGTTTGCCATAAAGAAAGAAAGGGTTTTTTTTTTTTTTTTTTAACCAATTTGTGGAAAGTTGCATATAGATCATTTTGCGAAAAATAAGGCCTTAAACAAGTTTCACTTCTTACGTGTGTACACTAGTACACGCACACATTTTTTTTATTAAATCTACGTAATGGAACGGCAAGAAGAAGAAGAACTATTATAAGACCAGTCATGTTGTATGCATCTAAGTGCCGGGCTACGAAAGAGACGGATGAGAGAAAACTACATCTGGCAGAGATACAAATGTTAAGCTGGATGTGTGGTGTAACTAGAATGGATATGATTCAAAATGAGTATATTAGAGGAAGTTTGAAAATAGCACCAGTGACAAAGGAGTAATAGATTAGCATGGTATGGGCATGCTATGAGGAGAGATGAAAACCGCGTAACTAGAAAAGTTTTGAGTGTAATAGTGGATGCATATAGGAGTAGAGACTAAAAAAGGTATGGACGAATCGTATGAGAGACGATATGTGTGTAAAAGGTGTGAATGCTGAGATGACATCTGATAGACGAAAGTGGAAAAGAAAAACATGTTATGCCGACCCTACTTAGGTGGGATAAGGGTAAGAAGATGATGATGTAATGGAACGGCAAGAAATCAGCGTAGACTCGAAACAAAAAAACCAGAGGTATGGCATACATTCCTTTTTAAGCAACAAGAGAAGGGCATATAGAAAATGACGCAGGCATGGTGGCAAGGCTTTTTCTAAACTCGCCTGGCTAGCCTTAGCGTGTTTACCATCTTGAAATCTTGAACAATGATATTATAAGTAAAAATCTGTGGAAGATACTTTACCTGATGATATTTTGACAAAACAAATGCCACGATAATGCACACATACGTAGAATAATATTGTAACGCCACACTGTCTTCGATAAAATGGGGAAGTAAGACGGCATATTCTCAGTATCGGTGGTGAAAAAGAAAGAGTTATGTGTTGCTTAGATACGGGCGGATTACGGGGAGCCGTCAAAAATAACCTAACTAGCCAAGTTTTAACAAGGCTCTATCGAAGCGCTTGTGACGTAACTTTTTAGTTATAATATCATTGCATCTTGAACCATATCGTCTTTTAACATGTAGTGGGATCTTGTTCAAACACTAAAAGGCTAAAACCATAATAATAAATAAATAAATAATAGTTTAAAAAAACACGCTTTCATAAATGACCTCCAGATATCAGTATTTTTATCATTTTTTTGTCACTTTTTACAAAAATATACATTTATTTCTAATTTACACTATTCCTAATCCAAATTTATTAAATTTTATTTTCCGTTTTTTAGTTGGATTTTTTATGAAAGCCTGTTTTTTAGTTTTTTTAAACTATTATTTATTTTTCATTTTTTAGTTTAATTTTTTTAATTTTTCTTTTTTTGTTGAAATTTTTTAACTTTTTTTTTCGGGTTATTGCATTGTCATCGACCTTTGACAGGTGTGCAAAGTTTGAATTAAATCTGATCTTTCAAAGTAGGACAAAATCGAGCTCAAAGGGGTCGGTTACAAACAAACATACATACAAACATACAGGTGAAGCTAATAAAAGCGTGATAAAAACATAATCTCCGGACCACTAATCGCATTCTAACATTTCGAAATTGATATTCGCTTTCATATGGTAATCAGTGCGAACGATGTCGCGTACAATCGTTAGTACAAAATAATTAATTTAAAAAGTAATCAGAACAAAGAATATCATTCGTTGCTTTGCTGATGATCACGTGTGATTTTAGTACGCAAGATTTCCTTATAATTTATCTATGATAAATATTAATAGTCACATAATATGATTGTCATAGATTATACATATTACGTTTTGATAATGAATCATTTGTTGAAATATCGACGCGGTCCGCTACGTTCAATTTACAGATCGTCGATATTTTGATCAAATTATCGTCAATCGTCGATCATAAATTATCTTATTTACAATCAACTCCTAAATATGTAGTTATATATAGTATAATTGTCTTACACACGATTCATATATATACAAACTAGCTCATTCCTGCTTGCTTTGTTGGGCGTTAAAAAGAATGGTAAAGGGACAATCGATACCAAAAAATGGTAGCCTAGAATCATCTACGAAAAATTTCGCATCGAATGGTCATATCAAATCAAATATAAGGCACTCTAGATACAATATTTGTACATTGGTCGATATACAGATTTAAACATTTGTAAAAAAAGCAAAAAGATATACATATAGTAATATCTATACATTAACACATGAAGAAAATCTCTATATACCTTATTATGGACGGATTTCGACCACGGGATAACGATTAGTATGAGAAATCACATAAAACATTGTTATCTTTGCCGTACCTTGATGCTGTAAGCAATCTCCTGCCTAGTTAGTGTACTCCCTCCTTCCTATGTCATGGGGTCCTTCAAGCGTAACATGAAGAGACACTTACGCAGGCCGGCATGACAGCGGCGACCGACGATCGATAATTTGTCTCTTGGTGGTCGCCATTGTTTTTGTATTGTACTATGCTTACCATCAGGCATAGTTCAGTCACTTTGCTGTGCTACTATAAAAATAAGGCCGTATGGAAACGACCACTTCTACCAGATTGTACAATGCTTACCACGAGCCATAGTACCGTCAGTTAGGCATGCTATGAGAAAAAAGAAAAATAGGAAATAATGTTGCAAATGATATATACAACAAAATATGAACTCGAAATATCGTTGTATTATCAACAGCTCCCACGGGACTGAGCACCTTATCGGCGAGATGTGGTTTCGGAAAATACAAGCGGTCTCCCGTATCTCGTACAGATAAAGAGGCTGAATCAGTACACATATACCTATTTATAAGTTTTATTCTAAATCTATACACAAAAATAAAATTGAAATGTCTGTTTATCCAAGCGAAGGCAATGAAACAATTTTGACAATACTCTTGCCAGCATATTTTAAAGTTTTACGCTTTTCCATAGAGGCAGTAGTCATTGTGGTCGAGTGGTTTGAACAGTGAAATGTCAATTCGATGTCCGTAGGTTTGAATCTCGGCATATACTAACGTTCTTTTTCGGAATTCGCGTAAAACTAAATTGGCAACAATATCGGGTAATAACAAGGTCGGTATTCGGTTGAACGAAAATATTGTGAGGAAACCTGAACCTTGTTTCTATACCTGGAAAAAAAACTGGGAGAATCGCCAGTCGCCAATAAGTCGTGGGCAGGCGTGGTGATTATGCCCATACCTTCCTTTCGGAAGAGATCTATGACCCTGCAGTGGGCCCTAATGCGATGTTAGTGGTTTTGTAGGTGGTAGAGCCACGCTGGAGCTATTACTGGTTTCAGCATGAATGGGTCGGCTCGCCCGGGGTAGTACCACCCTCTCACAGAAAACCGACGTGAAGTAACAGTGCTTGCATTGTTGCATTTCGTTCGGTCAGTGAGAGCGCCGGAGACCCATCTCCCCTCCCCTTCCACTTTCCCCTTCCCCTTCCCTTCCTCCCCCCTAACACAGGCTGGCAACGCACTTGCGACTACCCTGGTGTCGCAAGTGTCTATGGACGGTGGTGATCACTTAACATCAGGTGACCCACGTGTTCGTTTGCCTCCTATGATATAAAAAAAAGCAAAACATAAATTATTAATTTTAACAGAGGTAAGTCGAAATCGGTAATATGATTATAAGGGTTAAGAATTAATGAACAAGTTACAATATAAAATATAATTCCCATGAAACCACCAAACCGCAAGGACATTTAACTAGTTATAAATATACAATCATTAACCAGCAAACATCAATAAACAGAAATCAGTAACTTTAATATGTGAGAAAATGTTAGGTTAAAATGATAAGCATGGATTCGTATTGTACTAAAAATTCGGTTACAAAGAGAAAAACCTTTGCTGACGGTAGTATATTGTAAGAACTTTTTTCTCTAGCTACCACCCAGAAACGAAGACGTGTATGAAACATCTGGCTCTCTCACTGACCGAACGAAACGCAACAATGCAAGCACTGTTACTTCACGTCGGTTTTCTGTGAGAGGGTGGTACTACCCCGGACGAGCCGGTCCATTCATGCTGAAACCATTAATAGCTTCAGCGTAGCTCTACCACCTACTAAAATGCAACCTCGCTTTGCAATGCAGGATCCTAGCAAAATCCATCTTACGCCTATGGCATTTTGGTTTTACCTCGCCAATGCCATAACCCTCGAGTTGTTTTTTTTTTCCTTGCAATAGTATTCCGGGGCCATCCGCTATTTTTTTAACCTAACTATATCTAAGATTTTATGGATACTTAATATTAATGTGATCAGATGTTAATTTACAATGCGACAAAAGATAAACAAAATAATGTCGTTCACTTTTGTCTTTGTTTATAGATTTTAACAATTTCACCTGATCTTCCATGCAGCTACCAGGACATACTTAATTGTGCTTGATAGTCGTAGCCAGCCTGGAGGCTATTAGACAAATTCCTACCACCATGCTATGATTTCATTGCGATATTCTCCTTCGCAGTGAGCTCAAGGAAGAACAAACATAACGTATACCCAAGCTATGTCCAAACAAGCTGCCAATGAATTATCACCGTTAATCTACAAGAAATAAATAAAACGAATATAAACAAAAATCAGAAATCGTTATAATTTTTGAATAATGACTAAGTATTTCTTCAAAACACTATATCGCAGCAACAATATTGATGATACATGTAAATAAATAAGTTAAACGGCCTCTTTCTAATAGAATATGAAATGATTAATTCACTTGTAAAGAATAAATGAAATGACCACAATAATAGAGGCATCAGACAATGCCCGCGGTCACTTACCCGGCTATTTTATGTCGCTTACACTACTAAACAATGGAACTAGCGTGCCGAAGAAATCGCGTTATATTATACCTTAGAATTATTTCAATAACGAGGAGAGAAATGAACTGTTTGGAAAATGTATTTTCTCGCTTGTCAGAACAGTGAAAGTAAAAATCATAGAGTTGTAAAAATTACACGTTGCTTCATTCATACCGACGTTTATTAGACGTATTTTTTAGAATCCTTGCTTTCACATTCCACAGAATATTGCCAAAATAGAAAGACCGGTAGCTAATCAAATGAGAATTTCTTTATACGATTTACGCACAGGCGAGGTGCTAATAGAAATTAAATTTTAACAGCATTTCTGAATTACACCCCTATTTAGAAAAGATGGCGGGTTTATTTACATTGTACATTTATGGAATTATTTTAATATTCCCTATGTTCAATGTACATGAGATCTATACAAACTAACGCCACTATCTCCGTTCCGTCTTTGAACTACTAGAACCTGTACGCATTCATCATCCATTCGCAGTCAATGTTGCAATTATCCGCACCAAGCGATGTGCATCGTCTTTTATTAGGCGAACCAAAAAATATAGACCACGCTGTCTGCGACTTTTTTCTAAAGCATATAATGTAAGGGACTTCAAAAGAACATTGAATAAGTTTTTACTCAGCGAACACGTTATGTCATCGGCCTCATCCTGACTTTCTACCATGCCTGCCTGAGGCCAAACATCGCGCAATATATATCTATACTAATATTATAAAGCTGAAGAGTTTGTTTGTTTGGTTGAACGCGCTAATCTCAGGAACTACTGATCCGACTAGAAAATTTCTTTCAGTGTTATATAGCTCATTTATCGAAGGAGGATATAGGTATATCATCACGCTAAGACCTATAGGAGCGGAGCACCAATGAACAACGTTTCAAAATCTGGTTTCTTTTCCCTTTGCGAGCGTCCGCTGCGTGTTAGCGTTAGCCCAAATTAGCTATTCCACGCGGACGAAGTCGCGAACAGACGCTAGTACCTATATAAACCTACACAGCAATTTTCATGGCAATTTAATGATACAAAAGTTGATGAGCTGTAGCACCATTTTGTGGCGAAATTAAGCGAACAAATGATCTACTATCTGATACATGCTGAGACAAAGTCTGCGTCACTTCCTATTTTAACGGTACATTTTCTATACAAAGAATAAAATGTAACACCGCACCACTTGCCCCACTTCTCCATGTCAAGAAAGTACCCATAGTGTTTATAAATATCCTTGTTACTGAAAACAAAGTTTACACGAAATAAAATTATGCTAATAGTATGTTAGCTAAGAAACAAAAGGAAAAGAAATGGGCGAAATCTATCTTGCAGTGATGCGCGCAACGGCAGACCTCTATCAATTTATTTGTATATATTTTGAAAATAATAATAATAAGATATTATCACATTTAGTTAAAAGACGACCTGTTAAATACACATACGAATATTTAAATACATTTAGTGTGAGATTTTCTTAATTAAAAATCCTAACCTGTATTTTCTTTCAATGGAGTCGTTTAAACGGTATTGAAGTTTATTAATATCACATCTTTATATTTACTAAAGATCTGAGAAGATCCAGCGTTTTCATCATTATTCTCTTTATATAATTTCCAAAGTAGAGATATTAATATAAATGGAATAATGGATGATTGAATTTTCGTACTATACGCTGCAGGAGAGATCTCGACCGCTATCTTCTATAATCTATATATGTATAATGAAAATACAGTTAATTGGAGGTTCAATCACTTCACAGCTACTGAATGTATTGATATAGGATTATGAACATTCTATGCAGAATTTTTTGTAGATTATTTATTTATTACTTTGATTCGATGGACCCTTTGCCATATTGTTTAATGCCCAACGAAGCGGGCGAGAATCAGAGAGAACATGGAAAAAAGGCACCACAGTAATTCGTAACGTCACTGCTTTCGTAGTCAGAATAACGTAGAGGCTTTTTACCGTGGCAATTTCAACTCGGATTATTAGTGACGATTGTCATTTATCATTTACATTATGATGAACTTATGTTTGTGCTAAGAGAATACATGATGACATGATGGCTTAAACCGCGATGATATTATAATTAAAAGGCTGTAGATACGTTACCAACATATTTTGAGAAAACAAATGGCATGGTAACGCACACATACGTAAAGTAACATTGTAACACTGTCTTAGATAAAATGTGGAAATAAGATGGCATTTTCACAATATCGGCGGTGAAAAAGAAATAGTTATATGTTGCTCAGATACGGGCGGATTGACGGGGCAGCCTTCAGAAATAAAATAATAACCTAACTAGCCAAGCTTATGGCGTATCTACAGCTTTTTAGTTATAATAGCATTGTTAAAACCATGATGAATCTATTGTGTTCTGATAAGTATCGACGTAGTTTCGAATACTAGTGACTGATTCGTAGCTTTCGATGAAGAATGTTTTTCTTCATAAATCATAACATGGTGATAGATAGGGCTTTTTCTAAATCCGCTAGCTACAATCCTCTAATTGAAAATCTGCTGCCAAAGACCTGTCGTTGTGCTCCTGCAGCTGCAATTTGAAAAACAATTCCTCTATATGTTTAGCGTATTTACCATTTTAGATCGCATTGTTATTTAATATCATATAAGATTATAAATCCTAATAAGCTATGCAGTTTCGTAGGTGGTAGAACCACGCTGAAACTATTACTGGTTTCAGCATGAATGGGTCGGCTCGCCCGCTGTACTACCACCCGACCCACAGAAAACCGACGTGAAGTAACAGAGCTTGCATTGTTGCATTTCGTTCGATCAGTGAGAGCGCCGGAGGCCCAGCTCCTCTTCCCTCCTCCCCGCAAACACAGGCTGACAACGCACTTGCGACTCCTCCGGTGTTGCTAGTGTCTATGGACAGCGGTCATCACTTAACTTCAGGTGACCCATCTGTTCGTTTGTCTTCTATGATTAAGCAAAAAAGTGTGTGTGTACACGCGTTAAAAGTTATACTTCTGTGGCGTAACAAGATAAAAATCTTTTCAAAAATTTTATCTTTCGCCTTATTCTACGTTTGTAGAAAAAACGACACTAACAATAGAAAAAAGGTATTTAATACGTTGAAAGTTTTAATACAATGAAATACAACCAACAAATACAAAGAAACAAAATGTTGACTATAGGTAACTTCAGGGTGTCGGTTTTCCGTGACGGTGTGCGCGTGCATCGTAATAACTTCAGGATGTCGGTTTTTCGTAAAAATTTACACTCATAATTTTTCCTAACGCGCCAAAAGAACGTATAACTTCAAAAGACGATTTGCACATATTACAATTTTCTTCTCTGTAATCTTGTCGTTAAGCACTCTGCAACAAAAGACACGCAGCTGAAATAAATCTTGTTTGCTTTATTTTCAATAAAATACAATTAATTTAAGCAGTAACGCCTCTCGCAAACCAGCTGTCATCATCAATCGTAAAATTTGTGACGCAAATATTTAAAACACAAGGCAGAGGTGAACGACGCGACGCTGCATAGAGCAGAATCAAAACATGTTTGGTGCGAAACCATTATCTGAAAACAGATGGCTTCTCTTTATGTGTTAACAAGTGGTTATTGTTTGAAAACGGAAAATTCTTTTACGGCTCTTATATGTATAATTTATATTATTGTATTGTTTTCTAATAAATCGACACAAGACATATAATAACCAAGTATGAAGATCGCGGTAATTATCAACTTAACTAAATAACAAGTACATTTTATTGGAGTGAAAACTTCTTTAGGCGCATTGACCGGTATTTTATTTGGCAGGACATAAACTTTTTATTTCGCGTCATGACATGCTAGTAAACGTGACCGACCGTATTGCGCTTGCGGGGCTTGCGTCAGACTAGCGACGCGTGGTATAGGGGCCTGTGCACATTTAATATTGGTATTTTGTATTAATCTTAATATAATATAGATGCAGTCCAAACATATGAATGTTTGATTACTTAATAAACTTTATAAAAATGTACATTCTTATTTTTTGATGTGCCAATAGATGTGAAAACCAGTCTAATGGTAATAATTTCAATTTATAAATCATAAATTTTAAATAATTCATACTATAATTGATTTAGAAATTTAAGAGAAAACACAGTTATTCCATTGTTTTATGTTTTCACTTCCATACACAGTCCTTATGACTGCCTCGACTTTTTTATTAAAGGTGTAATTTTTAATAGGTACTACAAAATACAATGTTACATTGTCAAATAAACGTAATATATCATTTATAAAGAACAGTTTAAATTAAAATTAAAATCATGGCCACAATAACAATATGTAAATACTTTTTGAAAGATAAAAATGTTACAACCTTTAAAAAAGTCATACCTCCTTGCTTAATTATAGAATAGCTACGTTTATTATCTACGCGTTGAATAATGTAAATAAAACGTTGTTGTAAACAAACTCGTATCATCGGATAATGGATAAATTATAATCCTCTTAAATATTTATTAGTTTTATAATAATGTTATTCAGATCATGTGCGCGATGCAACTGGGAGGTCAACGGCCGCTCTGACAATATTGACACAGGCAACACTGCCAAGAAGAGACGATATCAGCTCAGACAAATATTGTGTCCAAATACAAAATGATGCGACAACAGTATCGACATTTTAACGGAAAAAAAGCGTGAGGTAATCTTCCAAAATAATATAGAACTATTATTACTTTTTAGATTTAATTTACGAATCAATTTCCGGCTTCGATAAGGAGCATATAACTAACTGTAATATTTTGACTCATTACTAAATAGTGTTGAGATACGATACATATGTATTTATAAAATTCTGTGTACAAATTATAGAAAAGTTAAAAATATGTAACAAATAAATTAAGGCCAATAAGCTTTTGTATACATTTTATTAAGAACTTACAAACTGCAAATAAAGTACTTGAGGTTTTTTTATTGTTTATTTATAAAAGAATTATTTTAAGTTTTATTTTATCCATGTGTAGTTTTTGTTTTAATAATAAAAAATAAAAGTACAAAAAAATAAATAAAAATAAAATAATAATAATATAGAAATATATTGAAGATTAATAAGAATACCCATACATATGTATATACATACATATATATTAATTTCATTTTTATTATTTTCATTATTGTAAGACAGTAATAAGTCTAGTTACGTTTTGTTAATAATGTGAACCTAGATAAGGTCTCTTTCTTTTGTTAGAGGATTTTCTTATTACCCAATAAAAAAAAAAAAAAGATACATATGTATTTAATCGAATGGACAAGTCTGCTTATATAGAATCTATCTGATTCCCGCTTGCTTTGTTGGGCATTCATAGAAATGGCAAAGGACGACTCGAATTATACCTACGTATAATATAAATATATATAATATAAAAAAATAAACCGCCTTCGATGTAAAAACTAATAAGGCACTAAAAGGCGAAGAATAACTGAATTATTAAATTAACCAAATTAAATAAAAAATATTGATATTCGGGCTACCTAATAATATATTTGAAGTCAATGCCAACCTAAATTCATATCATCTACATACAAAGCTTATATCTGTATAGTATACATATTTTGTCACCTGCAACAAATTTGAAATGTAGGTTGGCATCGACTTCAAATATATTATTAGGTAGCGCGAATATCAATATTTTTTATTTAATTTGGTTAATTTAATAATTCAGTTATTTTTCGCCTTTTAGTGCCTTATTAGTTTTTACATCGAAGGCGGTTTATTTTTTTTGTAAAAAAAATTTATTTCTCCATTTTTAGTGTCCATAAATATATCTGGTTTCTAATGGGTTTCGATTTCACAAAAAATACGTAAATATTTCACCCCCTTAGGGGTTGATTATTTTTTTCAAATTTATACGGGACCACCTCTGAATATTACCGATTCAAATAAAAAAAGAATCATTAAAATCGGTTCATAATTGACGGAGATATCGATTAACATACATAAAAAAAAAATACATACAACCGAACATAGTAACCTCCTCCTTTTTCGAAGTCGGTTAATAAATAAAGGATTGTTGCTTAACAACAAACTTAGTTTGTGTGAACCAGAATACAATTATTTAAGTGACAATGAGTCAGTGGTAGCGTGTTCAGAGGACACGTTGATTGACGTAGGTTCAAGTTATGTATTGAGTTGGAGCTTTCGATAAAAAAATCATTCTAATGAAACCGTACATTATAAAAATCATGCTAGTGTAGATTTTTATTTCTCTTCAGTTGAAAATCTGACACTAAGTACCTATACGTGTATTCCGATTATGATTGAGAGCTTGTTATCTCCTAGGTTTATCGTATTACCATTTAAGGATACATTGTCATTTAAAACCAGATGAGAGATTTATGTAAGTGGTAGAGTCACGATGAAGCTATTACTGGTTTCAGCATGGATGGGTCGGCTCGCCCGGGGTAGTACCATTCGACCTACAGAAACACCGACGTGAAGTAATAGTGCTTCCGTTGTTGCGTTTCGTTCGGTCAGTGAGAGCGCCGGAGGCTCACCTCCCCTTCCCTCCTTCCCCCGCCTTTCCCCCTCACCCCAAACACAGGCGACGCACTTGCGACTACTCTGGTGTTCCGACGGTGGTGATTACTTAACATCAGGTGACCCAACTGTTCGTTTGCCTCCTATGACTTAAAAAAAAAGATTATAATAACTCATTAAAACCTATAAAGTGCAATAAAGTTGGATTCGAGAAATTTTATTTATTTATTTTTCACTTCCGAAAGCAATAAAGTAATTCCCTCGGTAGTAAAATTATCCTAATATAATAAATGTGAATGTTAGTCTGTTTGTCTATTTGTTACTCTTTCACGGCTCAACTACTCGACCAATCATCGTGAAATTTTGCATACATGTTGCCAGAAGTACAGAAAAAAATCATCTGGAAAAACTATAATTATCGAGGGATAAGGTCAGATCTATATTGTGGCGAATCCGTGGGCAAAAACTACTACACATATAAATACACCTATTCAAATGTCTTACCTTTCCTCCTATTATTTTAATGTTCAACAAGACTGTTATTTTGTCAACGAGATGTATAAATACAGTCCATAAAGTGCCACATAAAATTAATGTCAAATTTATGAAACTCAAACGTTCATGTGTGTTTTAAACAGAAATTTATTTAATATAACGTCCATAACAATGCCCATGTTAAATTGATAAAGAGTGGAACAGTGACTCACTCTGTATGTCTCTTTGTGTGTTCTGCATATATTTGTGCCAGTAAATTACTATCAACCTATGAAATGGTATCGAATAATTCATTATATAAGCGATAAAAGATTTTTTTTTATTGTAGCACGGCAAAATGACTGCACTATGCCTGATGGTAAGCACAGTACATTCCAAAAACAATGGCGACCACCGAGTGACACACTATCCATCGCCGGTCGCCGTTGTCATGCCGGCCTGCGAAAAGCTGGATATGCACAGGCTGATCCCGAAACGCGACCCGCAGAAGCGAATCACTATGACTGGCTTTTTCGCCATATACATGGTGGTTGCGACCCAGTCAGGCTGTAAAACCCTACCACCCCGCTATCGCCATTGCTTCGTTCGTTATTCAGCAGGGTGCATCACGTGCAGGTGAGGTTGGCTTGGGTGTCTTAAGTCTTATGTTGTTATTCGACACCCCTTGCACCCTATAATTACGTTACTTCGCTCGATGGTGAGTGAAATACAATAGGCAAACTGCGACAAATAAAAATGAAGAATGACAACAAGTCACTAGGAGAAGTGAAACTACAAAATGAAGAAAATCATAGGAACGTGAAATAGATAATAAATAAATTGTACATTAAAAGTATTTTGTCATTGAGACAAGCTGTTTACACCAAATTATTTATCTTTTGCAGTATAATAAACTTGTTAGCAATTTAGAATACTTATTATTATTATTATTATTATTATATAGACCGATGTATTTACACATATATTTACGAAATTTTTAATTCAATACACTTATTCTAATGAATGAAGTTAGTCTAAAAATAAAATGAATGAAATTATCCCAGTTTGATTTATTGAAAATAATTATTTGGAAATTATATTGAAGCTAATTATTAAACTGAACAAAAGAACGTGCAAGTATACGGAAGACTCGCAAATCGCTTCGTGGATGAAACAAGCATCTATTCTCGAACGAAAGCGAAAGAAAGTCGTATGACCGATACATCATTTTCATCACGCGACCAAACATAGAGGAAGCGTGGTTTGGCGCGAAACCGAATCTTAACAGTTTTTTTTCTTGTGCACGTCAGCGCAACACATTCCTACCGGCCAGTGTCAGTTACCGCGGTGTTGAAAAAGTTACATACATCATACTAGCTCAGACTATACATCGATTACAGATAATATTTTACTCGGTTGATTAATAACTCCTTAGAATTTATTATACATATTTTGTAATTCATCATTAGCGTAATGCTTTAGACAATGACGTCATTTATATGTAAAACTGTATAAGTTAAATACGACTGATGAATGCAAATTCAATTGGTATTGTATAATGTAATTATCCTTGTATGTTCTTACGCAAATAGAAATATTATTACGATATATGATATTTTCTCCAGTTAATAAAAACAGTTGTAAATTCAATGTAAATGTTATTGTAACTAGCTAATAATTGCAAAGTAAATCTATATAAAAATATGATTGTTGATATATTTCATATAGATAATCTGCAACATCGTTTAACATAGTTCACTGAGAAGGTCTATAAGCCTTTTTTTTCGGACTGACTACACTATTGACCTAGCAGCCTTAACAGCTTCACCGGACTACTAAGGCGAACGCTTAAGGCACTCAGCCGATTTTATTTTGACAACTAGCTCAAGGGTGCACGGCACACCTCGGCTTGGGCTATTACCCAGGTTACGCAAAAACGCGAATCTAACTGAGCTAACCTAAGCTAAACTACATATTCATACATACATATATGAGTTAGTGAAATATGTGTACCAAGCATGTATACCTCAAATAACTCGTTTTTAAACCATCCACTTTACTATATCTCGTAACTAGATGGTACTGCAGCACATCAACTTCTTTACCGTTCAGATCGTAATGAATTATAGTATGTGTAGACATTTGAATACGGAGAATAGAAATAGCTATTGACGTATGTTAAGTAATACATTTTCTTGTACATACATCGCACCTATGAATAAACATAAATCGATAACATCGTATCTACAATAATATTTTGTTATCAGTACGTTTTTTAAACTAAAACATCTACAATGCATCGGGTTTAAATGGTTTAGTTTTCCAAACTGCACTTTCTATCTTATCCAAACAACTGTAACATTACTATCAATCCCTAATACTATGAATGTGGGTTTGTTTGTTTGTTACGCTTTCACGCCTTAATCATATCGTCAGGGATCAGAAAAGGACATATGATACGTTTTATGAAGAAAAAAAGTATTGTTCCTGAGGGATAGATCAGATCTAAATTGAAGCAAGCTACACTACACGAAAAGCTATATACATCGTTAGATAGTATAAAATCTTTTCAACTATACAAAGGATTTTAATACAGTTCTCAGCAATATATAGAGTGAATCAAGAGATAGGTTTATATTTATAATACACTAGTGGGCCCGGCAGACTCTGTCCCGCCCTGATTATTAAAAAACCCTTAACAAATTATATACCAAAATCTACCTCGTGAAGCACTTTATCCATTGGTGAAAACCGCATGAAAATCCGTTCAGTAGTTTTTGAGTTTATCGTGAACAGACAGACAGACAGACGCGGTAGGGGACTTTGTTTTATACTATGTAATGATACATATTATAGTACAGAAAAAATCAAACGTTTGTAATGTAATGTCGTAACAAACATATTTTTTGTGCGATTAAATCGCAAACACTAGCTAAATCTTAAGAGATAGATCAAATTAATATACTACAAATTGTATATCTTAAAATGTTCGATAAAAAAATTCGCGACGGTATATATTTACCTCTAAAGGATAACCCACAGTAACCACTTTTATCTTTGTACAAATATAATTATGTGTTATTTATCAAGCTATTTTGTACAATACAGTATTATTCCTTATCCAATTAAATACATTACATACGTTGTACATGTCATGTAAATCAAAACTGCCCTTAACAGTGTCTCATTAAAATGGATATATAAATTGCACCCGTGCGAAGCTGGGACGGGTCGCTAATATGTATACATTACATAGTATAAAACAAAGTCCCCTACCGCGTCTGTCTGTCTGTCTGTTCGCGATAAACTCAAAAACGACTGAACGTATTTTCATGCGGTTTTCACCAGTGGATAAAGTGATTCACGAGGAAGGTTTCATATAATTTGTCAAGGATTATTTTATAATCAGGGCGGAACAACGTCTGACGGGCCCGCTAGTATATAAATAAAATTGACGTTTGGAGAAGCTAAACTCCGAAACAGCTAAATTAATTATGACGAGATTACATTGTAGAATAGGGAGTTTTTTATAATTTTTGCTATGCAACATACCGTGACGTGATGACGCTTCGCCATAGCGGTTACATAGTAATGATCATATTTAATAGATATAACTTAAAATCAGTAAAAGGTTATAATTGGTAAGTAATACTTTTGAAATTGTTACACAAATGAAACCTCACACCTCACACCTTGAAAATAACTGAGAGTTACAACAGAATTATAAATAAATAGAGACAAAAAAACACCCCACAATTAATCCCATTTTCCGGTTTCAGAAACAAGAGGTGAAGGACACGAATTGCTTAATTATAAATAAATATTAGAAAAATTAAAAAAAGTACCTAGCTACCAAGCGGGGGAGAGAGTGGGTTAAAATAAAGATACCACTTCAGGAGTTATTATTTACCAATCCAAGATACGAGTGCAGGGCGGCAGGTTAATATACGATTTAGTATTTGGTGATATACGATCTATTTACGAAGTAAGACCGCCTACTTCTTCACTCAATTCCTCTCTCACGTCTCATAATTATACATTTTTTGCCTTTCCCAGTAGAATCTATTTGGCTGATGTCATCAATCAAGATTATTGGTTCTCCAAGAAAAATAGTTTTTTTTTTTTTTAGTACAGCAGACCAATTACAAATTTAAACTGAACTCGAGTTAAACTGATGGATGAAGGGACAGATGAAAAAACGAGGGAAATATTTTGATTTATCTGTGGTAATCGTAAATACGGTAAATGTGTTATTCAAAGATAATTTGCAAATATTTAGAGAAATAACGAGATTCATCGATTAAATACTTAGATATTGTTATCATTCGTGATATACGATATTTATACAGGGTACTTGCAGGCCTTTTTTTGTCACTTCTTTTATGGGGGCACGCTAATTTCCGAAAACTGTTAGTCCATAATTTTTTTACGACCTCTACAAACCACTGTGCGACGCGGTAACTGTTCAAGAAAGATAGCTTAAATTTGGAATTTGGATAACTTTAATCTATAAAAAAAAATGTAAAGGTTACCAAGATTGGTATTTTTCCTTTTTTTACAAACTCTTTCATTTTTTTCAGTTTTTCGGCCAATTTTTAGATATTTTCGATATCCTATAAGGGCGTACCCCCACGTGATCCCACAAAAAGGCCCAGCCTACTTGTATATTTTTTAAATCATAACGATTTTATTTTAGGTATAAATGATTATTTAGTACATAGTTTTCTTATGGAATGCTATACGTACACGTTATTGACACCTAGCCAACACATATTAGTCAAATTCACAAGCACTTTGGTCTATATTATGTAAACTAAGTGGCCGAATATCCCGTCTATCTATTTTTTCCGTTACCGACGCCATGTTTGTAAATACATTCGCCGGTTGGTGAATGAATTTCGCGCCGTTTCCGCGATTTACCGGGGATTAATACGCACGTATCGACTTATCTATACATAACTTTTTATAGAGGTACGACAAAGTGACCTCACTGTGTCTGACGCTCTCATTGACCGAATGAAACGCAACAATGCAAGCTCTATTACTTAACCTCGGTTTATTACTTAACCTCGGTTTTCTATGAGAGGGTGGTACTACCCCGGGCGGGCCGACCCAGTCATGCTGAACCCAATAACAGCTTCAGCGTGGCTCTACCACCTCCTAAAAAATTGTGAAAAAAATTGTTACAGATGTATTGGAATTACTACATAAATAAAATACATTTCAATCATTTTTTCAAATATTCCGCATCGCATAATCATAGTCCTCGGTACGTTCAGTAATTTAACATAAAAAATATTACTGGCAGATATAGAAACGTAGATGATTGTTTATTGAATAAGAAATTTGTTTGCCAAAATTTAATATACAATATAGTACTATTTCTCAAATGTAAGTATATTGAGATAGTTGTTAACATGCATTTGTTTCTATGTGTAGTATTTCAAAATAAATTATCCACCGCGGTTGTATAACGCGTTCAGTAATAGTGTCATAATATGTTCTGCCACCTGAGACACAGGATTACCTAGTTTAGGTGGCAGCGGTCATGTAGAATCCATCGATTTTTAATCAACTTTTTATAGTTTTTGCGGTCCAATTTTGAATTAGAGAAATTATATGTTATCATATTGTTGTAGGTTTACGATTTATTATTATTATTATAATCGAGCCTCAAAGGAACTACATATTTTTTAAGGAATTATAAAAATTCTAGAAAAAATTACATACATTTTAGTAAATTAAAAAAAAAATAGCTATATAAATTACTAGCGGGCCCGGCAGACGTTGTCCCGCTCTGATTATAAAAAAATCCTTGACAAATTATATACCAAAACGTTCCTCATAAATCACTTTATCCACTGGTGAAAACCGCTTGGAAATCCATTCAGTAGTTTTTGAGTTTAACGCGAACAGACAGACAGACAGACGCGGTAGGGGACTTTGTTTTATACTATGTAATAATAAATCTTACTTTAATGTATAAGTGACATTGATGTAGAGATTTAATAAAATCTGTTCAGTGGTTTTTGCGTGAAAAAAACTACAACATCAATCGATCCTAACAAACTTTCTCGTACTTGAAATTAATATGTCTATTAGATCATAACTAGTGGTCGGCTAGTGGTCGAAATTCGACCATAATTCATTTCTATATTCGATAAGATCAAAGAAAATAATAATTATTTCAGTGGTTACATAAATTGACTAAATATAAATTATTTATTTATCAATTAATTATTAATGTACCTTATGAATTTACATATTATATTATATTATCTTAATATATAAATTTCTTCTGTACGTGTCACTAAACTCCTTCTAAACGTCTGGACCGATTTTGATGAAATTTTGTGCGCGTGTTCCAGTAGATCCGAGAATGGTTTAGATTGGACCCGGTAGGTGGCGCTGCAGTTGAATTTTAGATTGTTTTTTATTATCAAGGCAGGACAACGTCCGCCCGGCCCTCTAGTATTATTATAAAATTAACCTACCATTTGAACAGTTAATTTCAAAGCGCATGTATGATATGGGACGTAAGTCATGTTAAAAATATTGAATATAGAATGAAAAAGGTAATTGGAACGTAAGAGAAAAATGAAAGATGGCTAACGTCTTTTTCATTGACATGTGTGTATATGTAGTGTAAAATTCAATTTAGTATGCTTGTAATGCATTTTATATTAAAAAAAATAACTTTGTGCACTTCTCCTCCATATGAACTTTAACTATGCTAAATTTCAAGTTTATCTGTTCGCGCAATTGGCTTAAAAAGGGGACAAAGTTTTGGCTTCACGTATGAATATATAAGATATGACACATATTGAGGTAGCATAATTAATAATTATAATATGAATGCTCATTCACCAAACTCAACCCGTGACGTACGATATGTTCTGCCGTAAAAGGATAAATAAAATATCAATGTAAATGAGTCAGTCATTTCATTATATGAATAAGCGTTCTGCATTTTAACTTAGTAACAAGAGATAACTATACTAATATTATAAAGAGGTAAAGTTTGTGAGGTTGTAGGGGTAAACTCAAAAACTACTGGTCCGATTTGAAAAATTCTTTGAGTGTTGTATAGCTCATTTATCAAGGAAGGTCATAAGCCATATATCGTCACGCTAAGATCAACAGGAGCGGAGCACCAATGAAGAATGTTTCAAAATTGGGGTGTTTTTCCTCTTGACAGCTTTCGCTACGTGTTATCCTTAGCCCAAAATAACTATTCTACGCGGACGAAATCGCGGGCAAAAGCTAGTATGATGTATTTTACTATATTCTTGACAAAGTGCTAGCAAAATTTATTGATAGGTAAATTGAGTAGGTAAGACGTGAAAGGGTAACAAACAAACAAACACATTTTCGTATTTATAGTAGTAAAAAGGATTGTCAAATAATGTTTGCAATTAGTAACACGGGTTTATAAATTTAGTAATGGCTAGCTATGCTCGCGACTCTGGCCGCATGGAACCTAATGTAAAAAAGGATCTGAATGTATTAAGTCCATTTGCTTATTTACTTTTCTCTCGTACTTAAGTTGCGTCGTCATTAAAATTGCAATAACTTTTAATAGAGTGAACCGATTTTAATTAAACAAAGACCAAATGTTACTTCGGGATATGCTTTATGATTTCCTTGTGAACGCAGTACTTTAGCATTGATACGTGTTTCAACAAGCAGACAGACAGACAGACATTTCTAAAAATGATTGAAATATGTTTTATTACTTATTCCCATACACCTGCAACAATTTTTTTTACAAAAATCGTAAAAGCAAGGACACGAAAAATTATATTCCTATTATATATATAGATTACTACATAATCATCATTACATAGTATAAAACAAAGTCCCCTACCGCGTCTGTCTGTCTGTCTGTTTGCGATAAACTCAAAAACTACTGAACGGATTTTCATGCGGTTTTCACCAGTAGATAGAATGATTCATGAGGAAGGTTTTAGTATATAATTTGTCAATGATTTTTTTACAACCAAGGCGGGACAACGTCTGCCGGGACCGCTAGTTGTTTATAATTAGTAAGAGGGCTTATAAGTGATTATGAAAGTTAAATCTTCTCTAGTTTTCTTGCTACAACAATCCTCAAGAACGAAGTTCACTCAAATGAATCATTAAACTAAGGTGTTTCTAGGAACTTTAACGAAACAATTACTTGTATAGTACAGTTGGTATAATATTTTTCCAAGTAAGATATAATAATTTAAAATGAAATGCAGTTTATATCGACCGATGTATTAAAGACATAAAAATATAGATTTAAAGCAGCTCTAACTGGATCGAACAACCACATAATGATTACAAATAGTAATCCAAAATGACAAAAGGTATGTTAAGAACAATACAAGGTTAATAAACAGATATATCGGCGACGAAAAAAGAAACAACATTCGGAAGGTCAGACCGGACTAATCAACAAAGTATACACAAACTGCCGTGACATTAATCGATATCAAGATAATAGAAATCTTTTATCTGGTACACTGTTTTATTAAAATCCAGGGTTACGTTTCCAAAAGTTGTACATTTTTTCATTTAAGATTACTATAAAGTCAATAATTGTAGCGAGCAACTTTTGAAGTTATACTTCTTTTGGCGCGTTACGGAAAAATGATGAGAGTAAATTTTTACGATGCGCGCGCACACCGTCACGAAAAACCGACACCCTGAAGTTAACTATAATCAACATTTTGTTTCTTTGTATTAAAACTTTCAGTGTTTTAAATACCTTTTTTCTATTGTTAGTGTCGTTTTTTCTACAAACGTAGAATAAGGCGAAAGATAAAATTTTTGAAAAGATTTTTATCTTGTTACGCTAAAGAAGTATAACTTCTAACGCGTGTACATAAGTATACACACACTTTTTTATACTTTATAGATCTCAACATTTGAACAGAATCACATCTGATGTTAAATAACGAAGTTTAAGATGGTAAACACGCTAAACCTTGAGGTTTGGATCTCAATTGTAACTACCAGAACAGACCCATATGTGCTTGGCGGTAGATTTTTAACTTGACAGTGGTAACTTGAAGGTGATAGAGCCATGCTGAAGCTGTTACTAGTTTTAGCACGAATGGGTCGGCTCGCCCGGCGTAGCACCACCCTTTAACAGAAAACCGGCGTCAAGTAACAGTGCTTGCTTTGTTGCGTTTCGTTCGGTTAGTGAGAGCGCCGAAGGCCCACTCCCTCCCCCCCTTCGATCCCCCATCCCCCAACATAAGCTGGCAACGCACTTGCGACTCCCCTGGTGTTGCTTGCTAGTGTTTATGGACGGCGGTGATCACTTACCATCAGGTGACCCGTCTGTTCGTTTGCCACCTATAATATACAAAAAAACTAGTCATGCAGACTTAGAGAAAGTCTTACCATCATGATCAACGAATCGTCCGAACACGCTAACCAATATAGCTACTGCTACTTACATAAAATCTCAAAGCTTTTATCTGATGTCATTAATAGCTACAAGTCCAAAAAAGACCATCACTGAATAAAGAAATTGCCTTCAACAGTAACCATCGTTACAGTAGTAAACATTGTTACAATCGTCAACATCTCGAAAATTTATGAAGACTAAGTAACTAACAGCTACAGATGTAATTGGTTGTTACTAAATTACTAACAAAATTATTGGGTTGTAATATGACTACGCTAGACTTTTGGTGGCAATTTGTAAAGTAATTTTCTTAATTTTTCGTATCATCATATCGCTGATCAAGCAGTACAAGAGTAGGGAAGTGAAACGAAATTGTATATAATTTGTTTTCGAAAGGCCATTAAGAACCTAATTTTAGTAAAATTAACTCTAAAACGTGATGGGAATAAAACCGTAAAATACCAAGACAATATCCAGTAGATAATGACAATATTAATCTTCAATTCATATAATTGGTTACCAAAAAAAATAATAATAAGAATTGTGTCTGGAAAATAAATTAATTTCTGTGATATTAACAAAAGGGTAGTTCACCCAAATAAAAGAGTAGCATCGATCCGAGGCGCGGGGAATCCCGATAAATTGAACATAGAAACACTGGACATTTAGTACCTATACCACAGAATAAATAAAAAAATGGCTATGACAGCATAATCTGGAATTTAGATTTGCATGATATTTTACAAATCGAAAGGCATTATTGTAATGTGATGTACAATATTCTTTAACAAGAAAACACGAAGTGTTTCACTTAATCTATTGATAAATCCATTAAATATTATCTTTTGAGAGTAAATAAGGACATAGAAGTACACGTTTATCGTGTTTTTAAAAAGGTCATATCAGTTAACGGTACTAAAAATGATGCATAGGAAACTATAATGGTTATCTGATATGACCGGACTTCGAGTAAATACACGTATAGAAGGAAGAATCTTATCTCAGTCACTCACCATTTGCTTGGATACGTTTCGATATATTTGCACGACATATTAAAACAAAGAATTGTCATACATCTTCCGCTACACCTTTCCTTTTTCATGAGGATAAAAAATGAGTTTTACAACAATGAAGATTTACCCAGTAACGGTTAATAGATTTGTAAGATTTGTAAATTACTAGGGCTTTAGATGTGTTCTGCTCCTTTGTAGGAGCATTGCTTTTATTGTATTACAATGAGGTTCTATCACAACCTATAGTTGGTGTTTAACTACGCGAGCCTCAGTAATATTATTATTTATATTCTATAAATTACTATTTCTACAATTACTGTTGTTTTTCTTTCCTTTTACTCCTTAATCTTTGTCAAATCCTTAGCATTCTGCTTAACTTACATTTATTTTTTTACTATTCACGCAGTTATTTGGTACGCTAAATTTTATATTCTGCAATCAAACATGTTAGGTGAGTTCGTATAGATGCTAAATGAATTAATTATTAAACATACACAAGATAAAAATGGATTTATAAATCTTTTTCTCACGCTGGCCTTAATAGTAGATATGTAATTGTAGTTATGTCCTCATATTTATGAACATGTAGATATAATTATGTACATTAAAAAATGCTCTAAAGTTCATAAGAAATACACTATATATCTAAACCAGCAGCTAGTAGCAACAGAAATGAACCAAGTATAATTCTAACGATAGAGTCAGTTCCTAACCTTTGACTTCACGAAGGATAGGAAAACAAAAGTCAATCTTTTCCAAATCGTTAACATCCTTTAAATATTGAATGTTCACGTTTTAATCTGATACATATTTATCATGCAGCAGAGATACGTTCATGCATCGATCATTTATAAGTCCGATAAATACCTATGTATAGCTCACGAGATAATAATTATATTCTCGGTGCAAACTATACCTAATGAATATTGCTGAAAGAGTTCTCTTATAGTTCAGAAGATTTTTGCATCAAATATCTTTCAGTTACTTGAGAAAGATTAAAATCAACATTAAAAGCATGATGCAACCTAATAAAGCACACAAAACTGAACACTTGCTACAAGATTGCCCCAGGTTTAGCACGAAGAGACTAGGGGCACATAATGCTTTGTGATAATCTTCGTACATGTCCATTCCATCTTTTGGGCTTGATGGAGAAGGAGTCTGCAATAAAATCGTTCGATAATTTGTCAAGCATGTATTTGTCAACGTGATTACTAATCTTAAAACATTTAACGGACTTTGAAATTGCCACGACTTCCTTACCTGCATTTAAATCATTTTGAAATAACCACAACTCTCTGACTTGTATCTATATCAGGACTAACAAAGGAAGTCGAAGGAGTGAGTACTGAATCGTATCAAATTGCGATCACTCCTCTCTGCCTTCAAGTTACCACTTCCAAATGAACTCTTTGCGAAAACAAGTTTGCAAAAAAAAAATCAAGCACGCTAAAATAACGAACACTTTGTAACGTGAAAAACCATTGCTTATTATAATCCTGCTGATCTGCTACAATGATTCTTCAAGCTTCGATAAAATGACCCGACGTTATTGATGCTAAGAAATATTCAAAATTCCATATCTTAATGGTGCTATAAAATAAATGCATTAACGCATTTCAAGGTAACGTAAAATGTATTCAGAGAAAGAAAATGAAAGACTTGAGGACTTTAAAATTGAAAGAAATACGTCTTCGTAATTTTTATAACATCAGTTAATGTTATATCAGTACATATAACATTCAATATTGGTAATGATAGCTCAACTTTGGCATTCGTAAATTTAGTAATACTACTAGTGGGCGCCCAGTGGTCGACATTCGACCATAGTTCATTGAATTTTTAAAGTTTGAACTTTATTAGGGTTCTTTTATCAATGGCATCAACTTCAAATATATGATTAGGTAGTTCAAATATCAATATTTTTTATTGAATTCGGTTAATTTAACAATTAAGTTACTTTTCGTGCCTTATTAGTTTTTCACATCGAAGGCTGTTTATTTTTTTTTTGGAAAAAAAATTATTTCCCCATTTTTAGTGTTCATAAATATATCTGGTTTGTAATGGGTATAATAAATCGGTTCCAATTTCACGAAAATACGTAGAGACGAAGTGGGTGAAAATCAAATAAACGATGTTTAACCCTCTTAGTGGTTGAATATTGTCTTCAAATTTATATGGGACCACCGCTGAATATAACTAATTCAAATAAAAATAATTCAAAGAATCATTAAAATCGGTTCATAATTTGCGGAGATATCGATTAACATACATAAAAAAAAATACATACAACCGAACGTAGTAACCTCCTCCTTTTTCGAAGTCGGTTAAAAAATACATACAGTCGAGCATAGCAACCTCCTTCGCAATCTTTTTTGAAGTCCATTATTGACGGATGTCAAAATGTCTTTTTTATTTATATGTGTGTATATGTTGTGTAAAATTGAAGCAGTAGTGTGAGTAATGCATATTTTAATTAATTTAATGTACTTCTAATGCATTTTATATAAAATAAATAGCTTTCTGCACTTCTCTTCCATATAAACTTTAACTATGCCAAATTTCACGTTCATCCATTCACGCAATTCTTTTAAAAAGGGATACAAAGTTTTGGCTTCACGTATTAATATATATGATAATTTGCGGAGATATCGATTAATATACATAAAAAAAATATATACAACCGAACGTAGTAATCTCCTCCTTTTTCGAAGTCGGTTAAAAAATACATACAGTCGAGCATAGCAACCTCCTTCGCAATCTTTTTTGAAGTCCGTTATTGACGGATGTCAAAATGTCTTTTTTATTTATATGTGTGTATATGTTGTGTAAAATTGAAGCAGTAGTGTGAGTAATGCATATTTTGATTAATTTAATGTACTTCTAATGCTTTTTTATATAAAATAAATAGCTTTCTGCGCTTCTCTTCCATATAAACTTTAACTATGCCAAATTTCACGTTCATCCATTCACGCAATTCTTTTAAAAAGGGATACAAAGTTTTGGCTTCACGTATTAATATATATGATAGTACTTAGATAGCCTCTAGATGCAGTTTAATTGCTGTTACGCTAAGTAGCTTGCACAATAGTTCTACGTCTTCGTACTTCTAAATTCAATTTTGGTAACAGTTTATCTATTTTTGTTGCCCGTAAATTTGCAGATTAATTTTGGTACGTCAACCATTAAGGGACAAATACCATAGCCAGTTTAATAGCTGTACCCTAAGTCATTTCCACAATATTTCTACACCTTCGTAGTTGTAAATTCATTTATTGTGAAAAGTTTACGCTGGGACCATCAATATTGAAATGTTGTATCTACTTACTATTGAGTAATGTTATTAAAATCGCAAAAAAATTGGTATATATTTGCAATAATTGTAGGAAACTAGAAAGAAATATCTCATTGTCATAAAACGTCAAATTTAACTGGTTGTTCTACACACTGATACTACTCAAAAGTTTTCTACTGTCCTTGGTCATCGCTCTTCCAAATCATGTCACCGCTAGACATTCTACGCTTGTTCCTTCCATATTCCAGGCATCGATCAATATGCAGTTTGCCTAAATAAGAACTTCGCTCATAGAGTCATTTACCCCCCTGATTATTGATTTTTTTTGGATTAAGCTGCCAATCCCCCCCCCCCCCCTCCGCACACCACTATAGCAAGATAACCTACGTTAGATTATTATAACTCTATTTCTAATATTTAATTGCAGGACATTCTAATTTTTATTTTGCTAGGACATGGCAATCTATTTAAAGTAAATCGCGACCAAAGTAACAGTCGCCATACTATTAGGCTTAAGTGTAACCCGTTCCATAATCAGCCGATGGATATGAATGGATGAATCACCAACTATAACACAAAATGACACGTTTCAAATTTACAGTTTATAAAACATATATTTTGAAGAAGTTTGAGTTTTGTATCTATTTTATTTGCAATTCAGGTAGCAATACAGATTATGTCACTACTTATGAATACATTACACAACCACAGTGGATATATTAGTATGTAGTCATTGTATAAAACCAATGCTATGTTACCAGCAATTTCAATATTCTTAAATTTAAAAAGTAGTGCTAAAAAATTTTGTAATTATATTTTGGTGAGTTATATCATTGTATGAAGACTAATGAAAATACGAGCTATTAGGTTAAACTTTGACAATTATGTTCATGATAGGTTATCTGTATCTGTACAAGACTGAATCGCGAACCCAAGATTTATGGTAATAAAACACTCTTCTAACTTATTACCATCCTTCGTACTACCTACTATGAAAAAATACGAATAAATCATCTATCATTTTGGATGTTGATGTTTTTTTATTGATTCCCGTAAACGTATTGCGTCATTATAACTCAAATAGGACAAGGATACACAAAATCCAACAGAGAGACGTTGACCACGTATTGACAGATCGAAGGGCGTTGTGTTTGCTCAAATACATGTGACCGATTAGCGGAGGTCAAACCGCGCGAGATGGACTCCACTCACGAGCGTTGATAGAACTTATAATCAACTGCGCATTATTATTTCCAGTTTTAATCGATTCCATTTATAAGACATCTTTTTACAATATTGCTTCAATTCATCTGAATTATCATGTATGTAACGGTCCCACCGTTCAGGTGTTGGTTAAGCTCAATTTTAGTCACTTTCCACCACACCCATCCTCCTTTTTAACAAAAGTAAAGAAAGTTCCGTAAGTACCTCCCTCTCCCGCTTCCTCTCTAGGCTTATTTTTTATTGTAGCACGACAAAGTAACTGTGCAGTGTCTGATTACTAGCACAGTACAAACCAAAAACAATGGTGAACAGCCAAGCCATCGGCCCATCGATCGCCGCTGTCATTCCGGCCTTGCGTAAATGTCTCTTCACGTCACGCTTGAAGGACCCCATGCTTATATAAGTATCGCCATAATTTTTACGAAAAAAACCGAACGAAAAGTAAATAGATATTGCTGACGTAATCAATCACCATTCAGACCCACATCCTCCATGTCGCCAAGAATAAACAAAGCATAGACCCCTCTCCTTTTAGTGATTATATAATACTTGAACGGATACGTAGCTCGGCAAAGTGAGGGCATTGTGACTGATGATACATTCACTGAACTGATTACATTTAAAAACAACGACCAATGAGGGAGGTCGTCGTTGCCATGCAAGATTGACAGTTTTTTCTAAACTTTTGACCTATACACTGTCAGAACTATTGTTAAGGATGCTTTTAAACTTTCTTTAACTCACTTGAGAACGCTTCTGAATACGGGGAATTCATTTAACTGATTTTATTAATTAACTAAAATGGTTAAGGCTAATACCAAATACTTAATTTCGAGATATTTATAATCAGACTAGCGGACCCGACGGATGTTATTCCGCCCTGATAATAAAAAAACGTAGACAAATTATATACCTAAACCTTTCTCGTGAATCATTCTATCTGCTGGTCAAAACCGCATGAAAATCCGTTCATTAGTTTTTGAGTTTATCGCCAACAGACAGACTGACAGACAAACGTGGCAGATGACTTTGTTTTGTAATATTTAGTTATTACACTGGGTTCAACATACATCCTAAAATTATTGGTAGGTGGTAGAGCCACGCTGAAGCTACAATTGGTTTCAGCATGTATGGGTCGGCTCGCCCGGGATACTACCACCCTCTCACAGAAACACCGACGTCAAGTAGCAGTGCTTGCATTGTTGAGTTTCGTTCGGTCAGTGAGAGCGTCGGAGGCCCCCCCCTTCCCCCCCCCCCCTCTTCCCCACTAACAGAGGTTGGCAACTCACTTGCGACTCCTCTGGTGTTGCTGGTGTCTATGGACGGTGGTGATTACTTAACATCAGGTGACTCACCTCTTCGCTTGCCTCTTATGATATATATAAAAAAAATTAACATACAAATACGGTTGTCCACGAGGTAAAATCGGTAAAAAGAGAAAACAAATTAATTAGTAATGAGTATAATATTTACTAATGAGAAGATTTCAATTAAAAGAAATAAAATACGATCAACAAATAATGCAGATAACAATATCGACGAGAGAAAGCGGAAATGTTGTAACTGCATTTTGGGCTAACCAGGGTAAAAAAAGGTTTGCGGGGTGGTAGGGTGTCTGTACCCGACTGGATCGCGACCACCGTACACCAGGTGGAACAGCCGCCATAGTGGCACGTTTGGGCGTGTCGCGTTCCGGGATCAGCCGGTGTATATCCAGCAACCGGGGGGGGGCTGTCCCTGACTGGGTCGCTTTCAGGCCGGCATGACAGCGGCGACCGGCGATGGATAGTATGTCTTTCGGTGGTCACCATTGTTTTTGGATTGTACTGTGCTTACCATCAGGCACAGTACAGTCACTTTGCCGAGCTACAATAAAAAAAAAAAAATATGCATTTTTTTAAATAAAATAGATACTACTTTGTTTGTCTCAATGACACTTGGAATTGCTTGCTACATAAGTACATACCAATATCCACTTGTTGTTTCCATAAATATATTATGAATTTATGAAATAGTTTTTTTTTTGCTCTGGTGTTAAGTTTGAATTTTTCAAGTTACGACAATTCCGCTTTCTTTCGTCGACATGTAGCTCCCCTGCACTGGAACAACACAATCTGATAATGCAAAATGGCGGACATCAGGTAACTATATTATTGTCAGTAATTATGGGCATCCTTCAATTAAAAGATTATCCAGTTTTTTATCTAGGTATGTGAGTAAAACATCTATTTGTTCACACAATATCTTAAGACCATAGATTATAACACATTAAGATACCTTTCCATTACGATTAAATGTATTCGGACGACTTTTTTAACACTGTGATAATAATAACCAACGCTATCTACTTATCGGATCAATTCTTAGAACAAGGAACATATGACGTCAAAACCTTTGTGTTTATTATTACTTACATATTGAATAGGATTTTTAGTGATAAGAAAGTGGGAAAGAACTGTTAATAAGAAATAATACTACCTAATAATAATAATAAACAGAGCTTGCAAAATATAAGTACAGTACAGTAAAATGACAATTTTACTAAGATATTTTGTATTTTGTTTATTTATATATAAGATACAGATATTGTAGAACGAGTACATAAGGATCAGTGTTATTAATAAGAAACGACAATAAAGGTCCCATAAAACAACTTTTAGCTTTTTCGGTTGCCCTACTAACCCCTCAGATATCTATGGAATGTTTTTTTTTTACTTTATTTTTGGCAATCAATCTTTTAGATTATTACTGCAATTGTCGAGTAGTAAATAGTATTACAAGTTATTCTTCAATTCCATTTTTGGCAACCAGTCTTCTAGCAGACTATTACTGCCATTGTCAAGTGAGTATCGATATTACAAGTTTCTTGATATAATTTCAATGAACTAACAAGATGGTGGCCATCTTGTCAGAACTTTCCATGGAGTTTTTGTGGCATCTCAGAATTCATGGTCCGTGATATTATCTTCCATTCACTTCACTTATGCACAATAAACAAACTATATTACATTAAACACCACCAATTTTACACAATATAGAGTCAAGTATCACAAGATTATGATTAAAAAATAAAATCCAATACATGACAGACCAAAATCCCGACAAATATTTCCTATGGAAAGTTATGTTGTTGCGAGATGGACCACGTAAACCAACAAATAGGGATGGCGATTTCAAATCGATTCATTGATTAATCAATTTTTAGTCAAAGAATAATCGATTATTCTAACCGAGATTAAAAAACGAGTTGATCCAGTGAGTTGATCTCTGACACTATAAAATCATGGTTAGATTTTTTTCTATTTCGATAAAAATAAAAGCAATAAAATAATTTACAATTAACGTACTCAAACGTAGGATAATTTTTTCACTTAATTATGTAGTTGTACGTAGGTGGACGCGTAGATATGAACTTTTTATAAGTTTATTAAAATTGAAGACGGTAAATCATCGATTACTATATTGTATTTTTTATCTATGTACCTATAAATCGGCAGTGGGAGAACAGTTAAGAACACCTACCTCCTCTGTTTCTCATCCTATTGTCTTCATTCTTTTCTCCTTTAGTAGTTAATGACGAGCTTTAGTGTTATCAATAGTTTTTTTTTTTTTTATGGTTGAAGTCCACGAGTGCTCATACAAATAAAAGCTGAAATAAAAATTAAGTGATTGATTTTTAAACAATTGATCTTCTAGACCTCGATTTTTTCTTGAAACTATTCCGCAGACTATGTGAAACTAATCGATTTGAAAATCGATTTTTTTAACGAAGGATCGCTATACCTACCAACAAACATATGAGAGTTCAAACCATAGAACTGAAATTACTAATGTTATCGCGAATATTCAAAGGGAGGTTCTAACCCCAATTAGGTATTCTCATATACACATACAAGGCAAACCACTAAACTTGTTGTAGCTCGTTCTTACGAAACAACATCACACACACATACACACAATTATTACAGAGATATTTGTGGTTCAGTTGAAAGAGCCAAAAACCATACACTCACCCAAAAGAATCCGTCAGCACTCATTCGTTGTAAAAAGATTGAAGCCCGGTACCGCGATCTAACTACATATGAAAATGCTTGGACAAGTAATATTTTCAAAATCGTACATTCACTATTTTGAATAGCAAAGTATATATTTGATTTTGATTGATTTGTAGTACTTAACAGTTGACGTGAGTTTAAATAGTTAAAATATGTAATCACGAACTACAGAGTAAAATATTTTTAGCATTCACTCTGAACTGGTTAATAAACTTTTAGGTTAAGTGTATGTGGATATGCTAGAAATATTTTTTTATTCATAAAATATATCTGATTATGATTTATGTCAATAATTATACATTCGGATAGTTTCTCTTATTTATTCTGTGTATTTGTTTATATTCATAAAACCCAACGAACATGTTGACTGTGACTTCAGTAGTAAATGTAATTACTATTGACAACTATGACAGAATAACTTCGCTCAGTTAGTATGTATGATCAATTATACGAGTGGAAAGTAATCTTGGTAACGTGAGGGATATCAACGTTTTCAGAAATGTGTGGGTCTTATTTATGCTAGCAGAATACAAGGGTTTAAGCAACAATTTTATTTTATTATAAATTTGTTCTATGAATGTTTACTGGATGGTTAGGCAGACGTCCCTACCAACTACAAAATAAATATTTTAGTCTATGATGAATATTACATTGCTCGGCGGTAAATCTCATTGTAAAGATTTCTTTAAAATATTCAATTGTTGTAGTTTGCACTCTAAAAAAGTAGAACTAATCGTATTATTACTGAATGTACTAAAATATCACAAAAGTCAGTAACGAATAAGCATAAACAGCAGTTTTATTGTAAATTAAAAAAACTGCGCTAACAAATAGACAGTAAAACTTATTTAGAAGTGATGGCTTTACGATACCGATTTTAATAAATACATTACATTTGAAATGTATATATCGTTACATAGCAAAGAGCTTATCATATAGTATACTTATAAAATCGTCATTTAGTAAAAAGTAACTAAAATTCGTACTATGAATATTTTATGATGATAAGATGTAAATAAAAAGTTGTTTTCTTTTTTAAATACAATTAATACTAAGTACGTAATAAAAATATATCGTGATAATAATAATCGGTTTTTTTTGTCACAAAACAAAAGGACCACCTGTTATAGACAGCAACTTTTTTAGAGTGATAGATATTTTGAAATATGGATATGACAACTTCAAGATTAACTGAACGTTTTGATCTGGCAAAGATGTTTTGGTTTAATTCTAGAAATGAGGCATACACCAAAATTAAAAATAGGGTTAGCTTTATTCAAAGGTACCTGACAATTATAATGGTATTATGTATGTATCTTCTACGCTGGATGTTTAAAACAAATTAATTGCATGTGTTCTTCGATATACTTGTAAATAAACCTAAATCACGAATGAAGCTTCCAAAAAGGTGATATATTAGAAGTTTTTACATAATGCCGTATGTCACGTTCTGAAATTTAATAACGAATCGATGATTTTTCAAATGCATTAATACTAAAATTATAAACACTATACTACGTATATTGAACATGTCATTTTTCTCGTGACAAAATGGAGTGTCATTAAAGACTTTTGGATGACAAAATATTAATACCATACTGGAACATCTTCATGTTTTAAAATATATTATTTTAATACATGTAGCAGTAGTAATAATGTAGTAAATTTTTTATTTAATTCTTTGTGCCAGCTTGATCCGTCTCCACTGATACATTACGCAGATCGATATATCATATTCTATCGGACTAGCGTTCAATTCTTGTACTTTTCGTTTGATTCTCTCTTTTAGATTTCACTTACTAGTTGCCTTACTAGTTACCCGTAATTTTGCTAACTTACTAAAAAAAAATTCGATACTCATAATAATAAATTAGCAACTTTCAATATAATTTCTAAAAAGAAGTGTTCGCTTGAACTAATTAAAGATGTCAGTGATTATATATAGATAAGGAATATTAAAAAAATCTTTTCTTGTAATTTTACGCCTGATAAGATTTCGGGTATAGAAGTTCATTATTCATCATTTCCTACCTAACATTTTTCTTTCTGATTATGAATACTGATTCTAATATCCTCCAAACAAATGAAATTACAATGTTTATGATTTTTATTGTTTTGTGGTTTGCTCATTGTATATTTATAATAATACAATAATTATTTCATCATTTTTTATCAAGTTACAATTAGATTTTTAAGTAATAACTTTTTTTTCTTCTTCAGGAAACTCTATAATATAATAATGAACATTATTTATACTTAACATTTAAGTTCATCATTTTGACTTAAAATTTAAGAATGTATTTTATTAAGTATATCAGTTTTTGTCAGTAGCACCGTTGGGGAAATAGTTTTACGAATTTTGATAGCCTAGCCTGTCGTGTATATTGTTTCTGATATTTTTAAATCTTCAGGCTTAACTTATCTAAGGTCAGAATATATTTGAATCCATATATTGTACGTTATCTATTTTATCGTATTTAATTTTACCTTTTCTAAATCTCTACATATCAAATTATATATTTAACTAGCTGTGCCCGCGACTTCGTCCGCGTGGAACCTTATGTAAAAAACAGTGATTAATAAAGTCATCTGAATGTATTAAGGGCATTTAGTTATCTACTTTTCTCTCGTACTTACGCCGCGTCGTCGTTAAAATTGCAATAACTTTTGATGGAGTGGACCGAATTTAATAAAACAAAGACTAAGTTATTCTCGACGATATTAAGTTATTCTTGGTTTGGTTTTATTGTGAACCTAGTACATTAGCAGTGATGCGTGTTTATATAAACAGACATTTCTAAAAATGATTGAAACGTATTTTATTACTTATTCCTAGACACCTGCAATAATTTTTTGCACGAAAATCGAAAAAGTACAGGCACGTAAGATTTACATTCTTATTATATGTATAAATGTATAAACATCAAATTGACAGACTGTTTGAATACTAAATAAAATAACAGTTATATCTATGTTATCAATCAAATTTGTAAATCCTACTAGCCCTTTAGTTTGAATTAGTGTACTACCGTAACACCCATTTCTACCGCAAAACTTTTGTGCTCGCTACTTTGTTTCATTCCTATGTGACTGGCAAAACGTATAATTTATTAATAATGCCGCGTGAGTTAGAATTGTGATCTTTCTACAGTTACCACTTATCATTAGGTGGACTGCGTGCTCGTTTACTACTTCATACTACGACATGGTAAATAGATTGTTTTGTTGATCTATACCCAATTATACCATACTAACCAACTAATAAATAATAATTAATTAACATCCAATCAATTTTTAATAATTAAGTTTTTATTGCGATGTAATTTGGCACATCGAAATCATATTTGGCTTAGTATTTACATATTAGTAGTTCAATTGTTTATTCTGTTATAATTCGAACTGACTATACGCTCTTAGACTGAGTCTTCATAACATCACCGGACTAAAAATAAAAAAACCAAATTATACGAGAAGCGATAATAAATAATAATAATGAGTTGGCAACATCCTGCCTGGGTTGCTCTTCACAAACCTTTGGAGATACGAATATAATGTATTATTGTGTTATCATTTATAAAGATAAAAACGCAAACAAAGTCGCGGGCTGTCGCTCGTCTAATAATATAGCAAACCATAATCTAGTAATTAATGAATTCCAAATGAGATAATGCACAATATTCTGTGGATTATGTAAACGTGTTCTCTGATAGTTTCTGGAATTAATTAGTTTAGTGAAACGGACCATTAATAATCTTAGTAAATACCTAGAATATCAATGTGAAGTACGCTTAATTACTTAATATACTTAACATGAAATTATACTAACCGAACAAATGCAATATTTTTTATCAGGTTTGGATATAACAATTAATATCTAGATATATTTGATTCTATTAACAAATATTTAACATTTTAAAATGGTTTAATATTCCATATCAAATTATCCGCGCTCTTACATAAAAATTGTGTTCTTCAGAGAAGCCATTCTTACTTCACAATATGTATAGTGTTATGTGGTGCTAATAATTAATTCTCAAATGATTATTAATTCAATTAATTTATTACATAATTAAAATATAATTTTCATATTAAGGATATAAGTCTATTTTAACTCGGACTTCTTGCTTTAAAACTAACATTTATATAGTTTGTTGTTATTTTTAAAATACCTTTTTGTACAATTAGTATAAAGTAAATAATATTAGTCGCCATTATTATAATCTCATAGATAAGTTAAATAAATGATAAAGACGGAACCACCGCGCTCGGCATCTCCATATTATCATCGACTCTCAAACAATGATCCACCTGAACTCAGCCGGACAAACGAAACGAACTGCACTAGCTGTCTCGCTTGCTCCCGGTTCAGACGAGATGTGCTCTCTCCTTCTCTCCGCGCGCCCGGCCACCGCTCTCAACCAATCAACGGCCATCTTCTGCTCCCCCGAGAGCAAAGCGACAGTGCGTGCTCTCATCACGATCACAAGGAGACGACATCTCGCCGTGCGAGGTTGTCGTTCACTCGAGATGCGCTTATACTACGCGCGCATTTACAAAATTCAGTGCCGAATAAGACTGTAAATCTGTGCTCAAAAATTATTTTATTAGGTGATCAGTGACTGGGAACTGTGTTGTTTGGACTATTTTGAGTGCTTTGCCTGATATCGCGAAAATTATCCACCATTGGGTAAGTGTAATTTTGATTAGATTACAATGCAAATTATCGAAGAGCGTTATTGTTTTAAAAACCTCTAAAACCCATTAAGCCTCAGTCTTGTACACGACTATCAAATGTTTTGTCGTCTGTTGACCTCTTGGTCCTTGAAGGTGAACTGTTAACAAAATGCGCGGATATTCTTTATTTAAAGAAAGTTTTTTTTTTCAATCTTATCGGTTTATAAAATCATTGTGAATAAGTTTTCTACTATGTGTACTCTCTAAGTGATTTTTTTCTATTTATTTTGAAATAACGAATATATAATTGTACGTAAAATAGTGTATTTTAAATCGGTTTTTTATTATTAAAAAAAAAAAAGATTTAATACAAATAATATTGTATTTATTTTTCATTGTCCTTTATGTAGATGTTTTTCTAGAGATGTGTTTCAGTGATAATTATAATTATCTAATCAGCTCTTATAATTTATGATCTAGTTTCAGATTCTTAAGTGTCTGACTATTATTTCTTATTAATATTTAATAAATAATATTGTTAAAATAATATCGACCGACGGACACGCCTACCCTGCGTTCATAATAACGACGTAATAATTCGGACATTCTTGTTTAAATTTTCATAATATTGCAAAATGGCTAAATTCCTAATACAGTACTTTCATATAACAGATTGCAGAGTGAACATTTCGAAATATTTTTTTTAATAATCTATATTTTAAATACCGCCAAGCAAGCAGTTCTGTATATACATAGAGTATATCAAAAAGTTACTCCGTTCTAAAATTTGGATGAAATTTAATATTAACGCTGTACTTTCTAAGTTTATCTAGATATGTGTCATCCTTGAGATGTATATAATTTTTGTTTCGAAATTTAGAGAGGTTAATCATTTTTATATTTAATGCAAAAGCAACAATAAATCTAAGGAGTTTTTGATTAAATATAAACGTTATTCCTAATACTGGTTGGATTTAAATTGAAATATATTTCTAATTAGTTTTTAATGTAACTCCTTAGAAATATAACCATCTTATAATATTATAGTTCGTAAATTCTGACTTTATTATAATCTGTATGTGTATTTATGCCATAAATAAGTCGCACTCAGTTTTTGGCGGGATTTTGGTCTGTCATGTAGTGGATTTTATATTTTATTCATAGTCTTGTGTTACTTGACTCTATATTGCGTAAAATTGGTGGTGTTTTATGTAATATAGTTTGTTTATTGTGCATATGTGAAGTGAATGGAAAATAATACCACGGACCATAATTCTGAGATGCCACAAAAACTCCATGGAAAGTTCTAACAAGATGGCCACCATCTTGTTAGTTCATTGAAATTATATCAAGAAACGTATAATATCGATACTCACTTAACAATGGTAGTAATAGTCTACTAGAAGACTGGTTGCCAAAACATACAATAGAAGAAGAACATGAAATACTATTAACTACTCGACAATGGCAGTAATAATCTAAAAGATTAGTTGCCAAAAATAAAGTTAAAGAAAAAAGTCGCACTCTTAAAAGTAGCAAACGTAATTATATATATCATTTTCTTATTATAAATGATATTGTCTATGAAATTACTAAAAAAGATGGCAATAAATAGTATTTGTTCTCTTATTTCCAATAAGACACAATGTTTTACATGTTTGCACTAAGTTTAATTTTTTGTGCATATATAATTACTTATATTATTTTAGTTATTAAAGAGAAATACATAATATATTTTCAATATTATTTAGTATCTTTAAGACAGATTAAAGAAGGACAAACAGCTTAAACTGCTAGGAGCATAAAATTTACACAGAAGATCCTTGTATAAACTATATTACCGTTTCTCAGAGATTTCTGAAAATTAAGAGATAAAAATTGGATAATTCCCAGTTAATTAGTTGATATAATTAGATACTTTTTAATTATTTAATTGAAAATAACTTATAAAAGAGTTAATGCTAACTTTTTAATCACAGCAAGCTTTAATACTTTTTAATGCCTTCCCGATGTGAATACATTTACCAGTATCTATGACTCACTACTTAATAATTCGCAGAAATATCGTAAGTATGTATAAATATACTTAATCACATTTTAACATTAACAAAACAGAAATACAGAAATTAACTAATCTCACTAAAAGCCTGGACAAAATAATAAATAATTGCTTAGGTTCTGATCAAAAACTGTCGCGAATTTATTAAAAGACTAGTACATACTGAAATGTTTATAAAGATGAAAGGAATAATCCTTTAACGTGGCACACATATCTGGCCACAGCCTCATTACGCTGTTTCTAAAGTAAATGGCGCTATTAGGTATTGTAGACACATTAAAAAATACATGGAAACATATTAAATTAAACTGTCTAGTAGTAACCAGGTAAGCATTAGGGACTGCCCGTAATCAGCTATGTAGTCCGATGAAGCTGTGAGAGTCCGTCAGGCTAATAGCGTAATCAGTTCGAAAACCCTATTCACCGTGCAGGGGTTTTGTCACGGTTTCCTTAGAAATTCGAACCGGCTTTGATACTCCATTTTCTAAATACCAATCATTTCAACATATACTAATTAGTATTTATTATTTAAAGTTAAAATAGATGAGATCAAGATGGAATTGACTAAACCTAAAAGCGGAGATATAATGTAAATTGGATCAAGTGTTATTTAAAAAAATATTACAATTAATTTCACAGAATTTATCTTTCTGTTACTCATAAAATAACAACGTTAAATGATTAAGTATAAGATTTTATTTAAGTATTTTTATTAATAAAACCCTCTGAAATGAGAATCCATATTTTCTTTTTATATATAGATTATGTCTGCAACTCCATACGCGTTCTTTATTTGTAGTAAACTTAATTAAAATAACAGTTGATTAACAGCAGAACAGATATTTGTGTAAGCAGAGCAGCAAGAGCAGAGTTCAATTCTACATTATACCAACAACCTTCATGGCGATCGATCGAACGGTACAGAATTGAATGTGATGTAACGCCATCTAGTGGCAGATTATATTAAAACCTCCATGAAGGAATAAAACTGCTAATTTTCACGGTGATCTCTTGTTTTAAATATATACCGTGTTATTATAAAAATGTTATATACGTATTGAATACTTGCTTTATAAAAGTTTGGGTACTTTCGTATCAAATGCAACGCGCTCGCCGAACGTTCGACATCTTGCTCTTTTATCTCTGTTTGGTTTGGTTAGGTTAGACTTGCGAAAAAGGATAAAGCGAACTAACCGCGGCAGCGCTCGTCGAGCGCGGTGCATTTAATACGAAAGTACCCAGACAACATACATTACAACTGAAACATTATTCAAAGTTTCAATACGTATTTAACATTTTTGTAATAACACAGATTATTTAAACCCTGATGAATACTACAATACTGAACATTCCAAACTAAATATTTATAAGAATTCCATATTTCCTTTAAAAAACGACTGTTCCGCAGTAGGTACCTTTATACTCGTATAATCACCATACTACGTATAATAATTCCGCACACGCGCCTAAAATCTCGACTCGCACGTAAAAATAGTAACTACAATGAAACAGGAAAAGCGTGTCATTTGCCACATTAGGATCATCATTAGGATTGTGTGTATCAACCGAGCATACTTAAATGTACATCCCGCTTTATTTATTGGGCATTTATTTTTTAACTAGCTTCTGCTCGCAACTTCGTCCGCGTGTAATAGTTTGGGCTAACACACAGCGGAAGCTCTCAAAACTCAAAAGAAAAAAAACGATTTTGAATCATTTTCACTGGTGCTCCGCTCAAGACCAGTGATGTTATATCTATAGCCTATAGCCGTCCTCGATAAATGAGATATCTAACACTGAAAGAATTTATCAAATCGGACCAGTAGTTCCTGAGATTAGCGCGTTTAACCAAACAAACAAACACTCCAGCTTTATGATATTAAGTATAGATTTAGCGTATGAAGGTTATTCAATGTTTTCTATACTCTATGGGTTTAGCGTTTGAACACAATTTTACCTGATGTTAAATGACTATTTCGTCCAAGATGGTAAACACGCAAAACCCAGACTGGCTAACAAGTGCAGCTGCCAGAACACATCTAATAGGAGCTTCTTGACAGATTTTTGGTTAGGGATGGTAGTTGCCATGCGAGCTTCGAAGAGGACATCATGGTATAATTTCGTCATCATGTTTACCTTCGCGGAAAGATCCCGGTCCTTCGCAATGATTCGGTCGGACCTAGGTCTATCGACGCAGTGGCCGAATACTAAACACAAGTCTATGATCGCTTCACATCCGTTTATTAAAAACAACTAGAAATTACAATGACGTGTTCTTTTACTAGGTATAAAGACGGTATACAATATATTAACAATAATATCTTTATAAATAAATTTCTTCCTTACGTGTGTATCTCACTGAACTCCTCCTAAACGGCTGGACCACGACTGATTGACAAGTGGATCCGGTAGGTGGCGCTGCGGTTGAGTGTTAGGATTTTTTAATATTATCAAGGCAGGACTACGTCTGGCGGGACCGCTAGTTTTGTTATAAAACAGCTGAAAATGATTTTGTTTAATAAGAAATGTCTAGCTCACTAGACTTTTTTTATATATTTTTTTCATTACTGCTTATCCCATAGAGAAAAGCGTAATGATATGATCTATATAATATTTTCAGATATCCATTCAAAAACTCGTCAAAATCCATTCAGCCGTTTTGGAAAGCAGACCTAATAAATAACACACTTTAATTTAATTTGTATGTATATATTTAAAATATATAATTATGACATGCTTACGTAAGCAGTAATCTTGCTATCGTCTTCTACAGAAATTCAGACGGCCTTTGGCCAGAAAAGCTCTTCGTCTAAAAACTCCGAAAGAATAATCTAGAATTTTAGCTTTGCTATTGATATATTTCTTTAAAAAAAGTACTTTATAATATTCCGAATCACATGTTTGAAGCAATGATTGCAGTTCAATATAGGCATTGGAAAATCCTTTACCACGAGTCGATAGAGTGATAGTACAGAGAGAAATATCTCTCAGTAAAATAAAATGTGTTTAAAAATATCAATTGCTTAAGTATATCTTACTAAACCCTCTCCGATAAAACAAAGCATATTATGATAAAAAAAAATTACAATTATCATTAATTATTGTCACCTGCAACCATTTTACATTGAGTAATCATTGGACGATAAGGTCTCAATCTCATCTCATATTGAGACATTCGCTCATTATTATCTCGTAATGTGGTTATATCTCGAGTGTCAGATAGCCGCGATACCTCTTGAGAAAACGCTATTGTTACTCTATTAGCAGGTACGTAGTTAAGCTTGTGACAATGGATCCCAATTTCTACTTATACTCTCGGAGCCAAGATGACTCAAAAACATTTGATTGGAGCTAACACCCTAATTACCACCGTCAAATAGAAATATCGTGTTATATTTACACGCATACGTAACGGCAAGTTTGCGTTATTGCCAGTCCCCTATTTGATATTTTAGTATTATACTATATTCGACTCCATGTTCCCATACAATTATCGTTAATCGTAGAAAGAGTTCATTCATGTTGTAGAAGTATCCGTGAGCGAAAATGAAACTGTTAATCACAAAAAAGGCGTGTATTAAAAATCGATAGCAAATAATTAATTCCGGTAAATTAATTAATTCTATCTTTATTGGAAGCACATGTCCGCAATCAAATAATTTTGAATTAATAACTGTAGAATGTTTGCCGAAATTTGGTGGCCGTGGTAATTTACAAAGTAAGATTGACATAATATGTTTTTCATTTCATAAAGTATTCTAATAGCAGCCTAATTAGAGTGACTCATAGGAATCTATCGTTCAATAATAAGCCAATCTTAGAGCTTCCGATATTACAGCTATTTATTTGGTAGCCATAATAATTTACAGAGTAAAAATGATAGAATATGTTTTTAATTCCATAGAGTTTACTAATTCTATTAGCAACCTGTTTGTGTGACTCAGAAGAATCTATCGTTCGAAAATCAAAATAATCTTGACATTTTCCGTCATTATAGCATTTCATTTGGTGGCCACGATAATTAACAGAGTAAGAATCTCTGAATGTATTTTAAATTTCATCGAGTTTTCTAATTTTAATAGCAATCTATTCAATTAGAGCAGTGTTTTTCAAACTTTTTCTTGACACGTCCCCTTTAGTATGAAAAAATATTTCGCGAAGTTGTTTTACTTTCATGTATTTTATTTTGTGACAAATATTCAATTTAACATATTTATTCATATTCATAATTAGGGTTCGGATAAATTCATAACAGTTCTCCTTAGTTTTCGTTTATTTAATACAAATGATTATGTCCTTTAGTTAACATTTTTCATAATAAATCTTATAAAACTTTATTGTCGTTTTACTGCAGTAGTTTTTCCAACCTTTTGCAACTCCGCTATTAAAGCTCCGCGACCCCCCTCGGGGTCGCGACCCACACTTTGAAAAACACTGAATTAGAGTGACTCATAAGAATCTATCGTTTGATAGTCAAAACGATCTTGAAATTTTGCGTTTTTCATTTGTTTCCACATAACAAAAGGGTATGAGTGGTCTAAACACTACATAACCCCCCACTGGATACGTGCCTAAACGCTGCTATCGTTAACAACTTTATCGTCGCTGTGTGCATCTAAAATGTGTAATGGCGAGATTGCGTCAATCGTTCTTAATATTAAGATGTTATGGCAACTTTGTCACGGATTGGCTGATAATAACAACATTTTGGATAATGTTTTACATGTTTTTTTTTTATGTTCACATCTATTATGACGACGGATAAGTTGTAAAGAACGTTATATAGTTATTAGGTGATTTTTTCAAAGAATAGTATCTGTTATAGATGGTTCAACGGATATTTTTTTGATATCGTGTTTCATATAGGCTTTAGTATTCACTTAGACGAAATCAGATATGGGAAAGTATCAGTTTCAAGATACATCTTCACAGAAACATATCAGTATGTATGTAACAACAGCTTTTAAATTGGTGGCTATACGGGTGCCACGACACAACAAACAGGTCATCGATCGTTACATTGTAGACTGTGGCTTAAAATACTATATGGTTGCAGAGCTTTCAGGAAAAGAAGGCTGTAGCATGTCGCCAAATATCTACTAATATATAGTGTATCGCATTAAGTGTAGGTACGCGGCCACAAATTCTTTTTAGATTTGCTGTATTCTGTATCTTACTGTCTGAGCCTGTTCCTTCTCTTCTTCTTCTTCAATATAATTCTTACAACATATATATCTTTCTTATATCTGTTTTTTTGGCAACAATACATTTTACATGTACAAACCGTTACTAGAGACAGGCAATCGCGATTCGATAGGTGTCATCTTCTTTCCAGTTACAACTGCGCATGATAATGTTCTAATAGTCTACATAGGTATAGTAGCGGGCTCAGCGGACTTTGTCTCGCTTTGATAATAACAACTTCCTCGTGAATCACTTTATTTACTGGTGAAAACCGCTTGAAAACCCGTTCAGTAGTTTTTAAGTTTATCGTGACAGGCAGACGTGGCAGAGGACTCTGTTTTATAATATGAAGTGATAATGACATGCATTATAATGAGAATAGAGTTCCTTTGAGGCTTAACCATGTCAAAATTAATGAACATACCATTGGCTGAGAACTAGGACCGTTCGATTCAGATTTTTTAGTAGGTGGTTATAAGTTACTTATTTTTTGGATTCCGGTTACCCTTTGTCATTTTTTAAAAAGGACAATTATGGGAGGGCTTTAAAATTGTGATCGGTAACCTTTTTGTATGACGAAAAGCGGTGTGGGTAAGCACCGTGCGGGTAGAGTGTTGAAAACACCAGTTCTCGTTCGATCACTGAAGTTAAGCAACGTCGGGTCTGCCAGTATTTGGATGGGTGACCGTCCGAGAATCCTGCGTGACGTTGGCTTTTTGTTCTAATTTTTTAACCGAAATATTTCCCGGTAATACAAAAGTCTTCTATCGTGTGTCTTTACTTTTATTAAGAAACGAGTGGGTATTTCTTAATAATCTATAGAAATAGAAATCGATTGCCGAATATATGTAAACGAGTCATTCCAGAACGGCTAAAACAACAATCTTCGATCTCACTATCAGACTACAATCCCACCAAAATCTCAATGAAATCATTAGATAGTCAACTTTTATTCAAACATTCTATAAAATATAACAGATTAGTAGGTATTCGAAAGATTTGAAAAATTAATACATTTGAAGATGAAAAATATCGCGTTTTTAAAATGAATTAATTCCGATATTCTATGTTCATTCTAGATTTATGTACAAAACGTTATCAGAGCTGACAAGGATTTCTATTATCGTAGTATCGTAGGTGTAAATGCAATTCTATAATATTAGTATATAACTATATACACGTAATCTATATATAAATATTGTCTAGTAATAGGTTTTAAACGAACTAGATAATCTATTGAAGGTTTATTGGTGCACGATATTATTCCTTGAATAATCTATCTAATGCATTGTTTCATTTAGGATTAAATTTTTCATATGTACATATAATATGATAAGATACAAAACAAATTATCTGGCATCTTTAATACTTACGACATGAGAATTGTATTGACGATCCTTGACCAGCCTTGGATCTAGGAGGGGACAAACGGGGGCACCCGCTCCCGGCGGCAGTTTCAGGAGGCGCCAAAAGCGTATAATAGTATGATTCAAATGCGCGCGCAATGGAAGACATATATCTTTCTATTTATGTAGAGTAGCATTTTTTTTTTATTGTAGCAAAATGACTGCACTATGCCTGATGGTAAGCACAGTACCTACAATTCAAAAACAATGGCGACCACCGAGTGACACACTATCCATCGCCGGTCGCCGCTGTCATGCCGGCCTGCGAAAAGCTGGATATGCACAGGCTGATCCCGAAACACGACCAGCAGAAGCAAATCACTATGACGGGCTTTTTCGCCGTATACATGGTGGTTGCGACCCAGTCAGGCTGTAAAACCCTACCCGCTTTCGCCATTGCCTCGTTCGTTATTCAGCAGGGTGCATCACGTACAGGTGCATTTCTGTAATTACTAATTAATCCATACTCGCTTTAACGTTTTTAGGTTACCTATGTTAAAATTGATCATTATTCCTATGCAGTGTTAAAAACGATTCAATATTTTTGAAGATTAGCCCACAAACAGACACTACAACTTTATTTATACACTAGCTATGCCCTCGTGGAACCTTATGTAAATAAATAATAGTTTAAAAAAACTAAAAAAACACGCTTTCATATAAAATCCAACTAAAAAACAGAAAATAAAATTTAATAAATTTGGATTAAGAATAGTGTAAATTAGAAATAAATGTATATTTTTGTAAAAAGTGACAAAAAAATGATAAAAATACTGATATCTGGAGGTGCTGATATTAACATGCGATGCGTCACTGTCTTTTTAGTTTTTTTAAACTATTATTTATTTTTAATTTTTTAGTTAAAAAATTTTTTAACTTTTTTTTCGTTTTATTGCATTATCATCGACCTTTGACAGGTGTGCAAAGTTTGAATTAAATCTGATCGTTCAAAGTAGGACAAAATCGAGCTCAAAGGGGTCGGTTACATACATACATACAGGTGAAGCTAATAAAAGCGTGATAAAAACAGTGATTAATAATGTCATCCGAATGTATTAAGTCCGTTTACTTATTTACTTTTCTCTCGTACTTACGCCGCGTCGTCAGTAAGATTACAATAACTTGTGATAGAGTGGACCGATTTTAAGGAAACAAAAACTAAGTTACTCTCGAAGATATGCTTCACGAATTCTTGTTTTATTGTGAACCCCGTACTTTACATAGACAGACAAACAGACATTTCTAAAAATGATTAATATGTATTTTATTACTTACTAGCCGACCCGTGCCCACTTCGTTGGGCGGTAATGGGCATTAATTATCAAGCTATAACTTTTTTCTAGAACCCAATCATATATCTCTCATCGTTAAGGCAGCGTTCGTAAGAAACGTTTTCGTTCGACCATTTTTTCTCCGACTCCCCAGATATTACCCTCTACAACTTCAGAAACTTTACCTCTTTATAATATTATAATAATAATATAATTAATTAATAGCTTCTGCCCACGACTTCGTACGCGTGGAATAGTTATTTTGGGCTAACACGCAGCGGAAGCTTTTAAAAGGAAAAAAAACGATATTAAAACATTATTCATTGTTGATCCGCTCCTATTGGTCTTAGCGTGATGATATATAGCCTATGACATTCACAAATAACGTGGCTTCCTATTGGTAAAAGATTTTCAAAATCGGTTTAGTACTTTCTGAGATTACCCCCTACAACGTCAGAACGTCACAAACTCACAAACTACCTCTTTATAATATTAGTATAGATTACTAGACAAATGCAACAATTTTTTACATGAAAATGGAAAAGGACAGACCCGTTAGATTTACATTCTTATTATATCTATACATATAGATTAACGGGAACGTAGTCGCGAGCGGTCACTAGTTCCAAATTAAATAGACAATTGCTTGAATACGGTATTTAACTTAAAACCGATATTAAAAATTTCCATCGATTTCAAACTTAAATATGAACACAATACACATTATTATGACGCTTGTGTAGTTTTCTCAGTACAGCATAATATCCTGGACATCAAAGAAGCCGACGGCGTCAGTTGACACTTATCAGAAGCAATGCAACATGATTACGATGAATCAAGTAGTTCCCAGTGAAAAACTCCTAAGTATGTTATTGAAGCATGTTATATGTGAGTTGTGTTGTTTAAAGCGCTAAGGGATAAAAATATATATAGAGTGTCATATTTAAGACTAGCTAATACTCTCTTCATCGTTTGCGTCATTTATCATCTTAATAAAAAATATGAACAACACACCGCTTGCCCCACTTTTCTACTACAAGAAAGCGCACATCGCCGATCGCGTAGTGCTTATAAAGGTTATAGTTTGTTAAAGTTTTTTACAATTATATATTGAATGAAGTTATCGTGATATTTTTTTCTTATATAAGTACCGAGTGTCTGAGAAGAAAAATTTGATCGAAAAATATCCGGTAGTTTTTGCGTAATGCGCACACAACGACCTGTATCATTTTATTTATATAAGAAAAAGAATATTACAAATATATTGAAAACTCCATTGACATATAAAAACCCAAGACACACATTCTCGAATAAAAGTAGCGCTCAAAACCGGCCGCAAAAACTCCCCAATATACATACGTGGTTGTAGTTATGCGATAAACTTATGATTTTGCAAATTCAACCTTACCTGAATGATTTAAAGTCGTTTTTGCAAGGACGCGAGACTATTTGAAATGACTGCATAATCCAAAATTATGCACTTATTTTTGTATGCCGGCTGTGAGACGTTAAGTGTGCATCTTGGGTTTTTGTATATCAATGGAAACCCCACATAATTTCATTAAAAAAAATGTAGAGTTTAAATATATTTGTAATCTTCTTCGCTAGCTGAGTTAAGGGTAATTAATTGTCAGTGTGTTTTTTGCATCACAAGATTAGATCTCTGAAAAATTTAGGCTATTTATGTAGTTTTAATTTTTTTTTACCTTGGACAGTCGAATAATATTCCTATATAGGTAATACGTGACTAAATTACGGCAGGCAATTTTGATCATAAGTCAAAGTTTTATATGGCAGACTCGTGACTACCATTTCAAAGCCACTCCATGAATAACAGTTTCACCAGTACTTTTGGTTTAACTAAAAAATGCACTACTAAAACAAGAAACTAAGAATATTGGCGTCTCTAGGTAATTTTGGTACAAAAACCTGGACAAGATTGAAACGAAACGAATAAAGCGTATCATAGAAGGGAAGTCTCGTCATACAGTGTGATAGGAAGATCGACATCTTCATTTTTTTATTAAATAATATGATACAGTTCTGCCGTTGTGTGTGTAGCACTTAAAACTACTGGATAGATTTCGTTGTTTTTTATTCTACTTCTTCTACACCTGGACATCAGTCTAAAAAAATTACCACGATATCTTTACTACATATTATAAAACAAAGTCCTCTGTCACGTTTGTCTGTCTGTTCGCGATAAACTCAAAAACAGCTGAACGGATTTCCACGCGGTTTTCACCAATAAAGTGAATCATGAGGAAGATTTAGGTATATAATTTGTCAAGGTTTTTTTTATTATCAGGGCGGGACAGCGTCCGCCGGGCCCGCTTGTTTAATATAAAGTTATTAGAGTTTTAAAGAAACTACTATTGTATATAAACACTACGCGTTCAGCGCCGTTCGTTTTCTTACAGTATAAAAGTGGGGCTAGCGGTGTGATGCTTGTACTTTTTCCTGTGTACATAAAGATTATAAACGATGCAGACAAAGTAGCGGGTATCAACTAGTTTGATAATTGGTTAAGAGATAAACATGATAACTATCGTCCGTGCTCTTCTTAGTAAAATATAATTGCCTATGTAAAAAAAAAAAAGTCGAAGCAGACATAAAAACTACCGATAGAAGTGAAACTAAACAATGGAATAATGCGGTTTTCATATCTATTGGCACTCGATTAAAGTCTATTAATCAATGAAACGTATGATTAGCTGCAAAATATTAATATTACACGTACACAGGCGCCTATACTACGCAAGCCGCGTAAGCGCAATACGGCCGGTCATACTTACGTAGTATGTCATGACGCGAAATTATAAATTTATCTCCTAGCGAAAAAATCGTTCTACGCACCAAAAGAAGTTAAAAAAAGTAATATTATAAAGTAATTATTGTAAATCAGCTATTATTTGAACAAAAGGGACACGAAAGTATACATAGGTTACCGAAGACACAGGTGACAAATGTTCGCAGCCAAGAAATTATTCCAATGTGAATAGTAAAGAGCTATTTACATTAGTGGTATCATGTACATACATACACGCAACATTTATATAGTCGATCTGACGTATGGCATCACATACCAGCCGGGCAGGTTATTAGCACGCATTGTCTGGACTATAATAGGTCGCTTGAGGTGCGCGCGCGCATATCTGCTCGCTAACGCTACGGTGCGCATGCTTTATTTTACAATGGGGACAAGATAAAAAATTCGAACACAAATAAAATTTTATTCCACCGTATATATTTAATTTTACCCAATATTAACTATCATTACATAGTATAAAACAAAGTCCCCTACCGCGTCTGTCTGTCTGTCTGTTCGCGATAAACTCAAAAACTACTGAACGGATTTTCTTGCGGTTTTCACCAATGGATAAAGTGATTCATGAGGAAGGTTTTGGTATATAATTTGTCAAGGATTTTTTCATAATCAGGGCGGGACAACGTCTGCCGGGCCCGCTAGTTATATTATAATCACGAAAGTGAATTTGTGTGTATACTTATTTAATTTCGCACACACGTTATCGGGGGTTCAGAGAAGAATATAAGTCATATACCTAAACTCCCGAAGGATATATCAAATTTACATTGACACGAACCAAGCCGCGGGTAAAAGTTGGTAACGTAACCATACGTAATTAGGTTGGTTATATTGTTTTCAATATATCAATTGTAAGTACATATTCACTTAAAGATGACGAAGGTCCAGAAGTTGCGTAATAAAATACCACGTTATTTGACGTAATTTTAAATATTACAATAAACTTAAGCTTTCAAATTAAAACGATATAATAAAACTATATTCGGGCCTTTATTAAGGTCGCCTAGGTAGGTGCAACTCTAAAATTGAAAATAAGTCACAAAGCATTGTTTTGTTCCGTCCAGCGCCTTTATGAACTAGTCCTACCATCCAAGCTTACGGTATTATTATCGGTTTATCCGATACGAAATATATATAACAGTTGTTGAGGTATGTATGCCTGGTACACATATATGTTTCAACAACTCATATATGTATGAATAGTTAGCTTAGTTTGGGTTAGCTCAGATAGATCGCGAATTGCATGTATCAGGCAACAGCCCAAGCCGAGGTGTGCCGTGCACCCTTGAGCTAGTTGTCAAATAAAATCGGCTGAGTGCCTTAAGCAACTCGCCTTAGTAGTCCGGTGAAGCTGTTAAGACCTTGCTAGGTCAATAGCGTAGTCAGTTCGAAAAAAAAAAAGTATTATTATCTCAAGCCATACTTAGTTACATCAACTGAGACTAACTACAGTCAAACAATGAATCTATTAAGTAAAAATATGCAAAATACAATTTGGACATCGTTAATAACCGTTCATATCGCGATATTGTGGCATTTACAAACAATAACCCCAAGCGCGTATTTTAATACAGTAGATGAATTAAATTGTGAACTTAAAACTATAAAGAAAAAGCGGTAATTTTAACAATAACAACGAAACAACCTTATTTATAACTAATCGTTTAAATACAATGAGATATACTCAGTATAGCAAGACGAAAAGCTTATATACTAGGCGTTGTTGGAGTATAATTTATATGGCTTCAATAAATTTGCGTTGGACCGAATACATGTATAATATGCTACTCAATGGATCAAACTATCGTTATCACGTCTACTCTGTACTAAAATAATTACGATTTGATAAATACCGTCGGAATAACTAATCTTTGCCCGCGACTTCGTCCGCGTGGCATACTTACCGTTTACGCAACGCACGCAGCTCTCAAAAGGAAAAAGTCCCGATGTTGACACTTTCTTCAATGGTGCTCCGTTTCTATTGGTCTTAGCTTGATGATATATAGCCTATAGCGTTCCTCGATAAGTTAGCTATATAACACTGACAGAATTTTTGAAATCGGACCAGTAACCTGAGAGGAGCGCGTTAAGCAAACAAACTCATCAACTTTATAATATTAGTATAGATATATACAGTCTGAAGTACACTTAAATCATAGTCACCGTACATACCTGATAGGTGTACAGTACATAGATTATGTACCCTCATTTCTCGATCAATGATTAGCACCGACGCGACAGGAAGCCTTACTGATAACGTGACGTATAGTGACTCATATGCCTTTGTTATACCCTCTTTGAAATACTCTGAAAGTAAGTTTTTAACGTTGAAAATAAGCGCTTTCAATCATGATACATTGTTGGCTTAAATCAATATATGTTTATACCTTACTTGCAGATTCCCGATAGCTTTTTTGTTTCATAAAAAAATAAAAAGGGGCAATCGAATCATAAAAAAATTCGAGGCAGTCGTAAGGACTGCCGACAGAAGTGAAAACTCAAAACAATGAAATAAATGTGTTCTCTTTTGAATTTTCATATTAATTACAGCGTGAATGACAATATTTAAATTTCAGAATTTGTTTATTAAAATTATTAACATTAGTGTGGTTTTCATATCTATTGGCACTTGTAGCAATAATTATATACATTTTTATAAAGTTCATTAATCAATCAAATGTATGATGAGGTGCAAAATATCAATATTACATGTACACAAGCCCCTAGACCACGGGTCGCTAGTCTGACGCAAGCCGCGCAAGCGGAATACGGTCGGTCATGCTTATGTAGCAAGTCATGACGCGAAATAAATAAATTTATCTCCTGCCAAAAATACCGCTCAATGCGTCTAAAGAAAAGAAAAATTCCGCGTCGAATTATAACCTAATAATATTTTAAAATTCTATATACAATTAACAAATTAGATCCGATAATTAAACAATCCATAATATTTCTACTATTTTTACTCTCCAATTGCAAATACCAGTTTCGTTTACGGACCAGAAATGTAATAAAAACATTGCCATTGAACCATTTAGATATCTAGTATATTTAGTTTAATGAACTTAATAGATCAATTTGACGATCCGTTAATTAATTGAACGTCTTCTAGATTCAATTACATAATTAAATTAATACCGTGTAACAACATGTCGTATGTTTATCTATGCTGGTACATTCTTTATCCTTTTTTTACAATTTTTTTTTAATATAATTAAAAAATGAAAATCTATAATTAATAATTATTTAGACCCATTTATATATTTATCAGACTAGTGATATACCCCCGGCTCATTCGCTTTGAATTTAAATTTCATAAATCTCTCGGGAACAGTCATTGATATATACCCAAGATGCACAGTCAACGTCTCAAACCAGTCCGTTCAAAGTTTAGGTAAACCAAATAGTCTCTCTTCACTCACGTCTTTGGACTTTTCGTACACTGCTTTGTAAAAACAACTTTAAATAATTCACGTAAGGTTGAATTTGCAAAAACGTAAGTTTATAGTATAACTTTAATCACTTAGGTATATTAGTGAGTTTTTGGGAACGGTTCTGATCGTTATTTTTATTCGAGACTGTGCCTCTTGGATTTTTATATATCAATGGGAGCAGTACATTATTTCTATATGAACAGTATGTCCTTTACTGTACTCCTGACAACGTGTATGCCAAATTTCATGATGTTCGGTTGAGTATTAAAGCCGTAAGAGCGTCTTCATCAATCTTCTTGGCAGCTCTGAATATAGCCTCAAGTTCGACCTTGCGCATAATACAGTCAAGAGTTAAATACAAAACAAAATTAAAGTATTATTTATTTATCTTTAAGTTGTGTCGATTTTATACATATAATATAAATCTATTAGATTGTCTATTAAGAAATAAAAATGTGTTGTATCCTAATATTTAAAAGTCATATGCTTATAGGCGCCGACGTGGTCGTACGTCGCGGGTCATGCAGGGAGCTGCAAATGCTCCCGCGCCTCCCGCGGCCGAGCCACCATCTTCTCAACGTAAGTATTGACAATCTATTACACTAGTAATAACTTAAATATAATAAAAAAAACAATCTGAAACAAGGGAGTTTTTGGCAGGATGTTGGAATGTCATATAGTGAATTTTATATTTTAATAGCGTTGTCCCGCCCTGCTAATAAAAAAAACATTTACAAATTGCATACCTAAACCTTTCTCGTGAATCACTTCTCTACTGGTGAAAAGCGCAGGAAAATCCGTTCAATAGTTTTTGAGTTTATCGCGAACAGACAGACAGACGTGGCAAAAGATTTTGTTTTATAATCTTGTGCATTTGACTCTATATTTAGTCATATTGGTGGTTTTTTACGTACTATAGTTTGGTTATTATGTACAAGTGAAGTGGACAGGACATCATACCACGGAGCATGGATTCTAACTTACCACCAAAACTAGAAAATTATAAGAAGGCCACCATCTTGTTAGACCATTGAAATGATCACAGAAAATTTGTAATATCATTACCTACTCGACAATGGCAGTAATAATATACTAGAAGGTTAGTTGTTAAAATTAAAACTAAAAATAAATCAGAAACAAGTATAAGAACTCGTGTAAGCTCACGTTGCGTAATTAAAACAAGAGGATCATTTGCTATCTCATCAAGAGCTATTAGAGACGCGTGCGTTCCATTCGGCGGTAACCCGAGGACTTGTGGCTCGCGCACGCGCAACCCAACACCGCGGCATTTATACGACTACCCTCGCTTTTATTGCGATGCTTAGAACAGCTGATAATGTTTACGACTTAGCATCCGGTATGCCAGCTCCCACATATCGCATGAATACCTTATGTGAAATAGTTGAAAAGCCTTGAGAGTTTTCCATTTATTACCTTTGAAATAGACTTAAACGCTTTCGTTATCTTGACATTACACGTGGATAGTGTTTCGTGTGTAGACTCATCGCGAATGTGTTAAGAGATTTCTAGTTTATTTTACAAAGTTTAATTTATTTTTTACTCACAGCAGTTCGGTTAAGGTTGTATTTGACTTGCTTACCTGTTAAAATGGTAATTAATTTTCGATGTTGATCTGACGTAATCAATGTGCGATTGATGAATCGATTGATAGTATAAACGTCGTACCAAATATACGAGACTAGTTTTTATCCTCGGGTTCGCTTGCATTAATCTATAAGTAATTTATCCCTGGCGACCAATAGTTTTTTTTTTATTCTAGATCAAAGGTACTGTGTATCCTTTTCTGTTCTTTTGTTTATATGACTAAACAAAAGTTCATGACGATCGGTTCGCTAGAAGTATTAGTTCGATCACTCTACCCTCGAAACGTAACAACTATATATACAAATAAATTGCCGAATGTATGTTGGTGCATCACGTCAGAACTGCTATTTGACTAATCCTTTTTTATTGTGAGTGTAATTAACAGGACGAGTTTCGTATGAAAGAAACTGATTAAGAAAACATAAGAAAAGTTAAAAATCTGCTTTAAGGCATTTTCATATAAACAGAAGACAGTAGGGAGATCTATACAATATAATAAGAATGTAAATGTAACGTGTCTGTATTTTTAGATTTTTGTAAAAATGATTGTTGCAGGTGTCTAGGTGTCATTATTTATTACATAGTATAAAACAAAGTCCCCTACAGCGTCTGTCTGTCTGTTCGCGATAAACTCAAAAACTACTCAACCGATATTCATGCGGTTTTCACCAGTGGATAAGGTAATTCATGAGGAAGGTTTTGGTCATTAATTTGTCAAGGATTTTTTATTCAGGGTGGGACAATGTCTGCCGGGCCAGCTAGTAAGTAATAAAATACTTTTCTATCGTTTTAAGACATGTCTGTCTGTCTATCTTTATGTTTGTTTGGACACGCATCACTGCTAAAGTACTAGGTTCACGATAAAGCCTCACCAAGAAAATCATAAACATAACATTTAGTCTTCGTTTTATTAAAATCGGTCCACTCTATCAAAAGTTATTGTAATTTTAATGACTCGAGTTAACTACAAGAAGAGTAGGTGAGTAAATGCAATTCAACCTCTTACAAAAACAAGGATATTATGTAATGTATAAATAATATCTAAGACACAGTAAGGGAAAGACTGTTTTCTACATTAACTTCTACGCGGGCGTAGTCGCGGGTACAACTAGTCTTCAATAATATTGACAGAATTGTTTACTTGCAATTTTATTTCATTACATGATCGTACTGTAAAGGAAATATTTGGTGTTATTTTTAATTTAATAGTACAACCGAGTGAAACCGGGACGCACGTCTAGTATTATATAAAGAGAGTATCTGATAAAAAATACATAGACCCGTTAAATCAACGCTATTCTTAAATATATGATATCTAAACACGAGAACACAAAATACGTCATTACCGAGTCATTAAGACAATCGGTCCGGAATTCAGTTTGCTTAGCCGAGCACTGGTATCTTACGAGAGGAGCCCACATCCTTTTGTGCCGACCAACACTTGTGTCCACAGAGATCTTAAGGCCATACACGCGGCGGTATTTGATAAACGAATGATTTAGTTAGATTTTAGACGATGTTGCTCGCTCCATTTGTTATTCTATAACGTTTTCGACGCCAGATGTTCCTTTGTATTTGTAAAAATTATTTAAGGAGGTGCTTACATACTAAATTAAATACGAGAATTTATGTGTGACATGCAAATATTCCGTTGATAACCGTAGATTTCAGAAATCTTAAAATAACAGCACTATAGTATTGTTCATCGCGCTTCACTAACGCGCATGAAGTATATATTTTACATATGATTATATCTTGAAATTTTGATAAAGAAAAATAGAATTCTTTAATATAGAATACTAGCCGACCCGTGCCCACTTCGTAGGGCGGTAAACATTTATAAAAAACTACTTTTTATGACTTAAATATAAAAGTTAGACATATGCTGTCGGTGACTTTTTTATAGGCATTATCAAGCTCTAGAACTCAATCATATATCCTCTCATTGTTAAGGCAGCGCTCGTAAGAAACCTTTTCGTTCGACCGTTTTTTCTCCGACTTATTTTGCAAATTCGACTACCACAAAAAAGTCTTTTCATTTTTCGCATTAATATACAGCTTATGACCTCACAAATAACGTGACTTTCTATTGGTAAAAGAATTTTCAAAATCGGTTTAGTAGTTCCTGAGATCACCCCCTACAAACTCACAAACTTTACCTCTTTATAATTCTTTATATATAAATTTCTTCTGTACGTGTGACATACATACCTACAGAAGAAATTTATATATATACTAAACTCCTAAACGGCTAAACCGATTTTTATGAAATTAGGTGATAGATTATTATAAAATAGGTGATTGGCGACAGATTTTCAATTCGAGAGTGTTAGTTAGTCAGGCGGACTTAGAAAAGGCCCTACCGTAATGCAAAAGAATCTTGATTATTTTGTTTTTTATATAAAAACTAACTTGTTCGCTCGACTCTGTTCTCAAAAAACTGTTAATTGCTGCTATATGAATTAATTACCTTTTGTTTATTTAATTAATATTTAGGCTTTACTGTGATGAACCCGATAACTCCTTCTCGGAGTTTATGTTACCTCAGTTAAATTCTACTATTCCTGCTTTGCTCCTATGAAAAAGGCTAGTGATATGTAGTCTAAATAATACTTTGAAAAGCCCTCTATCTATTAGTGGAGCCCTTATCAGAATCTGTTCAACCGTTTCGTGGAATAGCCCGGACCCAACAAACATCAATTTTATTAATATACTAGCTTCTGCTCGTAGCATAAAGTAGTTTTTTATAGATGATTTTTTTTTTTAAATCGGTTATTGTTTTTTGTTTTTTTTTTTGTAATTATCTAATACAAAAATGGAATCTTTTCGCTTTACAATAGTAGTTTAGATAACTAATATCTCTTAATGATTACGCTAGCAAATTTATTTTTAGAAGATTTAAAAAATATCTCTTACCTTTTCTGTCAGTTTGTCACGTCTGCGAAAGGCGTTGTAGCGGTACCTTTATCAGATAACCCGGTTGCGGCATCTTCCGGCCCTAATTGTTGAGTCCACATAACTATTGGGCAAAACTCAACGATCCTGCACTGATAACGGAGATGAGTAATGTTTCTTTGTATGTTTGTCATTTTTGCAGTTCGACTGATTTTAATAAACCTTCATTGTTTAAATAACCTTTTCGCAGTATGGTCTACTATTATCCCTTCTTAGGCGTAGGAAGTACTTCTCTTAGAAAATCCCAGAATATGATTCATCACGCAGACCTATTGTCTAATGATTGATAGATAACTTATTAATCACACTAAAATACTTTGTGTAGAGTTCTAGCGAAATGAGATAAACTTTAAATTTCCTCGTCCTTGTATGCGAACAAACGCGATTTTTAATGAAGCGTCTTTGACGACACGATGACTTGGATATCTTCTATTAAAGTCTAATAAATTCATCTGTATTTATAAATAAACTTTTTTTTTATATCATAGGATGCAAACGAACAGGTGGGTCAACTGATGTTAAGAGATCACCACCGTCCATAGACACTTGCAACACCAGGGGAATCGCAAGTGTGTTGCCATCCTGTGTTTGGGTGGAAGGTGAAGATGGGAAGGGGGATGGGTAGGGGAGGTGGTCCTCCGGCGCTCTCACTGACCGAATGAAACGCAACAACGCAAGTACTGTTACTTCATGTCGATTTCTGTGAGATGGTGGTACTACCCCGGGCGAGCCGACCCATTCATATTGAAACCAGTAATAGCTTCAGCGTGGCTCTACCACCTACATAATTTAATAATTTATTAGATCTTATCTCTGAAACGGCTGACCCTATGTTGATGGGAGTTTTAATCTCAAATAGAGGGCGCAGATTATTACTTTTCCAAATATTAAGGACTGAATAGTAATCAGTATATCATACAGGCTCCCGTCGAAAATCAGCGCTTCAGTACTGTTGTACTGCATATTTGCTAAATGTGTTTGCCAATTGTTGAACTTTTTTTTATTCACATATACTTTTTTTTTGTTTAATTTGTTTGTTAAATTTAATTGTATGGTTGTTCCAATGATAAATTATTTCTTTCTTTCTGATTATAAAGTTTTATAGAGGTAACTTAAAATCTGTACTCCAATGTATAAATAAAAGACATTCCACTAATAATTCACATGAAACACGTATCTCCCATGAAACAATATTTTTTATATGAACAAACAGCGGATACCAGCTAGTGTATAGTATAAAAAATTATGTACATTATTAATTCTCAAAATATTCTTTAAATTTTTCTTTAATTTTCTGCTTTGTCATAATATCGCATAGAGTTATGTGATAAAGAGATCAAAAATGATAAAGCGTTAAGCACTAATACTTTCAAACGAGCCTCCCAGAATGCATCGGTAGATGCTTAAAACAGATGTTCAAATTAAGGGTAATTACCAAGCAGGTAATTGCTAACACCACACAAGATATAATTTGACGAAGATAAAAAAAAGTTTAGAACATATTTTTCTCCACTGTTTCAACCAATATTCTTTATTATTTCTTATGTCTAATACCTATTGGCGACCTTTAGTTTTACCGATAAAAAAATTGAAAAGAAAAAACTTCGACAATATAGAAAAAATCTTATTCCAATTTTTTTACTGATAGCATTGAAACTCGTCAATAGCAAGAAAATAAAAAAAGAATGAAGAAAATCGGTTGATACACAGAGGAGGGAGATGTTTTTAACCATTTCCCCACTGCCTATTTATATATAGTCAACTTATTTGTCATACTTCATTCTCGTTACGTATACAGTCTTTATCATAGTCCAGTTTCGACCAATAGACGACTACTAGTCTTAAGTATCGCTGTATAGAAGTATATCATATTATAAAGAAGAGTATCCTGTAGTCGTGTACTTTTTTTGCTGTGACGTTGACAGTGGAATCGACCTCAGTTCTTGCACTCGTTACGATAAACACCTAACCTATTAGGTAATTTTTGCTTGACGTATCTCAAAACAAGCACTAACATACATAGATAGTTTATTTTACAAGGTATACTGTATTCTTCGTTGTAAATATGTATAAATTATTTAAGAGATAAATATATCATCCACAGATGTCATCCTCCTTTGGGATACAGGATAATTCATTGGACTTGACTATTTTCACTACAGAGATTGCTCCACAGGTGTCAACTGCATACGGTATTTTAAAAGCCGAAATGAATGATAATTTCTTAATTACTTACACGTGGACACCATTATTTCTAAAGCTTAACAGACTTTACGTCTATTACGAATACATTGAGACGCATACATAATTCCTTATATTAGTTAACTAAGAATTATTTAATCAGAATGTATAAAATACACCACGTTATTTCATGAACGTATTCAATAAAGGCTACAATTATTGATAGTAATATGTGAGAACTATTTAGGTTTCGTTGTGCTCGCTCGACTTACGCGCTCATGCTGTCCTTTGTACGGATAACTTGACTTAGAGTATTTTTAATACACTTTCACATACATTCAGTAATTCGATTGTTTTTTGGACACACTTATAATAAACTTAAAAGCAATGATGAACTCGAACACCGCATCAAATGATAAAACATGATAAACCAGTTTTTAAACTACCTAATATAATAAATGCGAATGTGTGTTGGCTTATTTAACTACTGAACCAATAATTATGAAGTTTTCCATACACGTTTTCAGAGGCACGAATAAAGGACATAGGGTTACTTTTCATCTAGAATCAGTGAAGTCTATATAAACGAGAGACACGCCGCCGGCAAAAGCTAGTCTTCAATAATTAAATGAAATTTAACTAATCTGAGAATAAAAAATATTGTTTAAGAGACGGGAGATACATTGACTAGTTACTGGTAAAAATTCTAATGAATTTATTTCAGTAATAAGGAGTTTGGTGATATAATATTAATATCTCGAAAAAATTTTAATGGTAATTTGAATCACCTGAACAAATAGTACTTGTTAGTTAAATTAAACTAAAATTTAAACTTATCACAAGATGTTAGGAATCTAAACAGGGCTGGTTGCCTAATAAGAAAACCGCATACCTTCGAGTTTTAAATGGTATTTCGAAGGCGTGTCACGTCTCACTACCAGTAAGACCGTTACCGCCATCTCTCGGGCCCTGATCCGATCAATATTCAATCACATCTCGGCCCCGCGAACCGATGCGCAATGTGTAAGCGCCTAAACTGCCTTACGTCCGGAGAAAGCAAGCGATGGTGTGTAAGCCATTTCGGGAGGCTATATAAAGAATAACAAAAGGACTATAAGCATTTAAGTATCCCGTATTGTCATCTTTATAATTTACTGAATTTAATATGAGAATAGTTTTAAAAAATTCGCTGTATCTACAACGATACAGTAGCGTATTTTACTGTTAATAGTTATTAATTAACGTTATTAACAACGTTATATTTTAGAAAATACCGATAAATAACGCATCTAGCTTTAAGACTCCGTTCGGAGCACTCATCTCCATCGAGAAGCTTTGCATACCTAATGAGGGAAGAGGAATCTCCCAACTGCGATATATGGAGAAAAATTGAGGATTAGCATCACTTGATGATGTAATGTTTTAAGAACAGCATCGAAAGAGAGCCGTTGATGAGAAGTAGTTGCCAAAACATTGGTATTTGTCACTTGGCTGAATCCTGTTCGCTGAACCCTGTAAAGCTAAGATGCTGCATAACCTGGTAATGATAACTCATCAGCGACTCTCATGGAGCTAGACAGATTGGGGAACAATGGGACTGATATGTTTGGTGGTTTTTTTTTTCTTTTATGTCAAAAGAAGACAAACGGACAGTGGGTCACCTGATGTTAAGTGATCACCACCGTCCATAGACACTAGCAACACCAGGGGAGTCGCAAGTGCGTTGCCAGCCTGTTTTTGGGGGAAAGAGAGGGAGGGGGGATAGGGGAGAGGGGTGGTGGGCATCCGGCGGTCTCACTGACCTAACGAAACGCAACAATGCAAGCACTGTCGGTCGGTTTTCTATGAGAGGGTGGTAGTACCTCGGGCGAGCCGACCCATTCGTGCTGAAACCAATAATAGCTTCAGCGTGGCTCTACCACCTTCAAAATAAAAGTGGTATAAAAGCCGATATATGTGTAAAGTTAGAATAGAATATTCATTTTAAATTTTGCAAATCCATATAACACTGAAACGATTTTAAAAGAGAGTTGTCCATAAAATTTTGTAACAAATAAAAACGATAGTTATCTATGTCTAGTATTTATATGCAGATATAATTTTTATTATTTACAAACCTTTTCAATTACATCATAGGTACTTTAGTCTGTTTCCAAAATGATTAAATATTAAAAACACTACGGACAATCGGAAGATTTATTACTATTATCTCTTTCATATTAAAATTCCAGCTAAATAACGTTTGCGTCAAATGATAAAAATCGTTGATTAGAAGTTATTTTTCAATAAATAAAATATATCGAGGCACGAGTCAGCATACAATGAACTTGAAACAGTTGCATCACATCAGTTTCTGCATAATTTGCAATAAACGTATATGTAATTCGATACAATAATGGTTTAGTAAATAAACCGTATATCGTTTTTAATTAAGACTGTATTAGAAACTTTAAATTACGACAATTGAAAAACTGGCCTTCCTTTTAAAATGTTTAATGTTTACAATCAATTATTAAATACTAGAAAAACTGGCAGACGTTTCCCCCTTTTTAGAAAAACTTTAAAAATTTTATATTATAAATTTTTTTATTTATTTTTTTTTCCCCCCGTGAAAACAGCATGAAAATCCGTTCGGTAGTTTTTGAGTTTATCGCGAACAGACAGACAGACATACGCGGTAGGGGACTTTGTTTTATACTATGTAATGATGATAGTAAATGCAAGTTTATATCCCATATATATTAAATTTTTCTTTAATCCTGTCGTATGGACTAAAGCAGGGTTTTTAAAACTTTAGACACCGCGATCCCCCTGTAAAGGTTTCCAGATGACAGCGAATATAGTAACTAACTAATGAAGAATATAGGGTTTTTAAGGTAATTGAAATAAGATTTTTATTTCATTAAAAGGTAACAAATGCAGTGCCAAAAGAAATATCTTTATAATATTAACGTGAGCAATACCCCACTCACTTTTCTTTCCAAATTGTTTTTTGAGTCGAGACAGCAATTTTTCCCATTAGTCCCCCCCCCCCCCCCCCACACACCCCCAACCCCCCCCCCAATTTCAATTTCTATCTATTTTATCTAGATTTTTTGATTATTCACTTTTCTCAATCTTCTTCCTTTAAAAATTCTTTCAGTGTTAGATAGCAGATTTATCGAGGAAGGCTATTAACTGTATATCATCACGTTAAGACCAATAGGAGCGAAGCACCAATGAAGAATGATTCAAAATTGTTTTTTACCCTTTTGAGAGTATTCGTTGCGTGTTAACCCAAATTAACTATTATTATAAATATTATTACAATATTACAGTAGCTATTGTTATAAATGCAAAAGTGAGTTTCTTTGTATGTTACGCTTTCACGCTTTAACTACTCAACCGATAATCATAAAATTTTGCATACACGTTGTCAGAGGTAAATACAAGGATATAGGGTAGTTCCCATCCACAAAGAATGTACTATTACCGGGGGATAGATGGAATCTATTTTAAGGCGAGCCACGAACAAAAGCTTGTCTTTTCCTAATGCTTTACGTCCATCGGACAATCACCTAAATTCTAATTAATCTCAATGTATGTTCACAGAACCTTGTACCATTGCATCATTAATTCAGTAAACATTTTTAAATTTGAAAAAGTGACCCCACTTTTGATGTAATTGGGTACAAATATTTGAGAATACACTGAACGAAATAATTTGATAGACATAAACTTAGCATCAAGTTTTATTGTACCATTATCAATTAATAGCATTCAACATTATTAGGCCATAGAAAGTACTTGTAAAACTTGCATTCTTTTTAAATTCTCTAATATTATTTATAATTTCATAGTTATATTCAGATGCGTATTAATAGGGATGACAACCGGCTATAACATGTTAATGGTCTTTAGGTATATGAAATAACAATTCGATATTTACTACGAAACACGAGAATCTATCGCTTATTGTTTACATATTTATTACCTGAATACGGGGAATCCATTCCCATTAAGTAAATACATATATTTTCAAGTATTCTAGATGGTATTGAAACACAACTGACCAAAGGAACATCGTCATCTTATCCTTATCCCACACCTAAGTAGGGCCGACACAACATGTTTTCCTTTTCCACTCACCCCTGTTACATCATCTCAGTATACACACATCATTTTTCACACAATCTATCCATCCCTCTTTCGGTCTTCCTCTGCTCCTATAGCCCACTTTCCAACATAAACTTTTCTAGCTACATGACATTCATCTGTCCTCATGACATGTCCATACCATGCTAACGTATTACTGCTTAATTTTCTCAGTCCCTGGTGCTATTTTCAAACTGATATACTCATTCTTAATCTTATCCGCTATATTGATACCACAGATCCATCTTATTTATTCGCAACTCTGCCACAATAACGTTATCATACAGCATGAGTTCTTACAAATATCAATATCATTTTCTATTATAATACATTTTGTTAATTTATTTTTTGTATTAATTCTCTCTTATATATATAATACTAGCTTTTGTTTGTCTTAGCTTCCTTTACTTTTGAAATGAATCGACTTCTGTGCCACCTATTATCAAAACGTTGTACTAATTCCAAAAAAATCTCGAGCGTGCGCACAAACCACTAAATTTCTGTCTCTGTCACTCTATGTCGTCTAAATCCTAAATTCATCCTAAATTCAAAAGTACATTCTTTATATATTGAAAACTTTTGCTGTATTAAAAAATTCCTACAGAAACATTCATAAATATTTTTCAGAAATTTCATCTCGACTCAAGTATCACATTACTCGTTGTCTGTAGATACTACACATTGATTCAAATATTCTGTATAGATAATAAATTATTAATTACTTTTGACCATAGTTCTATTCTATTGTAGACCAAACTCTGTACGGATATACTAACCTAGTTTAATTCTACCTTGATATTTCAAAGATATGGATGTCAAATATTTAATAAGTATCAAAACAAGAACCGTTAAATGGTTACGGAAGGCACGCTCCTGACCGGCATTAATTATAGAAGCCAACAAACAAGATGGCCGCCGAACTGTCTCTGGATTTACGTCTTGCATATCGATACTCTGTATTATTTAATTTAATAATTTAATCAAAGTGACTGACGAGAGCATGATTTAATTTCATATTATACAAATGTAAGAAAGGAGTTTATTGATATTAAACTCTAAAAATCAATAGGTTTTATAATACCAGTATTTATATATACTATATTTATATATTATATTTAGGTTTTGCCTACTTTTTGAAGTTATACTTCTTTTGCCGCGTTAGGAAAAAATAATGAGATTAAATTTTATGATGCGCGCGCACACCGTCACGAAAAACCGACACCCTGAAGTTAGTTATAGTCAACATTTTGTTTCTTTGTATTTGTTGTTTGTATTTCTTTGTATTAAATAAATACCTTTTTTTTCTATTGTTAGTGTCGTTTTTTCTACAAACGTAGAATAAGGCGAAGGATAAAACTTTTGAAAAGAGTTTTATCTTGTTACGCCAAAGAAGTATAACTTCTAACGCGTGTACATAAGTACACGCATACTTTTATTATTATTATTGATTCCAATTTATTTATTGACCGTTTTCATGTAATATTTGTAGTCCAGAAATATGAAAATTGTAATAGTTCTAAATACAATTGAATATTATTTTTCTTATTTCCCCTTCTGGTGAAATCTAAGGATAAAAACAACCCAACTTCTGGTGGTACACTGTTTTATCGTAAATTCCTGTAAACACCATGCCATATTAATTTCCTTGATATTTGTATTAACACAATGATAATAATATTATGTGAATATATATTTTATTATATTTTTTAAAACACGTATTATTTAAAAAAAAACATAATATATGGTTTTGTAAAATAAACAATTGATCAATTGACTTATTGAAATACGTAATATATTGTACATCCATTTTATTATTGACAATGTTGGAAATTAAATTGCAGAACTATTTTATACAAATAATAATAAATAACCACCATGTTTCATGGCAGCCATTTATTTTACTATCATTGTGTGGTAATTAAATCAATATTCAAGTTTTATTTAATGATAATAGTTATTATTAAAGAGAAATCATTTGTTTTGTCATTCTTTTTCTACGTGATTTTACGCATGTTAACAGAAAATATAATTAAATGTACTGTATGGAAAATTAACTATAAACAATTATAGACCGTAGTAAGTGTATCATACGATACTCGGGTATTATAATTCCAGATGTTAGGGACCGATTAGTAACCTAGTATAACTACTACCGCCATCTAGTAGCAAAGTTTAAAACATAACGGTGATACATAAAAATTTACACCTTTTGTACAAAATTATCAAGAGGTAAAAAGTTTGTGAATATGTTTTAAACTTTGTAAATAATTTCCGATTCGACAAATTCTTTCACTGATCGAAAGCTACGTTCTGGCTGATGGTTATCTATACTAATATTATAAAGAGATAAGGTTTGTGACGTGACTTTGTAGGGGGTAATCTCAGGAAGTACTAAACCGATTTTGAAAATTCTTTTACCAATAGAAAGCCACGTTATTTGTGAATGTCATAGCCTATATCATCACGCTAAGACCAATAGGAGCGGAGCAACAATGAAGAATGTTTTAAAATCGTTTTTTTTTTTCCTTTTGTGAGCCTCCGCTGCGTGTTAGCCCAAAATAACTATTACACGCGTACGAAGTCGTAGGCAGAAGCTATTAATTAATTATAATATTATAAACAGGTAAAGTTTGTGAGTTTGTAGGGGGTAATATCTGGGGAGTTCGAGAAAAAATAGTCGAACGAAAACGTTTCTTACGAACGCTGCCTTAACCATAAGAGATGTATGATTAAGTTCTAGAAGAAAAGCTGTAGCTTGATAATGCCTATTACCGCCCAACGAAGTGGGCACGGGTCTTAATTAAATTTTCGCGATTTAGGGTTGGCAAATTTCGCTTCTCAATGTCTACCGAAGCTACATAAATGAGTAATTAAGATAAGTAGGAAGGAGAGGAGCAGCCCTAAGTCTTCATTAAAAATATCTAATTAAAGCGTACGGAGTCGCGGGCGGTCGCTATTGTAGAGTAAAGTGACTCTCTATGTAAATAATGTTAAAGAGGCTACAGCGTACAATGGTGGTAACATTTTTATATGTTAAAGGCTCATTAACTTTTATAGCTTCGACGCTTATCAGCAAAACTCTAAATGAGAAGAAATTCATGTTTAGTGTTCGGTAAAATATTTAGGACGTTTTAAGTTTATTTTGATCTTTTGTAATATATTTTTGTCTAAGGATATAGTAATACCTATATCCTGACATTACCATTTAAGAGGACCCACTGCAGGATAATAGATTTTTCCCAAGCTATGGGCATAATCAACACGCCAAGTCCATGGAGTTCTGCCGATTTTAAAGTACGGGAAATCCACTGTTCTGTATTTTTCCAAATACGGAGGTTCTATAAGACGCTATAGTGTTCTTTTTTATTTATTTTTTATTGTAGCTCGGCAAAATAACTGTACTATGCCTGATGGTAAGCACAGTATACTCCAAAAACAATGGCGACCACCGAGAGACATACTATCCATCGCCGGTCGCCGCTGTCATGCCGGCCTGCGTAAGTATCTCTTCACGTTGCGCTTGAAGGACTCCATGTCATAGGAAGGAGGAAATACACTGGTCTGTACATAGTTCCACAGCTTCACGGTACGGCAAAGATAAGACGTTGCGAACTTTTTAGTTCGTGCCCAGATAGGATTTACCGTACAACTGTGGCTCCGAAGACAAGCGCGCGTGGTGCGTTTATGAAAAGGAGATGTCATGTTTCAACCGATTAAAGCAAAACAATTATCTTTGTGAATATTATTTTGTCTCGCTCGATCAATGCTCGTAACTCTATGTAAGTGAATCTTTACTAATATCTACTAGAGAATATTCTAAAAAGACTTATCCTCCTGTGAAAGGCAAAAAAAGAAACATTAAATTGTATTTATAAGTATAGATTGCACTATGAATTCAGTAAGCATGTATTTTTGTCGAAAAGCAATGCAATTGCATAAATTACATACAAATTGTTAGGACTGGATTAAGCAATATAAAGTTTGACGAGTCATACAAATTCGCTAAATAGTCCTTCCTGATCGTGTGCCAATAATTGCAAACAAGTGCGATACGTAAATATTTGCTGATACGATATTTTTATTACAAATTCATAGTTTTGAAGTACCTATTACAAAAACGTCAGAAATAATATTAGTTTCATATAACAGACATCATTGCACAATCGACTAAGGCCATATAATTAACACATTGTCGATGGGCGAACCATCTTGGTTAAATAATTCATGTAATTATATACATAGGTTTCACCTGAGACGCGAAACTAGTACGCTTGCGACATCGATAATATCATCACGGTTATCCTATCTTATTAATAGGTTAGCAGAGATGTATATATTTTTCTCTCGCAGTAAATTAGGATCATGAAAAATTGCTATATTTCGACGGATGATTAGTTAGTACTGGCATTTTGATTTGCCGGTTTTATTGAGTTTGAATTACCATTCTTAATTAATAGCACGACTGTCAAGCCCCTATAGAATATGTAGCCAATCATTCTATCGAAAAAACTCATTTCTAATTAGAGCTAGCAACCAAACTAACAGCATCTCGAAAATCTCCGATATAGACAGATCTCTTTCACACGGGGCTCTCAAAAAGTTAATCAAGAAGTTATCATCTGTAATTTTTTTAATAATTCTACCAACTAAGTGCATGTAATATAATTATATAAGTGTATGTCTGTGTGTGTTCTTCTATATATGTACATTTATTAGCTGTAAGATCATCCTTTACCTTAAAATAAAATATCGCCTAAAGTGGTCTCTCTCTATCGGCTAGTAATTTAGTAAGTGGAATAGAAATAAATCTGTTCTAAGATGTAAATTACAAATAATGTTTGACTAACGTGCCGATCCATCTAACTATAATTACTTGTACATTTTTAAGATAAATATAGTTTTTGTCCCCAAAAAAAGTCACATCTAGTAAGGACTTACTTGTACTTTAAAGTACAAACACCACCACAAACAAACAAACCACTCACTCCACAAATAAATAAATTAATTAATTGATTATGTTTATTATCTGTCGGCCGTCCATCGCGGTCTGTGGACATATGAAAAAAAAAAAAAAAATCAATGAAAAAGTTTGAGGTTTATTTATATTACCTTAGGCAATTATATCCAGGATGGTTACTAAATTTATATATAACAAATTAATTGAAACAGAGACTTTCGCTACCTTGGTTTTCGAAATGACGCAATTTGCACGTCACCTGTTTGTTACGAACTAGTTTAACTAAATCAAAACTTGAAAGTTGACTAGTAGGACTGTTTTTTTAATGGAGAATGTTTTATACTATCAATTTTACTATAACTCACCACTAGGTGGCACTATATTAAATCTTTAGTTAGTTAAATGTGTAATAATAAAAAACAAGGTGTGACGTAAAGACACACGATAGAAGTGAAACTTTTGTATTACAGGGAAACATTTTAATTAAAAAAATACGTGCGTGTATCAGTGTACACACGTAAGAAGTGAAACTTCTTTATGACATCATTTTTCGAAAAATGATCTACTATATTTACAACTTTACAGAAAAAAAAACGAATCTGATCATTGTGAGCACACCTTTAGAAATAAACATGGCTCGTAACGCAAAAATGTACAGAAATTAAGATGGCGCGTAACCGAAAAACGTTACATACGTTTTTACATGCTCTAAAATTCCTCCCTACGTCGATAAAGTAGTTTCACTTCAAAAATACAACAAGCCAACGTCACGCGGTGTTCCCAAGTGGTCACCCATCCAAATACTGACCGCGCTCGACGTTGCTTAACTTCGGTGATCGGACGAGAGCCGATGTTTGTAACACTCTTCCCGACACAGTGTTTACCCCCACCACTTTTCGTCACACAAAAAGTTTGCCGAGCACAATTTCAAAGCCCCTTCCATAAGAAGTGTTCCACTTCAAAATACATAATTTTAGTACAAACCATGTTTTAAATAATTGTAAAATTCAACAATCGAATTTCTCTTAGTATACATTTTTTACATAACAGTTATTCACCCCGACGACATTGACTTAAATTTGTGTTTCGAGGTAAAGAAATTGCGTCGCAAATGACGTAGAACATTATTTGATTTAGCATCAAATTATTGATCTGAATATTTTACAATTCAGTTTTGATATTAAAGTTCCGAAAAGTTAGCGTTTTCGTACATTTGTAGACAATACATTTTCTTATTGCTACTTTGGCAACAGATCCTGCTTTTTATACAACAACATTTGCTTTTGCCTGCGACTTCGCTCGCTCTAATGTAAATTTGTCGTATGCTTCAGGATAAGTAGTTTTTTTTGCTGAAAGATCATGATGATCGGTTGAGTAATTAAGCCGTGAAAGAGTTACAAACAGATACAAACTCACTCTCGCATTTTCATAATATTAGTAAGGATTATGACTGTCATTATATCAATACTTCAATATTCCATCAAGATGGCGGCGGCTCTTTTGTTAAAACTGTCAAGGAATTTTGACATCTCACAATTTATGCTCTGTGGTTGATACAAATCCTAAGTTGCCACCAACATTACCTAAATAAAGGTTAAGTATCTCAAGATTATACATAAAAATTAAAAGCCACTACGTAAAACTAAGGATCCCACCAAAAAGTCCTAGACAATAGCTGTGTCATTTTATAATGGTAATGTTCTAAGTATAGAGACGTACCATTTTAACTAGACACCAGTTATTAGAAAGTTTTTACCCAAAAAAAAAATAACACAATACTAAGTGAATTATAATTTTTAATCTTAATACTTGTTTTTTAATACTTGACTTTGAATTCTATCGAAGTAGGTAATATAGATGAAATTGAATTTTTTCGTACTATTCCTCCACACGTTGACGAGAGTCAGTATGTAGATTGCAGAGTTGTCATTGCGACATTAAATGATAGGCCGAGATAGTATGTAATTCAGTACCGTTGGGGCTCATTGGTGTGTTGAAGAAAGCAGCGGTACACCGCGACGTCTTCGACATATCAATCAAAACGCTTATTATATGCGAGCGAGACGCCCACCGTTACTCGTTGACCCACACTTATTAATGTAGCAATAAGCGTTATATTACGATAACTGTTATTCCGTAACGTTGACGGGACGGCGGGATGGCGATAGGTCGATTTAAATTCCGAATAAGCGGGAAGGAGGAAGTCACGAGCGCACACGCATCTATGTCACACCTTTTCTCCGTATTTGAACCTGAGTGAACTTTGATGTACGTCAAGTTTGGTATTTGTTTTATGGTTAAATTTTATATTATTACATAAGCGAGTACTCGAATCGTTTAATTTCCAACGGGTTGAATACTGATCGACAGGAATACAAGTAAACCTAATCACAATCAACGAAATCAACATGTCAACAGCACTATATAAATATAGGTGTCGATTTAGTAAAGTCCGGAAAGAAGAGTAAGAAAGTAAATTTAATGTTATAAAACTTAACGTTTTTCGAACTGACTACGCTATTGACCTAGCAAGGTCTTAACAGCTTCACCGGAGTACTAAGGCGAGCGCTTAAGGCACTCAGCCGATTTTATTTGGGCCAAAACTTAACTTTATCTTACTGTGTCCGCAGTTCTGCAACCATTGGTTATTATTTGTTATAACTACCACTTTTGTAACAAATACCTCAGTTATAACAAAATGGATAGTGCAAAAATATTATATTTCTACATATTTTCATTACGATCAGTTGAATTGTAATGGAGTTTATATCACTCGGTGGCTAGTTAGTTATTTTTAAAAGCATATCACAATGACCACGGCAAAATACTTAGGAATTACTTTGACCCCTTTTATTCGTTTTATTTATCTTTATATATAAATTTCTTCTGTACGTCTGTATGTCACCGAACTCCTGCTAAACGGCTGGACCGATTTTGATGAAATTTTGTGTGCGTGTTCGAGTGGATCCGAGTATGGTTTAAATTCACAATAGGACTCGGTAGGTGGCGCTGCGGTTGAATTTTAGATTTTTTTTTGTTATCAAGGCAGTACAACGTCCTCCGGGACCGCTAGTAGATATATATATATTAATAGATAAATACCGTTCGTGTCTTTGTGAATATTGTATCGTACAAAGATATTTTTAAAACTATCATTACATAAGCTATTGATTTAAAACACAGTTCTCCTAGATATTGTTGTAACTAAATATATAAAGCCATAAAAACATTTGTACAGTTTTGTACAATCGATTTCTATTATGACGTCTCCTCACAATAAGACAGACACAAGGTGAAGGTAATTAGTATAAAGAAAAAATATATAAACAAATACTACTTCCCTTTTAAAAACTATTCTATAGCTATCGGTTTAGGAATCAAAATTAAATATTCACACATTTACAGTTTGAATCGATGATAAACACTAAAATGTATGACATTTTTGATTAAATGAAAACAATGGACGTGCCTGATCATCACAAATAATGTTAACGCGAAAACACCTTCGTTACTCTAAAATCAAAGTTTCAGTAAATTTCAAAGAACCAATACGTGTACGATTTCGACACATTGGCTAAATAATTTGACCATTTTTTTTCCTTGTATATTGCGTAAATATATTCCTAATATTACACCGTCTCGTACCAAAATAAATAATAATACGTGATATTAACGTGATTCTTTACGTATTCATATTTAGGATAACGAAAATTTAGTAAATTTCTACTTGAATCATACTTTCCACGTGAAACAACAATGAATCTATACTAATACTATTGGGCCCGGCGGACGTTGTCCGGCCTTGATAATAAAAAAAAATCCTAAAAGTCAACCACAGCGCCACCTACCGGTTTCAATTGCGGAGCGGAGCAACAATGAAGAATGTTTCAAAATGTTTTTTTTTTTCTTTTAAGAGCTTCTGCTGCGTGTTAGCGTTATCCCAATGTAACTATTCCACGCGAACGAGATAGCGGGCAGAAGCTAGTCAGTGATATATATAATTTGATTCGCGTCGATTGAAGAAAGTTAACCTTAACAATGAATAGCCTTTTGGAAGAAAAAAATCGTATTCAAACTAAAGTAATGTAGGTGAGATAGGCGCCTACAACGCTTTTGAAATAAATCTTTCACTAGCATCATCAAATGTGTTCTGTCAGTTTTACTTTCCCGCTTTCAATCTTAGATCACATTGTTAACTGATATAATATGAAATTCTAGTTAGATGAGAAGCCTGTAAGAAACCTGTCATGAAAAGTCCTCAAGTTGAGAATCTATCACCAAACACTTCTAGGTTTATTTTAAACTTGACATATAAAATGAGGTAAAATGTTGTAGTCAAAAGGCCTGAATTACTGCCTTAAAAATATCCATTAATAATAACTAGTGCTCTAAATTCGACTATAATTCATACTGTTTAAGTTTCAATTTTCTTCGGCAAAGAGTGAATAAATATTGTATGGACATTAATAGACTTACGGGTTCGTGAAGTACGAGGAATAGAGATTTGTAATTTAAATCTTCTTGTATTGTTGACAGTTAGAAAAAAAAAACTGTTTCTGAATGTTTTTAATTGATAACAGTAAAACTCGTCAATAGCTATTATACAAAAAATATTTAAAAAATCGGCCAACAAACAGACCAGAAAAAGGTACTGAACTAATTTATCCGCCTATTTATGTATAGATTACTAATTGTTAATACCCAATACAAGTATAGCAACTCGCATTTTTTTTCTTGTAATTAGAGGAAAAGTTTGTGCTTAACAGTTTTACTACTACATTGTACTTGTATTGAGAGTGAGTTCCCTAGACACTAGCCCTGAACAAGACTAAACTAACTAAGAATTTATTACACCTATTATTCATCAAACACCGCGATTCTCAGCGAATTCATTAAATTCGCACACAACAATTACAATAATGAATGTTGTAGTGGATACATTACACTTCGGTGTGATTGAAACCATTGCTGCGCACGCGTCTCACGTTGCTAAAGGCAGTTTCCTTTGCTGTAGAATGATTACTACAAAGAAAACATAATAACACTTTTCCGTTTGCTAAGGAATTACGATAAGTCTAAACGACAAGATCAAATTTCATAATAACTTGAAACTTCTCTTATCTCACTATACGTCTGGGTTGGGTGAAAAATTCGTAAGTATTTTAATTATACACCGAAAAATACTTATTTACTGACAACTTCTATTAACACTAGATACTACATAACTACATACGATCATCGTCATCACGTCAGACTGATCCAGCGATCCACTGAAGAGTCATAGGCATTTCCCGAAAAAAAAAATGGTATGGGCATAATCACCATGATCACGAGTTAATGAAAGAAATCCACAGTATTACCCAACATAATGTGTTCTTGTTAACAGAAGAACATTTATCAAGTTTAGGTTTCCTTGCGATGTTTTCGGTCACCGTCAGCCGACAGTGCCACCAATTTACATTAGAAAATGTAAGCGAATTCTATAAAATTAGTCGGTACTCTTACGTAGGTTCGAACCTGCGAACATCGAATTGATATTCCATCTCTCAAATCACTCGACCACCACAACTTATACCATCACATGCCATACGTGACCATAAATAAACAAGTTCAAAGTTTGAGAATGTCATGTTCATCATCTTATAAAGATGTAGAATAACCTCCCAATTTGTTAGTCTCTCCATTTTACACGATATCGAGTCCTTCAAACGAGGCTTGAAATCGGCATGACAGGTTCAGCTACGAATGGAATTTACCACCGGCGTTCACCGTCCTTTCTGCACCGCAACGCACTATACTACTACCTTGCTACTGTTTGACGAGATATTATAATAAATAATAAAAAATAATTATATCTAGACAAGTTCGTGCGCGACCGTACTGGGTCGCGACAGACGTAAGCGGGATGAGGTAGCATGTTGTTTCCCTTCCCCGCTACGTCAACGGCCCCCGTTAACATACCTCGTCCCCGCCAACTTTTGGCGCCCTGTAGGAGTATCGCGCACGAATTTATTGGTCTATAATAGTAGACTTTAAACAGGATACCATTCTGCTTATACGATCCTAGTGTAGGAAAACCGCGAGGTGCATGGCATTACTCATTCCTTCTTTCTTTATTTTATTTTTGCATCCAATCGTCTAGTTGGTAATGACATTATAAGTTTCTTACGGTCATTTCAATGAACTAACAAGATGGTGGATGTCTTGTTAGAACTTTCCAGGCAGTTTTAGTGGCATCTCAGAATCCACGCTCCGCGGTAATATTTCCAATCCACTTCACTTGTGTACAATAACCAAACTATATTACGTAAAACATCACCAACAATACAAAATAATAGAGCCAAATAACACAAGATTATGAATGAAATATAAAATCCATTACATGACATTCCAATATCCCGCCAAAAACTCCTACCCATATTTTGTTTAGTTCATACACGAATATAGGTAGGTCTGTTAAAATTGTTTTGAATACAAATTTTAAAGTATAATAGAAAAGAGATTATAAAGTATTTACACCAAAGATATAGTCATCATGATAGATTTTAATTTTCTGTATCTCGCGTAATACGACTCATGCCGGATGTTGTTATCTAAATAAAGAAACGCGACGACGTATTTAATGCTTAACACATACGTTTCAGCAGATACTAACAATATAATTGAATTCAATGCGTTATCAATCAGGTATTTTTTTCAACTTCCAGCGCGTCTCCTCTTATCTCATGACTAATATATTCAAAGATATATGTACTCCTTTGGAAAAAGGACGTTTTAAACGATAATATATGGCACAATGTTACAAAAACCCTTTGTTTCCAAATTTAATCGAAACCTAATTTGAACGTTAAGTAGCCCAGTTGAAATTTTTACAGAATATTTATTGTAAATATTAAAGACTATTTCTATACATGAAGAAGATTTTTATTGCTTTATAGTAAACTAGCTTTTGCTCGCTATAATATAGATTTGATCTATCCCTCAGGAAGAGTACATTTTTTTAAAACGAATCGTATCTTATGTGCCTTCCTGTACCCCTAACAACGTATATGCTGTTTTTTTCTTACTGGGAAAAAGGCAAAGGTAACTAAACCAAACAGCCAAGTCAAACGTCATTGCATAAATTGTGTTCAATTTAAAAATTGAACACCGCTAATTTATTATTCTATTTATATGTACAGATTGCAAGCAAATCCGACTTTGATACATTGCGTACAACGATAAAAGTTCCTGTAACGTAATTTAAAAACTATGAGTCATTTACACATCCATAGACTAAATTAAAATCCACGATTACATGTAATGAAATTGTGAATAACACACATGTAGATTTAGTAAAATAAACATATATTCATATATTATATTATTATGTATATCACTCTTAAAATTAAGATTTTAAATTTGTATTACCTACACCCGGTTTCTGAGATACTCGGTTAAACTACCAACAGTTATTGACTCGACAAAGTTATCCATAAGATAAACTGTCAAATAGCCCGTTGAGTTTTACTGACATTTATTGATTGTGTGTTCAGAAACGCAATTTGACAAGTTATCGAACCGATATTGAACAGATAAACTACAATTAAAGTACCTCAGAAACCGGGCATTAGTAAAATATGATTCGTGTTATAACTTAAAAGCTTATCAAAACAAAAAGACATAGAGGTATGATGAATTTCTTTGAATTTGAATAAATACTTTTCTTTTTAAATAATTCAATAACCAAATGCCCATAATGTAATGAAAAATATCTAATATACACATAATTCGTATTAATAGGATGTTATACAAACACATCACGTTTACAATCCACATATAAGCATTTCATTTTCCCTTAATTTCATCCTACAATGAATACTCCATTGTTATTCTAATCGCGAACATTAGTTTAATATATTTTTTACATCTCTTTTAAGTTCAAAATTACTCAATTAAATGAAAATGCGTAAACAAATTATTTTTTTGTTTACTTTGAAGCTATAATTAAATTAAAACAAGTATATCCTACTATAAAGGATTTATTAACATTGGATAAATAAACACATACACATAAAGTAATATTCTTTTGAAATGACGTCTGGAGTGATTCACTCCGGTCTCGTCAACGGGATTTTCTAATACCGTGTACACCATTTAGCGTCATGCGGTTTGCTCTCAATTATTGTAATGGAAACTGTAATCGTCACCTTCTGGTTCACTTTTTTGGTGATTCTGCTAATATACTGCAATATTCCTCTTACTAAATAAGATCTCAACGCTTTAAGGTGTAGTCCGGTGAAGCTGTTAAGACCTTGCTAGGTCAATAGCGTAGTCAGTTCGAGAGAAAAAAAAAACGCTTTAAGGAACATAGATTATCTATATTAATAAAAATGAATTGCCGAATGAATGTATAATATAAGGGAATAATATATAATGTAATTGCATCACATTCTTACCAGTATCGCTAATTCTTGTTCTGTAGTGTCTTTGTAGCTGAGAGGATAAGGTTTGAATGAAATAACGTTTGATAAATCTTGAAACTTCATAAAAATCACAAGTCAATCTTGTAGCCATGCCTGCCAGATTATATTAAACTAGCCTCTGCCCGCGACTTCGTTCTCGTGGAATAGTTACCTTTGGGCTAACGCTAACACGCAGCGGAAGGTCTCAAGAGGAAAAAGAACCCGATTTTGAAACATTCCTCACTGGTGCTCTGCTTCTATTGGTCTTAGTGTGATGATATATAGCCTATAACCTTCTTCGATAAATGAGCTATATAACACTGAATTTTCCTAAACGGACCAGTAGTTCCTGAGATTACCCCCTAAAACGTCACAAACTCACAAACTTTACCTCTTTATAATATTAGTATAGATTAAGCCAAGAGATCGCGATTTTAATCCACTAACATGATCGAATTTCTATGCTGAACATGATTGTCAGGTCTGTGTATCTAAATGATACATATGTATGTATGTTTTTAAGTATGCTATTGCCTACACTTTGTTTGGGAATACATAGCCGTGTGTAAAATTGTGTCCTTCATATTTTTTTATATAGAAAAAAAACTAAATAAGTTATGTAAATCTAATTTGTATATACAACTGATGATTCTGACTCATATTTATTATTATGTCCAACCAATTCACCTTTTTCACCCTATTTCACCTTGCATATAATATATTCTATCACCCTACGAAATGTACCGAACAACATTCTAAATTAACACTCATCGTTCGCATACTAGATATAGGTTTTTATGATTTATATAATTTGCGGTACGACCGTATGAATATTTCATTGTGTAGGTACATAAAAAGCAGGTAGTCTGCGATCGGACTGTGTCAGTTTATTGATTTTTGCGCCCTACAACCTAACTGGGTGGCGTGTTTGAGGAATCTAAATGTTAGATGCGACGGAATAAAGTTTATTTTCGACTGCATTGAAGTAGCCATGTTTGAAAACAAAAGATAGCTGTGAATCATCAACTAAGGACTTGATATTATGACCGAGACGTGGCTATGTAAAAGCGGGTGTTATGTAAGGATATAATCCTTATATACTATAACATCGATACATAATATTAAAGTGTTTTTTGATGGATTTCTCTAATAACCCAATATGCTAGCTACCAGTGTGATATTTTTGTTAATTCTGAACTTATTGAATGGAATGAACGATTGTTGATAATTCTAATCAAACTAAATAATTGAATATTACATCTCGCCAAAATCATTACTTATCAACGTAGCAACACATGTAATCGTGTGTTATAATATTATTTTGAAATCGAATCTTTCTACATATTTCAATGATGTAAACGAATAAGTTATATCGCAATTGATAATAACTATCTATGTTATATATTTTATACATACTGTTCTTTGTTCAAGACATATGTAATTTTTCATTAAGTAGAGATATGCTTGCTATGATCTAACATATTTTCACTTTACTCGTATTCTAAGTGTGTTAGTACACATTATATGATATAATACATGTGGTGAAAACCTAATCAAACAAATAAACCTAAGAGCGCTTTCCTCAAGAATTGATTTAAATTTTTTAAGCTGTTTTCTTCATTCTAATTTTACGCAAGCTCTATCTGAAGCGTGTTGGCCACTAATGTCAATTCTTTTAAGATCTAAGTTAACGACAGTGGCGGAATATAGGCAGAATATTCTTTGGTGGAAGGTCATGGAAAGTGATAACCACAAAAAACGTATCATGACTCAAAAGATGGTTTTATAAATGTCTAAGGTTAACTTTAGTTCACCTTTTCAGCGCTCAAAGTCAACATTTATATTGAAAAACAGCTTAGAATTGTTTAGTGATACAAAATTCGTTAATTCACCATATTCATTAATTTGAAATTATGTATGTACAAGAATGTACTGCAGTATGGAAGTCAGTCAGTTATTCCGAACTCACACTAAGAAATATAAAATCATTCATTCAAACGCCATCTTTTGTTGAGTAGCATAATACCCAAATCTATTAGCTGATTGTAGTTACCTACTTACCTACGTTCGAACAACGATATCTCTTATTATTTTATTACTGCCTCACACAACAAGTGAATTGCCTGAGTCATCTATTGTCGACTTTTCTTGGAATTATAAAATGAAAGCGATCTACGTTATTCAAACATGTTCGTAATCAATTGTAACATGTACACTCTTTTGTTACAGAAATCAAAACAGAGGACATCAGTGAGGCTAAAATTGAAACCGACGAGGAAATGGATAAAATGAAAATTGATCAGCATGAAATAAGGGTTCGCACTACCAGTATAGATAGTGACAACCGTTCGGATAGGAGCGACGAAGAAGACGTCAGAAAAGCTCGTAAAAGAGCGGCCTCGACGTCCCCTTCTCCTATGCCTATGGATAAAAGAATCGCGCGTTACGAATGCCCAAAATGTCGACAGTGCTTTGACTCTGTTAACGCTTATGATATACATCGCTTCACAGCGCACGGTGACGACTCTAGACCAGGACGTGAAGATGTCGCATTCGTGGACTTCTCAAAGAAGAGATTCCCTGAAATCACTCGAGGATTAGAACGCAATTCTCATAATATTACAGAGTCTCGTTATCAATGTAGATCATGTTGCAGAGATTTTCCAAATGGGCAAGCATTAGATATTCATAAGAAAAGTTGTACAGCTGCTCATAGCTCAAGCCCAGAACGTGATCGAAGAGAAGACTTTTTTGCTAAATTAGATCTTAGAAATAGGTCTTTTGGGATTCCAGGAACTTTAACTCCACCGATGGATAGATTCACACCAAAATATGATGATGGTCACCTTTCCACTAATGGTATTAGACATATGGATGCTGCGCGAGACTTGGCGGACATTCAGTCGATTTTGAACGTTACCTCTGCAGGCAGCTTATTAGAGAGGTTAACCGGTACTAGAGTGGCTTTAGATAGTTCTGTACTAACACCTCCTGACACGATTATAAAGGAACGAGAAGTCGAAGAAACCCAAGATAATTTTGCTGCTGAATTCAGACGCATGAAGTTACGTGGAGAGTTTCCTTGTAGATTGTGCCCGGCTAAATTCCCAAATCTTAGAGCTTTGAAGGGACATAATAGAGTACATCTGAGTGGCACAGGACCAGGACCCTATCAGTGTAACATGTGCCCACATGCTTCTTTAGATAAGGCCGCATTAGTAAGACATATGCGTACCCATAATGGGGATAGACCATATGAATGTGCTGTCTGTAACTATGCTTTCACAACAAAAGCAAATTGTGAAAGACATTTGAGGAACAGACACGCTAAAGTGACACGAGAAGATGTTAAACGTTCAATAATCTATCATCCCTCGGAAGATCCAAATAATGACGAAGTAAATTCAAAACTTGCTCGGGACGAAGTGAAGAGATCACTGGCATTTCACACTCCTGATGTCGAAAGAAGGAAAGAAAATACTGGTCGTGATACTCCACTTACACATTTTACACCAAGTTTCATAACTGATAGACATCCGGTTACTTCTTTAACATCAAAACCAATATCGGAAGCTCCGAACACTCCAAGAGAATCTGAGCAACCCACGCCCAGGATCAAAGTAAAAGGCATCGGACAGTTGACACAGATACCTGAATTCAGACCCCCAGACCTTACATACAAATTAAATGATGTTCAAGCAGAGACTTACGAAGAAGAAGTGCCAGTCGACTTAAGCACAAGTGATAACAACAGCTGTGATGTTTTAGACCTCAGTAAAAAGAAACGAGACACTGAGGATGAGCCGAAAGCTCCAGTACGGCCTTCCTTCGAACCTGATCCAGCTACAGTTGCTGCATCAGCTTTTGAAAAAACAAGATTCTTGCTAGCACAGCAAAGATTATTTGAAAACTCTCTTCCTAAAATTGACCCAACTTATTACGCTACACATCTTTCTCAGCTTTATACTGGTACCGTTCCAGGATTACCAGGATTACCACTACCTCCTTCTTTTCCCTACTTCCTTCAACCTTCTTTTTTTCCTCATCCATCAGATTCGCAAGAACTTACCGAAATAAAACAGCGAATACAAAAAGAAATAATTCGTGGCTTAAGCATGAGTGGAGGAAGACTTGTAGCTAATGAACAAGAAGTACAACCAAAGCAAGAATCCGAAGAAGAAGAGCAAAAACCTATACTCAATCAAATTGCATCACCAGAACCACCACCACATTCTGAATCTCCGCGATCATTAAATAATAGCCTAGTACCGCAAACGGATTCGGTAAAAATGGTAATAAAAAATGGTGTTCTCATGCCAAAGCAAAAACAAAGACGATACCGTACTGAAAGACCGTTTTCTTGCTCTCAATGCTCTGCCAGATTTACATTGCGCTCCAACATGGAACGCCATGTTAAGCAACAGCATCCTCAACATTGGAGTGTAAGAAGACCACCTCAGAGAGCCCCACCTCCATACCCAACATCAGAGACATTGGCAGACCGTGTCAAATTTGCTCTCTTAGCCCGTCATCTAGAGCGTCCTTTACAACAGTCTGAGCGTTCGCCTGTCCGTCGTGATTCTGATGAAGTTGCTGATAATGAAGAAGATGAAGACGATACATTAGTTATAGACGAGGAACCAGAGCCAGACAATAAATCTGAAGAACATACTGCAGCACGTCGAGCCGCGGCAGAAATTTTGATGGCTACTTGCCAGCAAGAAATGAACAAGGATTTCGATCTTAAGATTGCAGGAAATTTAATCAACAAACCCGTACCAATTCCTACTGAAAAAATGGATACCGGTACTGATCCCATACTAGCATCCGTTCAAGAGCCAACACCACTACCAGTTGTATCAACTCGTAGCGACGAAGAAGAAGATGAAGAAGGACTTGTTGCATCCACCAGTGAGGGAAACATTTCTGGCAGTGATGAAAACAAGTGAGTTCTAATAATTTTTTCTTGAGCATTTTCATTATTTTAACATACTCGATTTTACGAATTAACGAGTAACATACAGACCTGGGTCTATTATTTTATAGATGTAACGAGTATTTTTTTTAAATTAATCTAGACTATTTATCACGTGACGTTAACAAAACTATTTTGTTGTTTAGGTCTGAATCGGATACAACCCAACCACCAAAAAAGAAGTCTGCATATAGCCTTGCTCCGAATCGAGTGTCCTGCCCATATTGCCACCGAAAATTTCCGTGGTCTTCATCTTTGCGACGTCACGTCCTTACCCACACAGGACAAAAACCATTCAAATGTCCACACTGTCCTTTACTCTTTACCACGAAATCAAACTGTGATCGCCACTTACTAAGGAAGCACGGCGGTTCGGCAAGAGCTATCCTTGCAGAACCCATCACAGATGCCATTTCGACACCTCAATCTCTTAATGATGTCAGAAATGTACCTGAGAGACCATTTAAATGTGCATCTTGTCCAACCAGCACTTTTTCCTCAATTGAGACATTGAAGAAGCATATGACTTCGAGACACGGCCCCGAGTCACAGCCAGAATCCCCAAATCCAGAGGTGGTAGACGAGAATTCCGATTGCGGATTAGTTTTCAAATGTCACCTGTGTGAAGCCTCCTTTGGAGACAGAAGTGTTACACTGGCTCATTTAGCATCGACACACGCAGCAGAATATGAACAATTGGTGAATAAAGGTGCTCTTGATGCTGCCAGTGACCGGAGCGAAAGTGCTGATGATGACGAGCGGGGAAAGTTTCCTGATCATGCTAATAGAAAGGTACGGATTTACTTTCATATATTATAAATCACGCCGTTGTATTGTTTAAGCGATAAATATAGTACTAGTAGTAACTTTGAGAGTTGGAATTTGTGCTCGTATATAACCAATATTTTAACTAATATTTATAATATTGAAATTATTATTTTAATTTCCTTTGAAATATGTTATTCCCTGCCGAACATAGAGGATGTAAAAAAACAATTATATTATCGCATATACCTCTGTATAATCATTTTTATACTTTTTTAAGGTTGTGTGTGCATTTTGCGTTCGTCGCTTCTGGTCTGCTGAAGACTTACGTCGTCACATGCGCACTCACTCAGGAGAAAGACCGTTCGCCTGTGACTTATGTCGTCGACGCTTTACACTAAAACACAGCATGCTTCGTCACCGAAAGAAGCATCGAGAAGAAGTCACAGATGATGAGGAAGCTTCGCCACCAGACACTCCCAATGAGTCTCATAATGCGAATAATGGGTAAGTATAAGCTGTTATCCTTACTAATATTATAAATGCGAGTGTGAGTTTGCTTGTTTCCCTTCCACGCCTTAAGTGCCGTACCGATCATCATGACTTTTTGTATAGACATTCTCATGTATTATGATATTGATGTAATATTGTATAGACTAAAGGACACAGGTTACCTTTCATCCAGAAAAAAGTGCTGTTTCCAAGAGATAGGTTAAATCTACATTAAAGAGAACGAAGCCGCGAGCAAAAATTAGTTATTAATGTAAACATCTATACCTATCTATACCTGATTTTGGCTTGGCACGACGTGGCAACGCAAAACACGAACATTGCACTATTAACGAAATACACAAAAACATTTGCAACCCTATCTGTATAAACATAAGATTCATATTATTTTGTCGACAACTCGTTATACTAGTGTTACGCGGCACACGCTGACGACCTAGTGTCCTTTGATAAACGTCGCCAAACACACCGCGCCCACGCCTAGTTGAATTTTTGTATTTAATAAAAATGAATTTATGTAACAAAATAAATAAACAGTTATTATTTTATGAAACAAATTTGTAATGCTTTATATTTTCATTATATCATAGCTGATTCCTGTCTTTATATGTTCTTTTAAGCATATAACTTATATAAAACAATTTCGATGTTTCACATCTGCCAGGCGGCCGGGACGGCTCAATTTTTTAAATATAGGGATCAATTTTATTCCTTTAAATTGTACTTGGTTCTTACGTTAAAAAATACCATTTATATATTCGATGTTATTAATCTGTAAAAGTTTGTATGGTTTTAAAATATGAGGCTATTTTAAAACCATACACAAAATAGTTTTTTTTTATATAGTAACAGTTTCAATTAAAAAAAATAAGATTACAACTATAAATATTTCTTAGACTACAATGAAATTTATATTCCAGATACCGCTATCAAGACGATGATGGTTCTGGTAATGAAATACCCAGTAACGTCAACAACAACAACTCACCACCGTCAGTGCCGTACGAGAAGAAACTCAAATTGGACATGACTTCACGTAAATACTCGTCTGAAGCTGACAATGACGGGGAAAATGGCAGTGATCTCATCGGGAAGCTGCTGGGAATTCCGGACAAAACAATTAACAAGCTCTTATCATCTGCCGATGAAGCTGCGAAAATACTTGGCGTAAACAAATGAGAGTACGCCTTAGTCCTCGTGACGCCTGCTAGACTCATACTAGCTCCGCGGGGACTAAAAATACCATTTCAGATTCAAACCCAAACGAATTTTATTACAACGCCATCTACCAATGAGAGTGTTAATTATGGAACAAGCGTATGTAAATAAGCTTCATGGTGCCTTTAGCTGCCTTTATTATATTATAAACCGTCCTATTCTGCCTTAAAATTACAATGCTTTATATGTGGGTAATAAACAATGAACGAATATTTTCTTTAGTGCCAGTTTAAAGTACATATATTACATTAGATTTTAGAATGTAATTATAATATTATATACTCATATGTATTTAAAAACATTATCGGTCTATTAATTAAGCACAATTAATTCTTTAAACACCGATGTTCTAAGCAACGATTTTGCATTTCCATCTAGTCGCGTAGTAATTGCACTTTCATCTTTTCATCCACTTCTTAGAAATGAAGTTATAACCAAAAAAATATGTTTTTTTATTCGCAAATCCAAAATTGTCTAGTCAATATTTAAACGATTTTTCTCTTATCCTAAGCTATAATACCAAAATATCAATGAGAATAGAAGTAAAAGAGATAACAATAAGTTTACTGTTAGTTATTCAACCAATGATAGTTCTAAGAAAAATAATTTTGCAGCACTTTTCAAGTAATCTGAGCATAGTACGTTAATATCTTTGTCTTTCGTGCTTAAATATATATATCTCTCTGTCGCTCTTTAGCTTGTCTGTTTTTATTTTTTTCTATATCTATAAAATACACTATTTATTTTTAAATATACTAGAAATATTAATTATTCGTAATATGACTGTAAAATGTAAAGTTTTATTTGCTCAAAGTTATGGCATTTCTTTTATTGACAAAGACTAGTAAATGGTAATTATATTAATAATTTAAGATCTCTTTAAGGTTTTTTAGTACTGTAAATACATAGCTATAAGTATATTATCATGACTTAATATCGGTGGACATTCGTTTTACCATAGCAACGTATTATACTTATTTTTAATAATAATGTGTGGTTTGCAAAAAAAAAAACCGTTTAATATTTTATCGCTCTAAAAGTATCTTATGTAAAATTTATTTGTTAATTTTAAACGTTATTGTTTTTTGGCAGCAATATTATTTTAAAACGGGTTAAAAACTCCGAATAAGTTAGATTTAGATATAAATAATAATGTCTCCTGAAAAAGGATCGACAAAACATACGCTAGAATATACCTAAGTCTGAACGTGCTTTGTATATTTTGAAATTGCTAAGTAAATACCAAATACGAAATATAATATGTGTTAATTCCAATACTAATTAATATATTAAGTTTAGTAAGTACTTACTTAAACATGAATATTTTTTTTAGCAATAAATAATGTAAGGGTTTGAATTTTATTAAGAGAAATGATAATATAACTAGCTATTTTAAGAATCTTACGCGATATGGAAGCAAACTTATTATAAATTTAATAATATATTTTGTATTATTGCTGTCAAGTAAATTTAGGTGTAACTTTTTGTATGTTGTCATTTTGTTTTTTTTTTTAATTATAATATTCTATAAACAAGTTCTTGTAAAATGTTAGTATAATATTATCTGGTAAAGTAGGTAATGAATATTTTTTTTGAAGGTTTTTCTTTTTGTTTCACCGTATTTTATTGGAGTTTGGCACTGAACAAATCGGTTGTTAGATGCTTCAATAAATGATTGTCAGTTTGACAGTTGAACACAGTATTTCATAAATAAGTTCGCTTCAGCGTAAGAATAGTTATGTAAAATATAACTAAGACCTAAACTATACCAAAGTAAGTTTAGTGGTTCTAAGTTTATATTAATTTAAAGACAAATATCCTGCTTTATGTCAATTATAATTAAAAATGAGAAACAACGTCTTGATATTGTAATTATATTTTTTTATTAAATAATTTGCGACTAACCTTTAAGGTTATTACCTTATTATTTGTACTGAAATTAAAATAAAGTATAAATTTATAACTAATTCGAAAATTTCTATTTTATATTAAGGCTTTATGTAAAAAAACGAAACTTTTCTTATACTTACTAATTAAAATACATTTGAAGTAACTAAAATTATGCTGCAGGAATAATGTTAAAAATTATAATTATCATAAATGGTTGGATTTTTCATATAAAGATGTTAAGGTCTGAAACTATAGCAGTCCCACATAATTTCAAAGACTATCTATCATGTTATAATGTTTGAGTTATTGAATTTTTATTTGAGGAAACTGACAAACTATATTCTTATGTATAATTAATTAGTAAGTTAATCTTTGTCGAGTAATCAAATTGTGTTTATTTATATTTTATTATTATTCACGCCTTATTACAGTCAATAAAGTTACATAACTAGTTATAAGTTAATTAAGTAGTAATCTCGTACTTATTAAATTTAAATTATAAGTAAAGTTTAAATTAAGAAATATTGTGGCAACACCGCTTGGCCTTTCAAAACGTAGTGTGTTTTAATGTAAGTTAATGATAGAGGATAAATTAAAATGTTATAAAATATTTAAAGCATGATTATTATGATCATTATTATAGTTATATTAAGATTTACTATTTCACCTTTTTGCCTCTCTTTCTTTATGCAATATGAGTGTCGTTTTAAAAACGTTTTTGTGAAATAAAAATTGAGTATTATTAAATAATTGATATTTTATTTCTACCTTTTTTATTATTCTCGTACGAAAAAGTGGTGTCACGGTACTTGATGGCAAGCACAATATAAGCCCAAACAAAAGAAAGCACTAGAGATAATCTATCGGTAATCATTGCTGTCATGCCGACCGAAACATCTCGACACCTGGATAGTATACAACGATTGAACTCAAACGCGACAAACAAAAAGAGTCATTCTGTCAAGTATATTACCATGTATATAATGATCGTAATCCAGTCACCTACATCCTACCACCTTCATTCTCTCCCATTTTCATGTAATTATAATTAAACGGTTGTTTTAATACCAACTATGGTGCAGATTGTTCTTTGAAAACTTCAAGTGGACCTTACGCCTAATAGTCGTAATATAATAAATCCTTTCACAACGATTTATAATTTCAAACCCACAATGACATTACAATTAATCTATACTAATATTATAAAGAGATAAAGTTTGTGACGTTGTAGGGAGTAATCTCAGGAACTACTGGTCCGATTTGAATTCTTTCAGTGCTATATAGCTCATTTATCGAGAAAGGTTATAGGCTATATATCATCACGCTATGACCAATAGGAGCGGAGCACCAATGAAGAATATTTCAAAATCGGGGTTTTTTCCTCTTGAGAGCTTCTGCGGCGTAACGTGTTAGCGTTTGCCCTAAGTATTATAACTACTTCACTCGAACAAAGTTGTGGGCAGAGGCTAGTATCATAATAAGAATATTTAACTCAATTAAGTCATTCCTTATCGATATCAAATGTAAATATAATATCTCATGGTCGTAATCTGAATTTATCTTTATTGCGTACTTATTTATTATTTAAGGACTCCTTTAGTTTAAACGCATCTTGAGATTATAATAAAATGTACAAAGTAACAGGTAACACAATTTATAAAATAATAACATAAACGAATAAGTAAATAAATCAAAAATTTACATTTGATATTCTAGGCAATTTGACTGTTAATATTCGGTTATTATTGTCAAATAACAAGAAGGAATAAACTATTATAAAAATTTTGTTATGTATGTTTTGATGTAGCATCAACATTGCAGCTTACCTATACTCATATAAAAGAAAAATTCTAAGATTGAATTATAAATCTAAAACTTGGATCTAGTTTAACTATTCGACACGAGATGGCAGAAAATCTGGTACTATTATACTAAAAACCAAATATATTTAACATAAAACAATTATAAAATATTTGGAATCTATTTAAACATGTTATATGTTAATTAAAATATTCTAATAAGACAAACTTATTTAAAAAAAAAAAATTCATTCATAACTGTTTATGAACGAATCGTAGAATGTGAGATGATAGCCACAGCGGATAATGATAGCTACTCTACCAATGAACGATAGGCCGAGACGATAGGTGATACCAAATCTGCAAAATCACCCAAAATTTGAGGGGACAATTAAAATTACATTTATGCAAAAATAAATCAAATTATACAAGACAATAATCCAATAAATGTATATAAATGAATGATAAATGAAATGATTCCTTTGTTATAACAGAATATGGTCGGTAAACGTTTACAATTATAATAACAATGAATTCTTATCTTCCTCTCTCTGAATTTGAATTAATTTGTACAAGCGCAGAAGAAAACAGTTTGCCATTATATGCGTTTTATGTTACATTAATACCCATGGACAACATGTGAACAATAAAAAAAAATGAGTGCGTGTAACCGTAACACGCGATTCAAGTGAAACTTCTTTTGCGTTATAAGAGATGGCAACGTCTATTAAATCATAATTAATTTAATTCATTACTTATCATAGTAATCCGTTTCTTACTTTCTATATTTTATTTACTTTATAACAAAGAGTTGCTAATAATATTTCATGTGTTATTTAAGTACCGAATTAGCTGATAGATGGTACTACAGATAATGAAGCTTCGATTTAACTTGTTACTTACTTACATTGAACCAGATGGCAGCACGGTCGCGCGCTCTTATATACATAATTAATTCTATTGTACGTTTTTATTATTATTCAATTTAACATTTCTTATTAATTTTTCTTTTCAAAAATTTGGTATTATTGCTTTATAAACTGGTTTGACAAAATCAAAAATATGTAAAAACCGGAAAGTATAGAAACATGACGCCATATTGCCGTAACGGGCTTCCGTTGCATTGTCGTCCAGTTACCTCCTAGTTACGCCTAAAGAAGTTTTACTTCAAAAAGTTCTGTGTGGTTCACACGCGATAAAAGGTATTCTGATGAATTTTTAAGAGATGAATACACTATGGAAGTGGTAAACATTAACTTTCCGCATTATTTTGTAATATCTTTAGCTATATTAACATTGTTAATAATACACAATACAGAATAATATTTAAATTTGCACGACAGTCACTACGATTCAACAGAAAATATCGTGATATAGATTTCAACGTTGCTCTCTCTCTTCGTCTCTTTGTATATATTTCGAGTAGATTAAGAATATGCTATCTCATTCTCTCATAGCCTAAAACCCATATTTACATATATAGCTATCTCTTTTTCATTACACATTTTCATTTGATAAAACCCCATTCACAATGTCCTAATAGAAATTTCACTTCAAAGAAATTTGTATGTAATCCATTAGTTTCCTATATATTTTATCCTTTTATTATGATTTTATATTAACAAGCTATTTTAAGACAGATTGGCGTTTTACATGCAACTCACCACAGACTATTAGTCGTACAAGTACAACTCAAAAAAAAACAATGCTGACCTGCGAAAGTAAAATGGAATGTTTAATCTGACAACACTGCCTAGGTGAATGAAAGAATTTCAAGAAATAGAAAGAAGTCGCTAATTTATGCGAGACAGCGTCTTTATTTTGAGATTTCAATTGCTTAACTTTTACTTGACTGTTTCGAAACATTACGTGTGCCCTTGGATGTGTGTTTAACGAGTATAGTGCAAGCTAAAAATTTAAAAGAAATTTTTGTAACTTAGTGTTCGTGGGTAAGCATCAGTTTGTATATAATTAGTGACGTATGTATACTATGAATCAAAAATATTTTTCTAACAACATCTATTCAATACACGTGCCGTATTATTGCAAAACTGATCAACCTTTTTAAAATATATATGAGATAGTTTACTACACATTTATGTTGACTTATTTACTTTTATCTTTATGGAGTTTCAGCTTATCTAACAATATGGGTGATCAGCAGTTCTTTTTGAAATGGAACGATTTCCAGACGAACATGGTGACATCGTTCAGGCATTTGAGGGACGAGAAAAGTTTCACAGACGTGAGTAAATTTGTTTTTATAGTATCTTGTATACAAACAAGTATAACCTAACTAAAATGCAAAATAATACAACAATTTTTATTGTAATACATTCCCAATTTAAAGGAAATATACTGATATACCATGAATATATGTATTTGTGAGAATTTGTCTATTATTTTGACAATATCAGGAACTGTTTAGAATGTTGTAAACTCGGTGATATCTAACTTTTTAATTACTGTTTAATTGTATTATAGACTCGTATGTCCAATCCTACATTTAAGCACATAACTATCGTTTCTTCTGAATGCCTAGCCGGTTTATCTAAATTTCTTCACTTATAATAGGTCTTTACCTATGAAATTGCCATTCTGCAGTACTGGCCATTTCAAATCAAAATAATTTTTGTTTGGCTAAGAGTTCTAATTTCAAATTAATTTTATTTTAAAAACATGGAATTCTTTTTCCAAAAGTAGTCATTTGTTTATTGATTAGTGTTACATTTTCATCGCTTTTCAACCATTTTGTCATCATGGATACGTTAAAAATTCGAGTAATTATGGAATATGAGTACCGTCGTGGCAGCAACGCGGCACAAGCGGCACGCAACATCAACGACGTTTACGGAGCTAACACTAGAAACCAACGCACCACCTGTTATTGGTTTGCTCGCTTCCACTGGGAATTTCGACCTGAAAAATTGACCTCGCGGTCATCAGAAGGCTTTGGTCGACAATGACGAATTAAAGGCGATTGTGGAAGCTGATGATACACAATCTACGGCTGAATTAGCAGCAGCTTTCGACGTTAGCGTCAAAACAATATTGGTGCATTTGCGATAAATTGGCAAGGTAAAAAAGCTTGACAAATGGGTGCCCCACGAACTCAATGATCGCCAGCGCGAAGTACGCGTCGAGACGTGCCCTGCACTGCTCAACAGACACACAAATGAAGGAATTTTGAACCGCATTGTTACCTGCGATGAAAAATGGATTCTGCTTGATAACCGCAAGCGCTCAGCAAGTTGGTTGGATCCTGGTTCAGCACCTAAACAATGCCCTAAACGAAAACTTATCCATAGAAAAGTGATGGTCACTGTTTGGTGGTCTAGCGCCGGTGTGATTCATCACAGCTTCTTACCAAACGGGGTGAGCATTACTGCAGATGTGTACTGTGAAGAACTGAACACAATGATGGAGAAGCTGGCACATCTCCAACCAGAATTGGTTAATCGCTTGTCTCCGCTGCTCCTGCACGACAATGTGCGACCTCTTACTGCACAGTAGACGGTCTCCAAGTTGCAAGAACTGGGGTTGGAAGTTCTCCGTCATCCGCCTTACTCACCAGACCTTGCGCCTACAGACTACTACTTTTTCCAGTATTTGGATAACTCCTTGGCGGGAAAAAAATTCAATACCCGAGAGGCAGTACAAAATGCCTTTGAAGAATTTGTTGCCTCCCGTCCAGCTGATTTCTTTAAGAAGGGCATCAATAAACTGCCACTGCGTTGGCAAAGATGCATTGATTGCATGGGTGATTACTTCGATTAATACAAATAAAAAATACATGAAAAAAATTTCCTTTACATTTTTTTCATACAAAACGGCAATTTAATAGGTAAAGACCTAATATTAGTGAATGGCATATGATTAAAATCAACATGTTTTGTAAAATATTATTCGGAAAACACTTACAAATTACAACTGATTGCCAATGGTGTTACACAGATTGTACTATAATATTCCAGTGTAATCTAGAACTGGATTTGGTACCAAAATTTGGTTTTAAAAATTATACCCTCTACTAGTCAATTTCTTTTCTTTTTTCGAACTGATTACGGTATTGGCCCAGCTAGGCATTAACAGTTTCACTGGACTACTTAGTCAATTACTTTAAATTATATTCCCTTAATATTGTGTCTATATATATTTGTCACCTGCCTTTTATGTTACTATTGTGTCATGTTGTAATTATTATTATTGTTTGTGTATCGCTATTCTTATCTAATTTGGTAAATTTTACTACTAAACAATTCTTACATACAGATTTCATAAGTGTGATTGAATAGTTCATATCCTTTTGATATTATTGGAGAAGTTATTTCTTCAATTCTGTATCACACTGTTGCATGTGGAAATCCTAATTATACTTGATAGAATGTGAGATAAAGTTAGATGTATAATTCATAGTAAATAATTTAATAAAAGTTTTAGTGATATTAAAACTTGATATAAATAATTTACTTATTTGTTCTCACAATTATTGCATAGGATAACAAATATTGATAGTTTTGATGATGCAGTAATAGTAAGCCATAATACTGTTAAGCTAGGAATATACATATTGTTAGTGTTGTGCCTAGGTATTAAATATCTATACATACATGTGTGATATATTAGCTGTGTAATACAAGCTTTGCTTAGTTTCAAATGAAATGAAATAAACGGAGGTTTGGTATGCAATTGTCTTTATATTATTATTATTTATTAAAACAATATTAATATTTAATTATATTAAGATAAATATTTTGGGGATAAACATTGAAAGAGTGGAGAAACAACCCACAATCTAGGAGTACTCTTCGACTCAGAACTGCGCTTCGAAGCTCATATCAATAGTGTAATTAAGAACTGTTTTTATAGACTAAAAGTTTTGTATAGTTTTAGACAGTACCTTAGTATTACAGTAAGGAAGAGTCTTGTCGAAAGTTTGGTTCTTTCTAGATTAAATTACTGTGATGTTGTATATGGCATTTGTTTATTGTCACGGACTGATAGATTGATTCAGCGGGTGCAAAACGCGTGCGCTCGGTTCTGTTTCCACATTCCCCTTCGTCAGCATGTTACGCCTTCTTAAATGAAGCGAACATTCTAAAAATGGCAGCCCGTAGGAAGCTACATATAGCCACTTTACTTTTTGACTTGATCAAGAAAGAAAAACCTAAGTACCTATATGAAAAGCTAACATGGATGGACATGACAATACCTAGACTCGGAACTACAGCATTCAGGGGTTCTTTTAAACATCCCACCACCATGTAGATGTAGGAAAGATAAGAAAAGTTTTAAACATTTATTACAACAATTTTTGTTATAAGTTCAAAACAATAGTGTTAATTTTTTTATGAGTGGTTCCAATTTTAGTAGACTGTATGTCTACTTAACTTTACTTATCAAGCTTTGTTTTGTATCTCCTCTGCTTTCGCGCGATCTCTGGTATGTATTCTCGGATAGTGGCCAATGTGCAGGGAGATAGTGAGGGACTTTTCCGTACAGGCAGATTTGTAATATTTTTGTAACATTTGTATTTTTTCGATATTTGTATCTCATTATTATTATTATTTATTTTGTGAATATTATAAGTAATATAATATAAGTATAAAGTAGGTTTAATATTTTTGTCAAAACACTGACTAGACTACAGGTCCGTACATTACTTTGGCCCCCCATTGAAAATCAGCGCTGCAGTACCACCCAGTTGTACTGCAGCATGTACCAGAATGGTGGTGTCATTGTTGGATTTTATTAAGTAACTAGCGGGCCCGGCAGACGTTGTCCCGCCCTGATTATGAAAAAATCCTTGACAAATTATATACTAAAACGTTCCTTATCAATCACTCTATCCACCGGTGAAAACCGCATGACAATCCGTTCGGTAGTTTTTGAGTTTATCGCGAACAGACAGACAGACAGACGCGGTAGGGGACTTTGTTTTATACTATGTAATGATGTATATGTTAACTTTATCTATCTTGTTGTTTGTGATGTTTTCCAACACTACAGACTTTTTCTTTCTTCTATATTATAGAATCTATATTAATTTAGATAGACATTTGATTAAGGAGATTCTTGAATATCCAGAGCCATGATAACTAAAAGCAGATATATTAGGTTGTTCAACAGGTTCCAAAAGTTATTACAGATTTACGGGACTGTAAGTTTAAGCGCCATATCAAGCATGTTTTGAAGTCAAAAGGCTATTATCGGGAGTATTAATATGTGAAAGATAATGCTGTCTGGAATTGACATCTCTCTGTGCATTCATAAAAAAAATTATAATATTAATGTATTTTAGTGTAGTTTTGTAAACCAGTGGTAGTTTTGACATTCATAAATAGCTTCTTAAAACCTAAATTGAATAAATTATTTTTGATTTTGTTATTTATGCATTTGACTACACAATCGCCTCCCACAAAGTGATATCACCAGTGATACTTTTTTTCTTTTCTTTTTTCGTACTGACTACGCTATTGGCCTGGCATAGCCTTAACAGCTTCACCGAACTACCACCGGAGCTGGTCCAGTGATACTCGTTTATTCCAAAGTAAAAGTAAACAATAATTATTTAGTGTCACTTTTCTGAAAAAGAAACTTTAATAAAAATCTAAACTATTTATTACGTAATTTGAATATACAGTAATTTTATAGTACTTAACCTGACTCTGTAGGCCGTGTCATGTGATACGATGAATTTTGTACATTTGCCACGTACTATCTAGTGATTTGGAAGTTAAAAATGCATGCAGTCAACAAATGTTTCAAGTATTCTTTCTTAAAGCATACAATATTTATGTGGTTAATAGTTATTATCAATGATTTGTTGCAGGTGACTCTAGCATGTGAGGGACAGACATGTAAAGCACACAAAATGGTACTCTCTGCGTGTAGTCCGTATTTCAAAAGCTTATTAGAGGTGAGTACTTGTAATATATGAGTAATATTTTCATTTGTAACAAACTGTTGTTACATAATGAATTGTCATATAATGCATAGAATACAACATACAAGCCGGTGGCTTTTAACTATGTTAGAAGTAATTTGTCTTTTTATTACATTATAAACTCCTTACTAATATTATAAATGCGAAAGTACCTGTGTCTGTCTGTCTATCGCGCTTTCACGTCAAAACTACTGAACCGATTCAAATGAACTTTGGTACACAGATAGTTTAGAGCCTGAGAAAAGCCATGAGCTACTTTTTAATGCGAAAAAAGGGTTGAAAGGAGGGTTGAAAAGTTGTATGGAAGTATCGTCATTTTAGAGCTAAAAGCTTGGAACTTATATTTTAGACTGTAGATTCGATATAAATAAATATGGCATTCAAAATTTGTAATAATTTGATAAATTACACCCTTGAGGGTACTCAAGGGTGTAAAATAACAATAGGAAATAGGTGATGAAAATTTGTATGGAATTATGTAATTTTCCGCTCCAATTTGAAAAAATCTTTCAATGTTAGATATCTCATTTATCGAGGAAAGCTATAGGCTATATATCATTACGCTAAGACCAATAAGAGCGGAGCACCAATGAAGAATGTTTCTAAATCATTTTTTTTTCTCCTTTTGAGTGTTTCCGGTGCGTGTTAGTTAGCCCAAAGTCATTATTCCACGCGGAGAAAGTCGCGAGCAGAAGCTAGTATAATATAAAATAAAACTTCACAAGACTAGTCAGACATGATTATGAATGAATATGTCAGAGGAAGTTTGAAAAAAGTAGCAGGGACAGAGAAGTTGGGAAGTAATATGTTAGCATGAACAGGCATTTCATAAGGAGAAATTGAAATCATGTAAATAGTTTGGATGTGTATGGATATATGGATATATGGAGTAGAGGGAGGCTATAAAAGGTTTGGATGTATTGTATGAAAAATCGTATGTGTGTGTAGAGTGGAAAACGAAAACATGTTGTACCGACCCTACTTAGATGGGATGAAGGTAAAAAGACGATTACGTTATAAAAAAGGATCTTATGTTCCATGTATATCAAGTATCTACTTCTAGGGCAAATATCATTAAAATCTGTTCAACTAGTTTTTATTAAACTACTAACTACTTTTGATAAAACTATCACCTATAAGACAATCTTGTTTGTCTTTCTTGTCCTAAAGTTTATTAATAAAACATTTATCAATTACAGTTTAATATTACTTTATTGGCTATGTTATAGGCAGTGCCAAACTTGTAGTTCCTCTTAAAGTTGCTGCACAGTAAACAAAATAAAAATAAAACATGTATAAATGAATCAGATAAATATCTTTAATACAATGAAAGAGCCTTATTTAATTATTCATTGTCTTATTCAGTATACCTAAACAGATACTTTTTGGGAACACGCTAATTTTCGAAATTTGTAAATATATTTTACTAGCCTCTGCACGCAACTTCATCCGCGGGGAATAACGTTACTTTGGGCTAACGCTAACGCACATAGGAAACTCTCAAGAGGAAAAAATACCCGATTTTGAAACATTCTTCATTGTTGCTCCGCTCGTAATGGTTTTAGCGTGATGATATATAGCCTATAACCTTCCTCGATAAATGAGCTATATAACACCGAAAGAATTTTTTAGATAGGACCTGTAGTTCCTGAGATTACTCCCTACAACGTCACAAACTCACAAACTTTACCTCTTTATAATATTATTAGTATAGATATCTCTTAAATATTATATATATAAAATATTACATAACTTTTTGTGTCTCAAAAAGTGCAAAAATGTTGGGCTTGTTATTCTGCGTACATGTGGCATGTAATTACTGTAGTAAGATATTGTTATACAATTTTGAGAACCAACTAAAATCACGAGACACTAGTTTTTAGTTGCTTGCCATATTGAAAACAGTTGTATTCAATTTACTCTTCAACTATTAAGTCCAATCTAAAAAGCGCAATTATGTATTTCTATCGCTTTTCATTAGAGAAATCGAATAGCGTTTATTTTTTTTTTTAATTACGACTTTAATATTATTAGTACCCTACGGCCGACTTCTACCACAGAGACTAACCGTTGTGTGACGGGGTAACTCTTCAGACAAGATAGATTACATTTTGTATTTAGAAACTTTGTTCTATTCAAAAAAAATCCAAACATTTTTCTAAAGGGTACCGTAATTTTTTTCAATTTTTGTGGCAATTTTTCGATATTTTTGAAATTACCTTTAAGGGCACCGCGTGCCACCTATATATGATTATATATGAATGTTACAACTTTAGAGTGAATTATAACTTTGTTGTAATCATCTAAATAATTCCTGAATCCAATCATAAATTATACAATTCCAACAATTGCTGATAACATAACAAAGTTTAGTATAAAATGGTATCTTATTCCACTATTATACAACATCCTGAGGCGAATGTTTACACTTTGCACCTTATGTTTATGTTAAACATTTCACTAGTAGTTGCAGGTTATGCAAGAAATTTGACAAACTCATCAAGATTAAGTTTATCAGTTATGTCTTGGAAATAGTATCAAATGTGCTTTGTAGGCTATTGTTTGTAAGCAGTATTATGTTACTTTTATAGTAGATATGAGTATACCCAAAAATAATTTGATATATGTAGGTTTTATTTAACCTTTGACCGCAATTTCATCTGATTTTAATGTATTAGTATTCTGGATTTCAAGTTCAATGTTCTAACAAGAACTTTCAGGGGAGTTTTGTGCCATCTCAGAATTCATACTCCGTGGTATTATTTTCCATCCATTTCACTTATGCACAATAATCAAACTATATTTATATACTATTTTAGAGGTGGTAGAGTCACGCTGAAGCTATTACTGGTTTCAACATAAATGGGTCGGCTCGTCCGGGGTACTACCACCCTCTCACAGAAAACCGACGTGAAGTAACAGTGCTTGCATTGTTGCGTTTCGTTCGGTCAGTGAGAGCGCCGGAGGACCACCTCCCCTCGCATCCCTTCTCCTCGTCCCCTCCTCCAAGCACAGGCTGGCAACGCATTAGCGACTCCCCTGGTGTTTTTAGTGTCTATGGACGGCGGTGATCACTTAACATCAGGTGACCCGCCTGTTCGTTTGCCTACCATGATATAAAAAAAAATATTACGTAACATGACACCAATATTGAAAAATATAGAGTCACATAAAACAAGATTATGAATAAAATATAAAAGCCACTACATTATAGACTAAGAGCCTGCCAAAAAACTCCAAACGAAACATAGTAATATATATTTACTTATTTATGCTTGTCTGAATATATCACCAGGTGCTTGGCGATAGATTTTCAATTTCAGGGTGGTAGCTAGCGGGCCAAGTTGCCGGAACACACCTATAAGGTTGTTAGCTATGTATTTTCAACTTGAGAATGGTAGTTAAGCAGGTGGACGTCAGAAAAAGCGCTACCACCATCCTATAGTTCTATCACAATGGTTTCCTTTACTGAAAACTGGCCGATTCATTGGTTGATTCTAACCCACTTTAATCGGTACGGTGTGGAACACTACCACTGAACCATTATTACAAGCTGAGCTGAATTACTTATTCATAAATGCATATATCTAAGTCAGGTATAGGTAACCTGTAGAATTTTCAGGTATAGGCTACTTTTTGTTGTCACTAGCCTCTCTGCCCGCGACTTCGTCCGCGTGGAATAGTATCTTTGGTTACGATTTGAGAAATAAGATAATTATTGTTGACATTAATTTCAGTTCAAATTAACATCAGTAAGCGTGGCTTTTGATACTTTGATTTATTAGTTTTCTTCATAAGAAAGATTTCTTCGCAATTATATGTATTTGCGTATTTGCGCAAAATAGGGATGGCCATCTGAGATCGATTAATCGAACAATTGATTTTTAGACATAGTGAAATCCATATAAAACATCGAACCGATGTCTGACACTATAATGTTGTGTTTCGATTTTTTCTATCTAGATAAAAGTAAAACCATAGAATAATTTAAAAACAATGCTATTCAAAAACATCGATTTTTTTACGAAGAATCGCCATCCCTAACGCAAATCGCTTTTATTCACGGGTTGGATGTTGCCAGTATACGATTTAGTGATGACATTATACTGATTTGATTATTAATTCATCTTCTATATAATAAGAATGTAAATGTAATGAGTCTGTACTTTTTCGATTTTCGTGAAGAAAATAGTTGCAGGTGTCTAGGAATAAGTAATAGAATTCATTTCAATCATTTTTAGAAATGTCTATCTGTCTGTCTATTTGTATGAACACACATCACTGCTAAAGCACTGGGGTCGCAATAAAACCTCAAATCATAAAGCATATTTTCGGGAGTAACTTAGTTTTTGTTTCATTAAAATCGGTCCACTCCGTCATAAGTTATTGCAATTTGAATGACGGCTCGAGTTAAGTACGAGAGAAGAGTAGTAATCTTTAACTAATTTGGTTGAACGCGCTAATCCCAGGAACTACTGGTCCGATTTGAAATATCAGTGTTCAGTGTTAGATAGCTTATTTATCGAGGAAAGCTATTAGCTATTATATATCATCACGCTAAGACCAGTGGGAGCGGGGCACCCATTAATGTTTCAAATTCGTTTTTTTTTTTTTTTTGAGAGTTTCCTCTGCGTTTTTAGTGTTAGTCCAAAGTAACTATTTCACGCGGACGAAGTCGCGGGCAGAAGCTAGTAATAAATAAAATGATAGGTGCCTGCCGTTGTGTGCGCATCATTTAAAAATATATGAATGGATTCTGATAAAAAAAAATTACGTAATAGGCATTTGGTTTTTTATCTAAAAAAATAATCGAGAAAATAGAAATTACAATTTTAAGAAATTACGATTTTCATAAACCCACGCCTTCAGTGATGTTTGTTTTCTTTGCCATGGAGATGGTGCTAATGTTTTCTCCTCTGTAAATAAAATATATTGTTAGGTTCATAAAACATGTGCGGGTGTCAGCTACTTGTAATATTGTTTTTTCTCAGGAGAATCCATCGAAACATCCAATTATAATCCTAAAAGATGTATCGTACCTCCATCTGCAAGCTATATTGGAGTTCATGTACGCCGGTGAGGTGAATGTATCTCAGGAACAATTGCCAGCGTTCCTCAAGACTGCTGCTAGGCTCAAGGTATGTATTTTGTTTTTCTTAACTCGCTGAGACTTCTGAATGCTAGTATAATGTATCGTTGATAAATAGTTTAAACTATATTATATTCTTCTAATAATTTAAAATTATACTAAATCAAAGACTTGTCAGTTATAATGTTAACTAGTCCAATTATCAGCAAGCTCACTGTATATTAAAAATAGACATTTATTTACGAACTAGCGGGCCCGGCAGACGTTGTCCCGCCCTGATTATAAAAAAAAATCCTGGACAAATTATATACCAAAACGTTCCTCATGGATCATTTTATCCACTGGTGAAAACCGCTTGAAAATCCGTTCAGTAGTTTTTGAGTTTATCGCGAACAGACAGACAGATAGACGCGGTAGGGGACTTTGTTTTATACTATGTAATGATATTGGTATGTTAGTAAAAATTAAAAAAATACAAATATTAGAAAAAATATTTGTCACTTGGGAAAATTTAAGATTTTTTGTCTTCGAGTCCATTAATTTTTCATTCAGAATACGTGACATCATAATTGAATAAATATACATGTTTCACAATGTTTTTAAGTTTTTTCCAAAGTTTTTGTTCATTCTAATAGTAACTTAAATTCGATAGGTTTCAATTTTGCAAGTAATAATCTTAGTTTTATTTATTTAACGTAAAAGTTACACTTGGTAATTTTACTGTAGTGCCAAATTTTTGCACCATACATTTGATTTAAATAGAAAATATATTTTTATTAGATTTCAGGAATATATATAAGGAAAATAAATAAATATGAATTCATGGGTGTCATTTTGAACCGTTAAAATAGGTTTTTTTTATTTTTTCTCCTTCTGGACTGGATATTGAATTATGAATATACAAATTATATATATTTCATAATAACAGAATTGTATTTATTTAAAAGTTTAATCTTAGTTTTTAAACTTAATTTATTTCTTAGTTTACAATGCCTTAATTAATATCACTATGGTATTCAAGCTGTGATTACTTAAGAAATTGTGCATCGTATTCAAAGATTTAATTAAGAATTTTTCTATAGAACATACCAATGTAACAATTATTGTATTTTAAATAAGTAAATACATTTGAAATCAATGAAAAAAGATACGGTTAAAGAGAAGTCTGATGTCACGACAGGTAAAGGGTCTCGCTGAGCCGCCTCCACAAATGCCGAGCATCAAGCGGGAAGGGTAACGCCGAAGCGGTACAAGTGCTCTAAAGACTGTAGTGAACGTACATAACACCAATGTAACATAAAGTAAACGCCCACAGAATCACGCTGAAAACATAGGATCGTTTGAATTCCATTTAAATACATTCGATCACTGGTAGACATTTTTTGTTTAAGATTTGTAACGGTTTTGTTTTTTTTTTTTTTTTTATCATTCTTTTCCACTTAGAATTCTGTGTACGAATTTCTGCCTAATTAAAAGGCAGGCAAAATTATTAAGTTGCCTTAGGGATGAACGATATTAAAACAAGTATCGATTTCAATATCGATAAATAAACTTCGATGCCTAATTAATATCAAAATAAAAAATTTTGGTGTTAAAAATAAATATATTGAAAATGTTCTATTGAGATCATTAATTACTGATATAAAATTATTACAAGAGAAAAATGAGAAGAAATGAGACAACTTCGTAATTTTTCGAAAGAGTTCAATATTTAAAAAATTCTTTGTATTTTCAAATGTTTTTTAAAAAATGGAAATTATTTCAATCGATGTAATTTTTACAACGAAGATATGTTGATACATATATCGATTATCGATACTTATGTTCATAAAATCGATGTTTTAGATAACAAAATATCGATTTTTTTGATCGGCCATCTCTAAATTGCCCTAGGATCTAAAAGTCAACGGCTTACTGTAACTTATGTTCGAAGTATTCTATTTCATATTTAATTTTAGTTGTTTTCCAAATTTGTCATGTCGATCGTTATGTTAAAATATTATAGATCTCAAAATGTTTTGAGTGAAATTATAATTTTTTTTTTGTGCTATTAGATTTTTTTTTGTATTTTCATTATACGTTCTAATATTAGTAATGGTATAGAGTAGCAAATCTTGTAAAGAATTTATTAATAGTTTCAATATTGTATAATAATAGACTTAAAAATAAAATAAATAATAGAATAGTTACAGCCATTTGAATAATATTTCTTAAATAAATAAACCTTCTCTTCTGTGGTTATTTTTTAATTTCTTATAAGGTTTGTTATTCTTATCAGTTTGAAAACAAATAATTAATGTAAAAGGGAAATGATATTCTCTATAGTTAATAGGACAATATTTACTCGATTACATTTTTCACTTGCCCACACGAATATTCATGGAATCGATAGTTCAGACGAGTAATCGATTCGAATTGTATCGAGTTTATATTTTATAAGGAACGATGTTTCCACAATAACGACACATTGATATGAATTTATTCTGATCTTCATTGAACGATAGAAACAGTTTTACATTGATGTGATAGCATGAGAAATAATTTTTTACACAGTCAATTCCTATAAGTTACCTAGCAACCAAAGTTTAATAAAATTAGTTTTTTAATGTCACTTAACGTATACACGTTCTTCTTTGTATATTCAGCGCGACTTAAGATATAGTAGTTTTAAAGATGATATTTAAAAATTACTCAATATATCGCATATCTAAAAAAACTGAATTTTAGTTTAGCTATAAAGTAAAGTAATGACTACTATTCAGAATGACTATATTCGTGTTTTAACTACATATAACTTCACGACCATTTCTAGAAGACACGTTATACGTAACCATTTGCTAAGAATTATGACCGCGCTATCACATTAATGATCCTTAGATTGTAGCCACCAAGGGTTGCCTTACAGATTAATTATACAAAATCGTGCGTGTCGACTGTGTATCCAAGAAACTTATATATATGTAAGTCATGTTACACATTTTTTTTTATTTAATAGTAAGCCTTTATTTATAGTGCTCTGTATATTTTAAGTGAAGCCTTACTTTACGTTTTTAAGAGAGAACATAAATAGAAGCGTTTTACTTAACAATAAAAAGTATATAAATTGACTTATTTGAAGCTTATTTATGAAGTAGACACTTCCGTTTCCCACCTGCGTGTCCACTTTTGACTTCCGGTTAATATCTTACCGTGTCTCTGGCTACTCTGGCAGAATGGCGCGCGTTCCGAGCGACGCCATCTTTTATATTCCATTGGCGTCTAATTCCCTGCTGAGAACGGACTTGCAAGATACTTGGACAAAAATAAACAGGCAGTTTGTGTTCCGTACATTGAAAATGATTTAAAAACGTTTAGATAGTTCAAAATATAGTTCCCATTGTTCTAAACTTTTCCCACATTTTTTTTTCTACTAGCCACTATCTTACATTTTCCTTCTGACTTCTTGTTTATTATAATATTCCAGGTCGATAATCCAGATTAATCTCACATACGTTTCAAACTCGACACGCATGTATTGTACAATATAATAGTGTGAAACTGTTTATATAGAATTACTAATAATTTCCTATAATCTACTATATATTAATTTCAGTATGTATAGAACATACACTCGCTATGTAATTTTGCTAATTGTTTTTTATCTCTATCTTTTTGTATTCAATTTCCTTTTTTATGTAACAGAAATGTGTACTGGTATATTAATAAAAAAAAATGCTAAGATAAAATGCATCAGTACACTGATTTCTCTTATTTAGCTTATTAAGTGGTATTTCATAGGCGCTTATAATCTATTATAATAACAGCAAACTTGAATAATTCAATTTTGCGTAACATATTTTCTCAAGAAGCTAACATGGCGACTATATTGCCTCTTTTCTTACTCAAATCAAAAGCAAATTGTGATCCTATAACTATAAAAATATAAATAATGCGCGTAACATCACTAAAGCGTTCAAAATTCGGCCAATGAAAAAGCTCCGTAGAACGATGTTTGCTTCTGATTGGTTAAGAAAAGGTCGCCTCATTAACTTTGTGTCGTACCACATTATTTACGTAATATAATAAGAATTACTTATATACTTTGCATGTTTTGATAAATAAAATTCATCATAAATCATTTGTTTAGTACAAACACCGATAATACGCGAACTAATTAAGTTTTATGTATTTTTTTTCCTTTCATACTGTTTGTAATATCTCATATTTTTCCTAGGATAATATAATTAACTTGCCTTGAACTTTTCTTTTTTTATTTCATATCTCATATATATTTTCAAAGGATTCCATGTAACCATTACTTAGTGTTATTACACATTTAAATTCTATTATTTAAATATATAAACAAGTATATAATATACAAAATCTAGTAACGCAAGATATCTTTGTAAAATATTTTCTCATAATTGCAAACCAAGTTCTAAGTTTAGTATCGGTTTTATTGATAGTTACGCATTCAGCACATCGGCGTGAATATTCCCTTTACGAGTTTTGTAAATGTTAAATTTTACAAAGAAGTCTGTAGAAATACTGGATACTCATGAGAATGCGCACATAATTGTAAGGGTCGGCGTTCCCATAAAAATGGTTAGACGTAAATTATACACATCAATCGGACTAACGTTTTACCGCGTCTGAATAATGTTTTATAAACACAAGTATCTGGGCAACTGAACTTCCCTCTGCGATTAGATGTAATCCGAATGTATTAAGATAACGTCATATAGCGCCATCTATCAAAGTTTTGAAGTACCAGTAGTAGATTACCATCCATTGGCAATCATTCAATACCACTAAAATTGACGTAAAGTCGCTCTATGGCACTAATGCTTAGTTATTAAAACGGTCTTTTTTTTGGAAAATCTTTTTTTTTCACGGAAGACTTTTATAAAGATATTTTAAAATAAAAACCTTATCTAAATAGAACATTCGATCCAAATCGTTAGAGTAGTTTCCGAGATACAGGAAATAAATTCATATAATCATATCAAGAATTGCTTGTTTTAAATTTATAAGGTGTAACTGCGACTTACCTGCCCTCTGCTTTTGGTCGAAGATGTTCGCAACTATTTATTATTACTATTCAGTCTAAATAATAGTAATAATGTAACTTTTCATAATAACGCCGCTTAGAAAAGCTAACTTCTTGCACCCTTGTACTCATATAGCGAGTTCAGAGTGTACTCATATAGCGAGTTCCGAGTGTACTCATATAGCGAGTTTAGAGTGTATAAAGTTGAATTGATATTTGTTGTGATTAGAAATATACGATACTATGCTGTACCACAGAACATGTTGCCGTGTATAGTGATGTTAATATTTATAATGTAAAAAGTCCCAAAAGGTTAAAATGTCTTCAATAATTATTTCGTGTTACCTATGACCTCTATGGCCACAATCTCACTATTCGTTCATAATAATGTGATTGAAATTGATAATACGCTAAATTGAGATTAAAACATGCCTGACGTGCCGGATTGATCTTAATTTCGTCCTGAATACGTACGCAGTTGACAGATTGATCAGACATTTATGGTTCATGAATGTTAGTATATATTTAATTTTTAAATACGTACTATATCATTATTAAATTTAATATTATCACGAAGTACGTATGATTTTCAATGTGTTTTTTATATTACCAGATAAACATTTAAATCGTGACTGTATTTCAATTTATTGAGCTTTTTGCTGTCGTAGCAACTGTATACTATATCACCTATTGTTAATCATTTAACGTCGGACATCTAAGAGTATTTTATGTTCACGATAAACCTCTATTATCACACTTATATAAAAAAATGTTATTATAGTCTACGCTTTTGTAAAATTTATTATGTTCACGCCCCGCTAGTTTGTTAGTATTGCATCGTATTGTTTTACGTCGCACGACTAATAGCTTATAAACTTTATATCTCCAGTATTTCTAAACACTTCCGATGTTTTATATATTGCATACTTAACGTAAAAATTAAAAAAAAAAACGGTGACTTAATTGCACGTTTTGTTGTGTGCATTGTCTGTTAACACGTTGCGAGTTTCCGTAATGAAAGTTGCAATAGCGAGAATTAAATGTCGATACTTGTGGTGTTTAGTAGGTTTAAATTCATTTTCCTAAAAGATATGATACGTGCTAAAGACGTAGCTATCCGCGTTAAAATCAAATTTGATATAGAGTTAACAATTCATACAGTTGTTGTATGAAAGTGTAATTATTATATCGAATTAATATGTTTCGACACAGTAATATAAATAATGTGCTGAAAATCACGTCAAATGTAGTTTGTAATGAATGGAATTATGAAAGAATTTGTAATTTTAGATAATACATGTTTAATTACAATATTCTGATGTTTTAATTATATTTTTTCCCCTCAAATGTATCTAATTAGTTTAGAAGAGGCGAGACTGCTGAGTATTCACCTGTTATAATCTTTTTTGTTTTGTTATTGAATTATAATAATTTGCTCATCTACCTTGTTTCCACAACTTCATCTTGTCTGATTAATGATATCAATTTACGTACTTGTAGTAAATTAGCAATCACCTTATCATTACAGTAATAGTGTCTCAAAAATGAAAATCTTTCTCTTACTTATACAGTATTGTCCGAACCGAAAGTTTATCTTTTTTGGATGAGGTTTAATACCTAATCCAAAATAAATAAAGTATACAAATCCGCTCACTTTTTACTGCGGGATGTACAATTAGGGATAACTTAATTAAAAAAAATACTTTTAAACCCTTTTCTTATTTTTTATAATCCTATATAAATACTCCAAATACAATTTTTAGGTGAATGTTGAAAAAAAAAACTTAAATGTAGAAAATATACTCTAACCTATGAGGTCCTAGCAATTTTACCTTCTAAAACTAAATACATAAGTAAATTAGCGGGCGTCGCAAACGTTGTTCTGCCTTGATAATAAAATAATCTAAAATTCAACCGCAGCGCCACGTACCGGGTCCAACTGTAACAAAATCTGTCCAGCCGTTTATAAGAAGTTCAGTCACATACACACGGATAGAAGAATTATACATATAAAGATGTGGAGAAAACTTAAAAAAAGTTCTTCCTTCTGGGAGGGAGGCTTTCATGCTCATTGTTTGCGGGGCCCTGCTCTAATCGGCCTCAAAGAAGTTCTTTGTCACTCCAAGTATCACTCAAATTAGGTTTACAGGTAGATAAATCACAGCACTCTGTAAAAGACCCACTGCATGGCACCTCTTCCAGAAGATATGTACATAATCACCACGCCAGCTCACGATCTATTGGTGAATTCATACTTAGAATTTTACAATTTATACAAACTGAAAGTTTAGACAGTACCAATTTTTATGGAGGACAGTCTGCACTCGATTCTCGACCTATATCAATAAAAAATAAGTGCTTAATCTTTGACCTAATTACCTACAAAACTACAAAAATTATACGCAATTCTCTACGCGTCTATGTTAAAGTGTCTATGACCGTCGGGTGAAATGAAAGTGAACGTGTCGAACGGCACGAACGAAACAAAAGGGTTTATTGTCCGTTTTATTATCGAAGTTTATTAACTTCGGGTCGCCTCTAGCAGCTTTCGGCACCGGTCATTGCACTTAAATTTATTACATTTGTGTTTATACTTTTGAAAGTCTTAGAACAAACTTTACCTTAGGTTCTCTTTGTTCTTTATTCATATTTGTATGGATATTATTATTTTATATGTTAAATGTGACCATGAACTATCATCTCTTAGAATATTCTAAGTGACTAACCTAAGCACCTGGTATATTCACATATACAGCGGTTATACTAATACAAAACGCAAGAGTATTTCTCATATTCAGGCTTCCTCACTATATTTTCCCTAAGCATTAGCCGTATTACCAATTCAAATTAGTAATTGTACGCGATAGCAATTACCTCATTCAAATATAATCACAAACTTTACCTGTTTACAATAAAATATAATATAGATAAAATAACTTAACAATAAAAAACAGAAACGTTGCAAATAATTTTATTAGTCAACTGATAAAATTACAAATAAAGAGAAACGTAATACAGCGTAAAATTTACAATCATATGTATATTTTAAAACTTCCTGAGGCCTTACATTTACAATTCATATATTTGTTACAAATTGCCTTCTTTCTATTTATAGGACTTGTAAATAAATATTACATTTTTTAGGCCTTAGCGTCTTTTTTAGAGGACGGCGAGTATAAGTTTAAGTTTGTGGGGTCGCACCCTTGTCCCCCGGCCGCCATCTTGGAAAAAGGGTTGCAAAGGGTTTTCGCGCTGTATCTCGTAAACTAGTAAGCCTACAGAAATTTTTATAAGACATTATTTGTAGCAAATTAAATTGTCTACAATTTTATTATATATACTTATTTTGTAGTAAAATGGACAATAAAAAAGTTATAAACAAAAATAACTGATATTATTAATTTATTATCGACCCTTTTCCTCAGCACAAAACTTAGAATGTCATTGGTTTTTACAATAATTTATAATCAGAGTGTACATTTATTAGAATCCTAAGGTCCAAGTTACCTCTTGGGGACAAATGAACATCTTCCCGATATTACTGTTATTATAATAATTTGTCTCACTATAATTATAATATGAGTTATACACATAAATAAGATTAAATTGCGTCTCTGAAATATGCAACCCTAAATGTAGCTTTTCAATGGACTAGACACTGAACACAAAAATGAAATCATATTTTTAATTAAACCTTACAATCTGTAAAATGATCTGTAAATCTGTAAAATCCAGGGATGAAAAAATAAGCACAATACGACGCGTCACACTTTGTGAACCTCTGAAGTGCACAATTAAGTCACAGTTAAACCATTGAGATTAAAATGATGATTCGAGAATTCCCATCCATTTACTGAGACAACACGTTGAATAGTCACTGTAACTTTGCACCCAAGCTTAGCTACCTAAATCCAAAGGGTCAATATACCAGGTGAATGTTTAGACAGTAGCAAAGTAATATTAGGAGTATGTAGGACACTCTGCTGATTCTCGTTCTAAATCAATTTAAAAAAAAGGTGCTTAATATTTGACCTAATTATCTAGATACATACTATAATTACACTCAATGCTTTAAGCGTCTATGTTAAAGCACAGTCTCAAGGACAGTTGGGTGAAATGAAAGTGTAGCCTACCAAGTTTTAACGAACTAAAAGGTTTATTGTCCGTTTTATTGTGAAAAGTTGTTGACTCCGGGCCGTCGCCTGCAGGTTTTATCACCGGTCATTCAACCTAGGTTCATTTAAGTTATTATCCATACATTTGGAATTCTTAGAACAAACTTTATCTAAGGTTCTCTTTGTTGTCTATTAGTATTTGTTTTGATATTATTATTTTTGTGCTAAATGTGACCATGAAGTGTCATATCCTAGAATACTGCGAGTGTCTAACTGTCTGTCTGTCACCTGGTATAACTCCACTTCCTAGTTATGCTCAATAATTACCCAAAGTACTACACGTTCTAATATAACTAAACCAATGATGTAATAACAATGTGCTGAAATCGAGAGAAAACTATATTATCAACACCATATCTGTAAGGCAACACTGTATTACGCATATACAAAAAATAATAGCACCACATAAAAGTATAGAAAAATATATTACTTTCAATATTCAAGTCAAAATAAAATGAAGGAATGATAAGTTTATAAATAAATGCGATTTTAAACAAATCTTAAAGTCGACAGCACCCAAAAGATATAACATACATATGTTTTTATATATAAAAAAAATATGGTTTAAATATTCATATCACTGGTCTATCGTTATACATTTGGTATTTCCCTTTGGTATGGTAATACAAAATATAAATTAAATTAAAAATATATTAAAAACACATGGTAACATTATAATAAATACAACTATGGCAACACAATTAAATAGGAACATATTCATACATTTTTGGTCAATGCTTTAAACATATAATAACATATTCGACATTATTTGTCACTTCGGAATGGCACTTTATTAAAATATTTCAATATGTGAAACAATCTATATTTTTTAAATCCAAAACAAAATAAATTGTAAAGAACAAATTCTTATATATATGAAACTTAAGAATTAATTTAAATGTCCGTCCGTTTAATTATTTTTAAACAGATATTTTTCTAGGGATGTCGGTTGTCGATATCGATATATCGACTTTTATTTACTTTGTACATTTACATATTTCTTGTCGAATACCATCAATTATAGCGGTATAATAAAAAATATACCTGAATGATTTACAGGCCGTTCATAAAATACGTTCGCAGCTCATCAAACAACTATACATATTTTTACGCATATATACATGTACGGAGGAACCTAACATTCGGGACGCAATATTGTTAGAGAGGTCTCAGAACATGTGACATAACGTGACGAAGGGACGGTTTCTAAAAAGGTAAAAATTTGCAGAGTATTTTATGAACGACCCCGTATAGAATGATAATTTATCGATTTTTTTTTATAGATTTGACCGACATCCCTACATATTTGTGTATAAAGTTAGCTCTTGAAGCCGTGGGGGTTGTTCATTTGCCATCTCCAGGTGTCCCTGCACATATCCCCGAGGGTCCTGGTGGCACGCCAGCCTAACATTCTTTCAGAAAGGGCGACGTCCGCGTAGTTAGCGGCAATGTCACCTGCGCGACGCGACACTATCCTATACGGAATTTTACGCCCACTTGCCGCTTCGAATGCAGCTATCATTTCCAGTACCGAATATCCAGTGCCCGTGCCTAACGTTAAAAAAAAACCCAATTTCAATTGTAAGCCTCACAAAAGAAGCCCTAAGTATCATATATCGACAGTGGAAAAACTAATTGACTAACGTGCAAAGATGTCGTCAATGGTTCATTAGTTAATTAGGATTTCCTGCTTAGTCCAGTGAAACTTTGAAGGTTCAATAGCGCAAAGTTAGTTCGAAACAAAAAATAGAATTTCTATCATCAATATTATGACTCATAAAGAAACAAAAGGATAATACTTCATTATTCTCTTTTATTACTCCCTTTGTTATAAATATCAGTGAGGTATCATATATCGACGGTGGAAAGGCTAATTAGTCAATTGACTAACGTGTAAAGACTGTCGTAAGTGGTTTGTTACTTGATTAATTAGAATTTCCATCGTCGATATTATGACTAAGAAAGAAACAAAAGGATTACTTAATTATTAAAAATGAATCCCTTTGCTATGTATATCGTGAATATATTCACGAATTCTATAGTATGACAATAATGATATTACTCATCTGTATAAGTAGCTGCTTGATTCTGATTAATAAGGGGGCGTTCATAAATTACGTGAGATGTTTATGGGGAGGAGGGGGTCGAGTCAAATCTCATCTAATCTTAAGTTGGAGAGAGGGGGGAGGTTATTATCACGCAATTTTTTTTCTGATTGAAACAAAAAAAAACATTTACATACAAAAAATAAATACAGTGATTTAATCCAGATTGTACATGCTTAAGATTTAATATTAAGCGTAATCGTAATACGATTAAGATCATTCACTAATTCGTTCGAAAGAAAATAATTTCATTTTCTTTTTACAATAACAATCCAACGCGTTTACGTAAAAAATCCACATTTTGAAAAATCTCACGTGAGATTGGGGGATGGGGGAGGGGGTTGAATAAAATCTCACGACATCTCACCAGGGGGGGAGGGGGGGACAGAAAATTTAAAAAAACACCTCACGTAATTTATGGACGCCCCCTAATTGTTGAATACGTCGTAAAGAAAAATGACGTCACAACTTTTTCAGTGAAAATAAAAATTTTGTTTTTATATGACTCAACTAGTTACTAAGGAAACAAACATAGATAGAAATGTCAAACTAACTAACTAATTTAACTATAAAACAGGACGGTATGGTAAATAAATGTACAGGTATTTTCTAAAACATGCCATAAAAAACATATAACTACATTTTTCAGGATAAGGTGGTTTCAAACCCAGTGAATTAAATGAGAGGGTTTGTGATAAATAATTTTACAGGTATCGTTATTTCCTAAAACATCAAAAAAATATATAACTTCATTTCTCAGGATACCTTTTAGGTTTCAAACCCTGTGAATTAAACGAGACGGTTTGATAAATAAGTGTACAGGTTTCTCCCAGAACATGTAATAAATAACGCATAAATACAATTTTTAAGATCAGGCGGCGTCAAACATAGAAAGTTAAATAGGACGGCTTGATAAATAAATATACAGGTAATATGAAACGTATGACTACAATTTTTAAAATCAGGCGGCATCAAATATACGTAAATAAACAGGACAGTTATGATAAATATGTCTACAGGTATCTTTTAAACAATGTGACAGGTTCGATAAATAGAAAATTTATTCATCAGCAAAATAACGTTACCCAAATTGATGGCGTGGAAGCCGCGGAAACCGGGCTGACGGAACAGTTTGAGGGCTCTGACGTGACCCTCCGCGAGATCCGTCACGTGTATATAGTCCCGAACTCCGGTACCATCACTAGTCGGGTAGTCATCACCGAACACCTGTAACTCTTTAAGACGGCCCACTGCCACCTGACATACGAAAAAACCTATTTATTCCAATATCTTACCTGGTCAACTAATATTATAAATTAACTTTTGCCCGCGTATTCACTCGCCTTAATTTAGATTTTTGTATATGCCTCGGAAACAGTACATAAATTGGTAACATGTCTGCAAGATTTCACGAAGACCGGCTGAGTAATTAAGGCGTGTGTTTACGAAAATTTTGTCGACCTGACACTTCGTTTTCGACCGAGACAACGAAACGAAAACAAAACAACGAACAAGCAAGAGGACAACTGATCATTCAGGACACCTGGCTAATTGAGTTAAGTCTTTTTTTTCTCGAACTAACTACGCTATTGGCCTAGCAAGGCCTTAACATCTTCACCGGACGGACTACAATGAGTTATGTCGAATCGACAGGCGTATGTCATTAAATGACAGCGAGATGTAAGCGCGTGCTATCTGTACTGTGGCGCCATCTCTGAACAATAAACTAAATCTTGTGCGATTCAATGTAATGCATAAGTTAGTTTTACATCAAACAGCGTATTTTGTACGCTTTCACGCCTTGTATACAAGTTGTCAGGGGTATAAAAAAGGACATGGGATATCTTTCATCCAGAAAAGCCTTACTATTCCTAATAGATAGCTCAAATCTACATTAATACGAGAGAAGCCACGGCCAAAAACTAGTTCAGTATAAGTAGCAATAACGAGTATATAACAAAATAACTATATAAAAAGTTGTCAGTTATTCTGTTACATAATGGGCTGTTTTGCGTCGCAATGCAAATTTGTAACAACAACACGATAATTAAATGAGTATACATTGTGAGTTTACTTTGAGCAACACACACATCTTCTGGTTGTTGTATAAAGCTTGTTTTGTCACTGTCAATGTCAAATTACATTACAATTGTCATAATAACGTATAACATAATAACATAACGTAAATTTTGTATACACGTTGTTAGATATAATGGGTCGGCTCGTCCGGGGTAGTACCACCCTCTCACAGAAAACCGACGTGAAGTAACAGTGCTTTGCATTTCGTTCGGTCAGTGAGAGCGCCGGATAACCCACCTCCCCCCCCCCCCCCCAAACACAGGTTGGCAACGCACTTGCCACTCTTCTGGTGTTGCAAGTCTCTATGGACGATGGTGATCACTTAACATCGGGTGACCAACCTGTTCGTTTGCCTTCTATGATATATAAAAGAAAAGAAAAAAGATATACAGAAAATGACATAGAGTACTTTTTAACCAGAAGAGTTCCGTTCCTGACGGATACGTGAAATCTATATTAACTCGGTGAAGCCCTAGACAAAAGCTAGTATTCTATAATCCATAGTGTAGAGAGAATTCATTACATTATTAGTTATTGTGATAAGTACCACGTCTAACATATCATATAGAGTTATATGTTTTGTTTCTAAGATAATGTTGTAAGAGTTTTAGGCGGAATCTCGTCATATAGGTAATAGTTTTTTTAGATACAGAGGTTTGTTCGTGACAAGTTTCAGAAGGAAATCAACACAACTCTCCATTTTCTACTACTATCATAGAAATACTTCTTTATCTAATGAATTAATAACATGCCTGTGATATATAAGGCATCAGGTTGTTGGGTATCCCTGCAGGATCTTCCCCGATTCGACCGCTGTGATGAGCGCCAACAGGGTTAAAGTAACGTAACGATATAACCATCCATTTCTGAAAATAAAATAAATATATTATTATTCTGCTAATAGTTATTTGCTATTCGTTATTATTATTGATAATAACAATAATCGAAGGGCGTTATCTCAAAGTGCGAACAAACAAGCATTATGCAACGATCAACAGGTGTGAAAGAGAGAGCACCTCACATAACTCTTACCAGAAGCTATTTAATGTCAAACAATATTCATTTCATTATCGTGTTATTGTTACAGTTACTGCCATTGTCGAGTAGGTAGGTAATCAAAATCAAAAACACTGCGGGGTGGTAGGGCGTCTGTACCCGACTGGATCGCGACCACCGTACACCAGGTGGAACACCCGCCATAGTGACACGTTTGGACGTGTCGCGTTCCGGGATCAGCCGGTGTATATCCAGCAACCGGGGGGGGGGCTGTCCCTGACTGGGTCGCTTTCAGGCCGGCATGACAACGGCGACCGGCGATAGATAGTATGTCTTTCGGTGGTCGCCATTGTTTTTGGATTGTACTGTGCTTACCATCAGGCACAGTACAGTCACTTTGCCGAGCTACAATAAAAAAAAAAAAAAAACTTAATTCTATTTAGGCCCTAAGAAGGCGCTTATGAACGTCAAAACTACCACCGATTCGGAAAACAACCCAGTCATCGAGAACAACCGGCACGAAACTCGATCTGGTTTATCTTTTTAACAAATGTATATAATATTTAGAATACATTAGGTACATGTCACAAACGTTTATAATGGATGCACAGAGATGAGTCAATGCCAGACATCACCATCGTTCACATATTGATCCACTCTATAATAGCCTTTTGACACCAAAACCCGCTTTACATGGCGCTTAAATTCACAATCCCGCAAATCGGTTATATCCTTTGGGACTTTGTTGTAAAATCTAACACTGTTTCCCATAAAACTTACTGGTTTGACTGTCTGAAACATGGGATAATTATATTACAAGTTTCATGCGATCATTTCAATATTCTAACAAGATGGTGACCCTCTTGTTATAGCTTTCCAGGTAGTTTTTACGGCAAGTCAGAATCCATGCTCCGCGATATTATTTCCCATCCACTTCACTTATGCACAATAACCAATTTATTTTTAGTAAAACACCCCCAATATTACAAAATATAGAGTCACATAATACAAGAATATTAATAAAATATAAAATCCACTACAAGACATTTTAATATACCGACAAAAACTATTTGTTACAAATCATTACATAGTATATAACAAAGTCCCCTACCGCGTCTGTCTGTCTGTCTGTTCGCGATAAACTCAAAAACTACCGAACGGATTTTCATGCGGTTTTCACCGGTGGATAGAGTGAGTGATGAGGAACGTTTTAGTATATAATTTGTCAAGGTTTTCATAATCAGGGCGGGACAACGTCTGCCGGGCCCGCTAGTTGCAGTATAATTCAAAATAGCATATTTCCCAACAGCAGAATAATTGACAACGGTTTATAACAATAAATGTAAAATAACACACTAACGTAATTCATTATTAATTTATACCGGTTATTACAATCGATCAATACATATAATAAGAATGTAAATCTAACGTATCTGTACCTTTTTTGATTTCTGTGAAAAAAATTGTTGCTGGTGTCTAGGAATAAGTAATAAAATACATTTCAATAATTTTTAGAAAAGTCTGGTTGTATGAACACGCATCCACTGGTAAAGTACTGCGTTCGTGACAAAACCTCTTTGCGTAAATCATAAAGCATAACTTCGAGTAACATTTACTCTTTCTTTCATTAAAATCGGTTCGGTCTATCAAAAGTTATTGTACTTTTAAAGACGACGCGACTGAAGTACGAGAGAAAAGTAATGGAAGTAAGTAAATGGAATCAATACATTCAGATGATTTTATCAATAACTGTTTTTTTTTTAAATAAGATTCCACGCGGACCAAGTCGCGGGCACAGATAGTTTATAATAAGAGCCTAAAACCAATTGTTTTATGTAGTCCGGTGAAGCTGTTAAGACCTTGCTTGGTCAATAGCGTGGTCAGATTGAACATATAAAAAAAAAATATCGAAACAAATATTTTATATACATCAAAGATAACCAGGTGTTAGGAACTTAGTCGCTTACAAGTCCATTCAAACGTAAGAGACCTGGATCCGGGCCGGTGCAATAACCTTCGATAATAAAACGGACAATAAACCCTTTTGTTTGTTCATGCCGTTCCCACTTTTTTTTTTAATATTAAGCACCTATTTTTTAATTGATTTAAAACGAGAAGCGGGTACTGAATATCCTGTGTAAATATTGCGACTGACTAACCTAAAACGTGGTATATATATTTTAAACATACCTGATCACTAAGGCAGAGATCTTTCATGATCTCCTCGCAGAAGTACTTTGACTTGCCGTAAGGGCTGGTGAGCGACTTGCCAGTCGGATGTGACTCGTTGATTGGCAGTTTCTCAGGTTCACCGTAAACTGTACACGATGAGCTGTAAACCAGCTTGTAAACGCCGAACTTGCGCATCGTCTGCTCAAAAAATGATAATTTTTCAAGATAACGCTGTCAACACATTTGACCGACAACATACACTAATGTATATACGTAAAATTATAGAGGTCTGCTGTTGTGCGCGCATCACGCAAAAACTACTCAATAATTTTAGATAAAATTCTTTTAAGACTTGGACCTTGTGTAATAAAAAGATATCACGATGTCTTCATTTAATATCAAGCTATTAACATTTTAAGAAATTATGGTTTTTAAAAGCACTACCAGTTAGCGATGTGTGTTTTCTTATTCGAAATGCGCTACGAATTAAATATTTGTATGACATTTCCAAATATTTACTGACAGGGTGTAAATAAGAATTTTTGAGTGTAAAGTATCATAGTACGTACAAGAGATCTTGAAACTAGAAATGTATGCTGTCTATTACGCATCCTGTGGACTAGAGCAGTGTTTTTCAAAGTGTGGGTCTCGACCCACTAAGAGGGGCGCGATGCCTCTTTAGGGGGGTCGCGAAGCTTCTATACCGGAATTGCAAAAGGTTGGGAAAGCTGCTGCAGCCAAAAAACAATAAATTTTTAAAAGATTTATTAAGGAAAATGTTAACTAAAGGATATAATCATTTGTATTAAATGAATAAAATATAAAAAAAGCTTAGGAGAACTCGTTATGTATTTATCCGAACCCTAATTATGAAAATAACTAAATATATTAAATTGAATATTTGTCACAAAATAAAATACATGAAAGAATCTAAAATCATAATAAAGGGGCCGTGTCAAGAAAAAGTTTGAAAAACACGTGACTAGAGAAATACACATTATTAATTGAATCTGTCTCAATAATAACTGATCAATCTTAGAAAAAGGACTCACCCATGTTCCCATCGTCCAGTTATATCAAAGATATTATTTAAAAGAAAGTACTATGTTCATTTCACAATAGTTCAGCATGCGAATTACGACTTGCATCAAAATATACATAGACAGTTTTATGTTAGAATATTAGAAAAGTTATAAGGAAGTAGGCTGAAAGCACGTTATAATAAATATATTGTACACACCTCAAACAACGTGCAAGTCCCAGCAATATTAGCCTGGTAATATTCGAGAGGTTTTTCAACAGATTCACCCACCGCTTTTAGGGCAGCAAAATGTATTACGCAGTCTACATTATGCTGAAAAAGAGGCGATTAAGTTTAGCAAATGCACATAAAAACTATAAATAGGTACACAAACTAGTAAATATTAATCGATAAAAGCAAAGTATATTATATATACTCACCAGCATTTATATTATTATAACTAAAAACCTGGGGATACGTTGCCTACATGACATTTGGACAAAACAAATGGCACGATAACGCACACAGACGTAAAGTAATTGAAGTAAACAGCAAGATGGCGATGTTCAACCAACACTTTATTTACATATACCCACTAACATACAAGTAATATATAATATACATATAACTACCACAGTAATATTGTAACGCCACACTGTCTTAGATAAAATGTGGAAGTAAGATGGCATATTCTCAACATCAGTGGTGAAAAAGAAATAGTTCTACGTTGCATAGACACGGGCCGATTGGGCGGGGCAGCCGTCAAAAATAAGCCAACTAGCCAAGTTTTAACAAGCCGCTGTCGAAGTGCTTTTATAAGTTATCGTCTCACTAGCAATATCCCGCAGCTTCGCACCAATTTTTACGCAATGTTTAATTTGGATCCTTTATTTTTATAATAATATATAATATACTTCCTAACTTAAAATATACGAATTCATTTGAACTCCAGCTTTTAAAAATACCCAAGTATTATCCTGCTCGATATTAATAACTTGACATTGTACATCAGATATAACCTTCAGCCATATATTTTTCGAAACCAATAAATATTCCTTATCTTCTCTATAAATTATCTTTACACACATTATTCCCAATAATTCAACGTCACACGACCGCCGGAATTTGGGTCTATCAGCTTTGGTACTTCACCGAACAAAGCTAACATTTCCATCGTAAGCGATATACTAATCTATACTAATATTATAAAGCTAGAGGGATTGTTTGGTTGAACGTGCTAATCTCAGGTACTACTGGTCCGATTTGAATTCTTTCGTCTTTGAAAATTCTTTCAGTGTTAGATAGCTTATTTATCGAGGAAGGCTAAAGGCTATATATCATAACTTTAAGACCAATAAGAGCGGAGCACCACTGAAGAATGTTTTAAAATCGGGTTTTTTTTTACCATTAGCCCAAAGTAACTATTCCACGCGGACGAAGTCGCGGGCAGAAGCTAGTAATTAATATTGTATATTTTATTCTATTTCAGAGCGGATGGATTTTAAATTCGGATTCTATCAACACAATTTCTGTCATGTATGAACAAGCCCTAATACAGTATTTTATAATCTACTAGCGGTCCCGGGGGACGTTGTCCTGCCTTGATAATAAAAAAAATTATCTAAAATTCAACCGCAGCGCCACCTACCGGATCTAATTGTGAATCTAAACCATTCTCGGATCCACTCGAACACGCATACAAAATTTCATCAAAATCGGTCCAGCCGTTTAGGAGGAGTTCAGTGACATACACCGTACAAAAGAAAATTATATATAAAGAAGATATATTTAATAGATAGACCGTTTATTTTGAAAGTGGTGTAAGTCCATTTTCTTTTGTTTCGAGAAAATTAAAGGTTACTATATTTGTTGATTTAAAAATACAGGCAAATCATATGAGGTCTGGCATTGTTTCTATTGTTTTATCAACATTTAATTTGTTTATATAAATTTGTTTTTGGCTAATTAGACTACGATAACACATATTTATGTGCTGTAAATGGACTTACACCACTTTCAAAATTAGACAATTGTAAAAATCGTTTAATTCCAATTTTGAAAAATCAAATATCGCTTAAAATATACTTCATTTTAATATAATTTTGTTTACAAATACGCATAACAACACATAAAATTTTATTTTAGACGGCAATTACATTGTCATTACAAGAATTTACTTATTCTCTGCATGTGGTAGTGTTTCAAAATATGCATGATGCACCGGAGGTATATAGGGTAGTAGCTGCTTCATGTCTTTATATTTTTCGTACGTAATAGGTCTGGCATTTTGGTACAAAGGCTCCAGGGCGATTTTTTCAAATTTTAACGGTCTTCTAGGACGTAGAGGTAATAAATTGATAATTTTACTACTGTTGTTTTTGTTGTTTTTTTAATTCGCCAAAATACGGGCAAAGATACGGAGTCATACAGCCTTGTCGTATTTATTTTTTTCTAATACATTTCTCTAATTTTTTAATATCTATCTTTTAACTTACGAGTAGTGGAAACACGGAGGGGAAACAATGCAAATCGTCCGCGGGTGAAACCGCGGAACACAGCTAGTATAAAATAAATGAAAAATAACAAAACACTGATCGGTATCCATCTGCTATGCCACCTACCTCTGTCAATTGGACTTACACCACTTTCATAATCGATGATTATGCAATTTCATTTACCGACCGATTTTAAGTTGTACAAAACATGGGATTTTTTTGAGAAATTAAACATGGACTAGTTATATATAAAAAAATTACATTAAATTAAGCATGAATTACGTGATAGCTCATTTTTCTCAAAAATGGACTTACACCACTTTCAAAATAAACGGTCCAGATATAAAAATCAAACAATCGCTGAATATATGTAAGCACATCACTTCAGAACGGCTGGCACCTATTTGACTAATTCCGCATATTTTGTGTTTATATTTGTCAGGAAAAGGTTATGTATGAAAAAACGTACGGAGAAGTGACAAATTGTGGTTAAACAATAGGCATATAAAAAGTGAGTGAAAGAAGAGATCGTAGGGAGACCTTCAAAATTATTGCCAGAATTGACAGATTAACGTTTAGTTGTTCAATTGCAATTTTATAGCGAAGACTTAGTCTCATTTTTTTTCGTTAGAACAATCGTGCTAAAATAAGGCGGGCAGGTAGTAATGCATAAAATTATTATTTAGGATACTCACATTTTCAAAAATTCTGCTTAGTGCAATAGAATCTCTAATATCGACTTTGTAAAAATGTATAGCTCTCCCCGTTAAATCCTCTATTCTTAGTAGCGATTCGGGCTTCTTTTGATCTTCAGCGATGTACGCATTACTAAGATTGTCGACGACAACTATATCAAACGGGTCATCGTCGGTCTGTCGTTCTAGAAGAGTAGCTACAGTGTGGGATCCCACATACCCAGCACCGCCGGTCACCAACACCGCTGGAGTCATTGTGGTGCTAGAAATAAATACTTCTTATCTTTATCTTGGTTCAGCTCACACTAGTCGACATATTTGCCTGCGAGTGGAAAGAATGTTGTCTCTGTAGGTAGTAGAGCCACGCTGAAGCTACTACTGGTTTCAGCATGAATGGGTCGGCTCGCCCTAGGTAGTACCACCCTCTCACAGAAAACTGACGTGAAGTAACAGTGCTTGCATAGTTGTGTTTCGTTCGGTCAGTGAGAGCGCCCCAAGCCTCCCTCCCCCTTCTCCTCTTCCCCCAAACACAAACTGGCAACGCACTCGCGATTCCCCTGGTGTTGCAAGTGTCTATGACGGTGTTGATCACTTAAAATCAGGTGACCTACCTGTTCCTTTGCCTCCTATGATATATAAAAAAAACGAATATGCGTGGCATTTATAATTTTTTCTGAGAGACTAGAATGATAGCATTGTTTTATTATTTAGTATTAGGTTAATATATATATTGTTTCAGTTTTATGTGTAAACATTTGATTTACGTCTTATGGGTGTATCTGCAACACTATGTGAATAAATAAAATAAAGAAATCTTTTGAATCCTTTTTTATAATCCTAAGACGAACTGACCGACTGGTTGACTAGAGAACATTAAATATCGTCAGTCCACCAACACTACTGATATACTCTTGATTTCAATTAATAGATGATTGTTTATCGCATATTTATATAGTTTAGCAATATAGGCACAAGTGCTTATTTTAAGCATGTCGTTCTTAAATCTCTATTTGTACTTACATAGTCCTATTTCATTGTTTTTACATACGACTTTACCGCTGCTATTATTATAAAGAGCGGTCCAAGTATTACGTACGTAGAATTTTAGTGATTATTGACCCGCCCCTGCCATTGCTAGCAAAAGTAAGCAAAGCTCTCACTCCCTCTCGTATGCTTACGTAAATATTGGCATAATATTAAAAAACCTATAATATAAAAAACCTCTTGCCAGTTTATATACGATTAAAAAAAACCCTATCATACCCCTCTATCCCCTATGTCATCAAAAATAAGGAAAGGATTTAACCCCCAAACTAGTTATGTTTGAATTTTGTGGAAGTACAAACAAATGTCTGGTAAAGTATCTATTAAAAATAAGTATTAGACAAAAATATATAACAACAATAAAAAGAAAAAAGGAGGCATATCCAAGAGGCCCTAAATCGTAGTTTTAACTAAATTCGTCAATGTATTATCGTACAAAATAGAGGATAGAATGTAATACGACGAAGTAACATGTTAATTGATCAGTCTTTCCACAATGACGGTTGACTAATTGAGCCTATTATTGTACACATTATATAAGTAGCAGGAATTTAACCCAGTATATCGGACAAACGACCAAATACAGTAAATTCTTCGTCGTAGGACAAACCTCATTTTGTAGAATATCAGTACCTATATCAATTTATAAAATAACTTTACTAACACTACAGTAATAATAATTCATCTAGAATTATCGTTTCATAACATTGTATATATACATGAGAGCGAGAGAGAAAGACTATCACAAAATAATAAAGAAGTAAGTAAGATAGGTATATTATATTATAACTCACATAAATTACACGCGAATACAAACACTTTAGTTTTAATGTTATAATGATAAGCGATTTATTGTTTCAGTGAATATTTTATCTACATCGACATTCAACACGTCAATGTATTAAAGGTTCCAGGCGCAATTATTATATTTACAACTTTTCCATTTTAAAATACACCTTATGTCACGGTAATTAATGTTTATTTTTCTAGCCTTCGCGTAGTTTGAATAACAGCAACTAGTGTTAATACATTGTCGTATACGCGAATATAGTATATTTTCTAAAATAAATACAAAAAGTTACTATCCAGCATAAAGTAACAAAAACGAAAACATAAAGAATGACTAGAGTTTCTTTAAAATTTGAAGACCAAACTCATGAACGTAGAAAAAGCAACGAATGAAAGTAAAGAACGTATTAAAAATACGTTTATGTACCGAAGTGAACATCTTTTTAATCTAACTAGGTAATACACATTCCATGCCTAGAATACATTTTATATAAACACAAAATGTAACAAGTAATTAATATCATTATCATTACATAGTATAAAACAAAGTCCCCTACGGCGTCTGTCTGTCTGTTCGCGATAAACTCAAGAACTACTGAACGGATCTTTATGCGGTTTTCACCAGTGGATAAAGTGATGCACGAGAATCGTTTTGGTATATAATTTGTCCCGTTTTTTTTATTCAGTTTTTCAGGGAGGGACAACGTCTGCCGGGCCCGCTAGTATATTTATAATTAGGAGTTGAATTTAGAAACAATAAACAATACGATATTGCCTCCAAAAGTTCACGGTTACAAATGACGCAGTGAATACTTAGCGTTCAAGAATTATTTATAAAAAGACCAATATAATATAATCAAGTTATATAAATATAAAAAAAAAAATCTATACTAATATTATACTATAATAATAATAATAATAATATTATACAGAGGTTAAGTTTGTGAGTTTGTGACGTTGTGGCGTTGTAGGGGGTAATTTCAGGAACTACTGGTCCGATTTGAATAATTCTCTCAATGTTATATAGTTCATTCATCGAGAATGGTTATAGGCTATATATCATCACGCTAAGGCCAATAGGAACGGAGCACAGATGAAAAATGTTTCAAAATCGAGGTATTTTTTTCTTTTTGCGAGCTTCTGCTGCGTGTCAGCGTTAGCCCAGAGTAGTAACTACTACTACGCGGACGAAGTCGCGGGCAGGGGCTAGTATAGAAATAAACAGCAATTCAAAACAAACCGAACAGAACTAGGTCTTTAAAATTTACACGAGACACAAAGATAAATGAAAAACATTATTTTTTTTCCATTAGTACTTACATAGATGTATCTTGATATTATATACGACTGAAGAATCGCAGGTGTCAATTTTATGATTTACTAGGCTCTGCCCGCGACTTCGTTCGCGTGGTATAGTTACTTTGGGCTAACGCAAACACGCAGCGGAAGCTCGCAAAAGGAAAACAACCCGATTTTGAAACATTCTTCATTGGTGCTCCGCGCCTATTGGTCTTAGCGTGATGATATATAGCCTATAACCTTCCTCGATAAATGAGCTATATAACACTGAAAGAATATTTCAAATCGGACCAGTAGTTTTTGAGATTACCCTTTACAACGTTACAAACGCACAAACTTTACCTCTTTATAATATTGGTATAGAGTATAGATTAGCTTTTGCTCGTAGCTTCGGTCGCGTCATATACATTGAAATATCCCTCGGAATATTTACATTAGGTACCCTATATGTCCTTTGAACCTCTGACAATATGTATGCAAAATGTGATAATGATCGATTGAGAAGTTAATGCGTGAAAGTGTAGCAAACAAACTTACATCCGCATTTATATTATTAGTTTGGATTGCTTTAGTAAGTTATATCTGAGCGCGTATCGCCGTTTCCGCCGCACATCGACTAACGACACCGAATAGCGAATTCAAAACGAAATAATCGAGACCGAAACATACTTATCGAATACATCTCTATCAATGACGTGTACAGTACAACAGATGTATAGAATTTTAAACGGTACACTTGTGACAACACTTATATTGTTTTATCAGACCAAAGACCAGATTTACGTTACGTTACACCTAAGTACACGCAATATATTTATTACTAATATCTCGAGTACAAACAGTAAATGTAATAAGCATATCTGTTAGTATACGTGAAACGTCAACGACTTATAACCAACCCTGTTGCTATATAAAGTGATCGCCAATCTTTTTAGCCTTTTAAATAATAACCGTAGTTCAGGCTTGCGCATAATATAAGAAAGAGTTGAATAAAAAACAAAGTTAACATATTATTATAGAAATCTCTAATTGACATTTGTTTATCCTTAAGTTGTCTCGATACTTATAAATAGCTATATTTGTGTTCTGCACATCTATATACCTATCTATATTCAGAGCGGTCAAAAAGTTTGGCGCGGATTTTAATCGAATTTACTTTTTTATTTTTGAATTTTCATTATTGTCAACATGCAACTACAGTGGGAATAGACATATACATACTCGATAATGTCAGTAATAATGTAGAAGTTTGATTGTCAAAAATAAATAAAAAATGGGTGAACTACCCGCGGTAGAAGTGTAACTCAGTATATTTTGTTGAAATATTCTAAAATATATTAACAGTGTTAATGATAGACACCAATATTTTTTAAAAGTGCGCGATAGTCACTATGATCCAACAGAAAATAATGTGCAATCGATTTCAATGTTTCTCTCACACCCCTCTCTTTATATATATTTCGATTACAATAAGAATATACTATCTAATTCTCTCACAGCCTAAAACCTATATATACCTTTATAGCTATCTCTTTTGACGTGATAACGTCTTATAAATCAATGAAACCCGGCTGCAAGCACGGAAAAGCATGACTCATTGTCACGTTCAGCGCGGAACAAGCGATAGAGAGGCGCGAACGGCCTAAGCGTTCGGTTTGTGACGCATATATTCATAAAAGTATGCAATTTTTCATCGATATTTTCTTATGACGTTTTCACGTAAAATTATCGTCCGTAAACCAACTTTACAGACAACCAATTTTTTTTTTCGTTACACATTTTCGTTTCATAAAATCCAGTTCACACCGTTGCGCGGCGTCCCAAAAAATATTTCCCGTGTACCAAAAATAATTCTCACTAGATTCGAGGTAACTGGAATCCCCGATAAAACTGATAAGAAATAAACACACAAAGGTTATCTAGCCGCTACCTTGACACTGCAATTAAACAGTAAACAAAAGTTACATAAGATTAGATGACGCTACATTTACACCGAGAATTTATTTCCAGTAATTATGGACCCAATTATAATTATATTTGTATATAGACCTTACCGATTTTAATATACATATATATATATATATATATATATTGATGAACATATCACGATACAGTTTTCACAAAACAGTGAAATAAGTGTTCGCGAGACGTTTAATTATTTAAGACTAGCTTTTGCTCACGGCTTTGCTTGTTTTAAAGTAGATTTGTTCTATCCTCTGTGCGCTTTTTATAACGGTACCGATAGGGCATAGAAAACCTTTCATTCAGAAAAAAATTAACTGTCCCCGAGGGAACGAAGCTGCGGGCAATAGCTACTTTATAATATTAATAAGGCCAATAATCATATAAAAGAACAGACAGAAGTGAAACTTTCGTATTACAGGGAAACATTTTGATTTAAAAAATACAACAAAAAGCGAACGTCACGCGGTGTTCTCAGGCGGTCACCCATCCAAATACTGACCGCGCCCGATGTTGCTTAATTTCGGTGATCGGACGAAAATCGGTGTTTTTAACACTGTACCCGACACGGTGCTTACCGCCACCACTTTCCGTCACACAAAAACGTTGTCGATCAGAATTTCAAAGCCCTTCCATTGAAAGTTTCACTTCAATAAATAATAACAAACACCTGTATAACCACAGGCACAGCAATTATTACAATAATATAAATTAATGCACGACAGTGTAGTATCAGTTTATCGATGTTTGGAATATTTCCAACAATTATATTCCATAAAGTAATGAATGTCATCAAAAAATAAATATCATTCAACTCGTGTCGAAAGTAACGTCGCAATGGCAAATAAAACCTTATCGGGTCAATAAATATACGTGGATCAAGTGTAATACTTCAACGGACTAGTTTATAGCTGTCATCATAAAGTCACTTTGAAATATAGTATGCATTGTGACGTGGCCAAAGACAAAAAAAAATTCTTAAAGAATTCTCTTAAGAACAGATCAAATGTAACTGTAGGTACAGGTGCGTGAAGTATGTACTGACGCAAATGTATACATATAATAAGAGTGTAAATAATAGGTCTTCACCTATAAAATTGCCGTTCTGCAGTACTGGCCATTTCAAATCAAAATAATTTTTGTTTGGCTAAGAATTCTAATTTCAAATTAATTTTATTTTAAAAATATGGAATTCTTTTTCCAAAAGTTATCATATGTTTATTGATTAGTGTTACATTTTCATCGCATTTCAATCTTTTTTGTCATCATGGATACGTTAAAAATTCGAGTAATTATGGAATATGAGTACCGTCGTGGCAGCAACGCGGCACAAAACATCAACGACGTTTACGGAGCTAACACTACAAACCAACGCACCACCTGTTATTGGTTTGCTCGCTTCCGTTCTGGGAATTTCGACCTGAAAAATGAACCTCGCTGTCGTCCAAAGACTTTGGTCGACAATGACGAATTAAAGGCGATTGTGGAAGCTGATGATACACAATCTACGGCTGAATTAGCAGCAGCTTTCGACGGTAGCGTCAAAACAATATTGATCCATTTGCGTCAAATTGGCAAGGTAAAAAAGCTTGACAAATGGGTGCCCCACGCACTCAATGATCGCCAGCGCGAAGTACGCGTCGAGACGTGCCTTGCACTGCTCAACAGACACACAAATGAAGGAATTTTGAACCGCATTGTTACCTGCGATGAAAAATGGATTCTGTTTGATAACCGCAAGCGCTCAGAAAGTTGGTTGGATCCTGGTTCAGCATCTTAACAATGCCCTAAACGAAAACTTACCCCTAGAAAAGTGATGGTCACGGTTTGGTGGTCTAGCGCCGGTGTGATTCATCACAGCTTCTTACCAAACGGGGTGAGCATTACTGCAGATGTGTACTGTGAAGAACTGAACACAATGATGGAGAAGCTGGCACATCTCCAACCAGCATTGGTCAATCGCTCGTCTCCGCTGCTCCTGCACGACAACGCGCGACCTCATACTGCACAGCAGACGGTCTCCAAGTTGCAAGAACTGGGGTTGAAAGTTCTCCGTCATCCGCCCTACTCACCAGACTTTGCCCGTACAGACTACTACTTTTTCCAGAATTTGGATAACTCCTTGGCAGGAAAAAAATTCAATACCCGAGAGGCAGTACAAAATGCCTTTGAAGAATTTGTTGCCTCCCGTCCAGCTGATTTCTTTAAGAAGGGCATCAATAAACTGCCACTGCGTTGGCAAAGATGCATTGATTGCATGGGTGATTACTTCGATTAATACAAATAAAAAATACATGAAAAAATTCGTTTAAATTTTTTCATACAAAACGGCAATTTCATAGGTAAAGACCTAATATAATGTGTATGTACTTTTTAGATATTTATGAAAAAAATTGTTGCAGGTGTCTTGGAATAAGTGATAAAATACATTTCAATCATTTTTAGAAATGTCTGTTTGTCTGTCTGTCCGTTTGTATGAACACGCATCACTGCTAAAGTACTGCGTTCACTATAAAACATAAAGTATATACTCGCGTAACATTTAGTGTTAGTTTCATTAAAATCGGTCAACTCTATCAATAGTTATTGTAATTTCAAAGACGACGCGACTTAAGTACGAGAGTTTTATATAAGCAAATGGACGTCATGCATTCAGATGATTTTATTAGTCACTGTTTTTTTACATTAGGTTGCACGCGGACGGAGTCGCGGGCAAAGCTAGTTATAAATAATCGTTTTTTAAATCAATATTTGCGTTCTATTTACGTGATCAAAAATTAATTTCGTTTATATAACAAAACTATACTATACATAATATTTGTTGAGAGTAATATAGGACAGCCATGATTGGTGATACACAGCCCTCACCAAACTTTTTGACCGCTCTGAAATTAGATGCGCAAACTCAAAATTTAGGTATAAACACGTATTATCTTTATATATCAATTTCTTCTGTACACGTGTATGTCACTGACCTCCTCCTAAACGGCTGGACCGATTTTGATGAAACTTTTGTGTGAGTATTCGAGTGAATCTGAGAATGGTTTAGATTCATAATTAGACCGGGTAGGTGGCGCTGCGGTTGAATTTTAGATCTTTCTTTATTATCAAGGTAGGACAACGTCCGCTGGGACCGCTTGTATTACATATATAATATCGAGACAACTTAAGAAGAAATAAATGGCAACTTTAGATTCCTATAATAATCTTTTAATTTTTTTTTTGTATTAATCTCCTCACATTATTACGAGCAAGCCCGGACTGAGCGGTTATATTCAGAGGGGCCAAAAAGATTGACGAGAACTGTACGAGTCGAACGATGACAGCGAGCACTGTAGAAGTTGTTAAATAATATCTCTGACATAGTCAAAAGATCAGCAAAATCGATAATATCAACAGCGGGGATTTAGAGCGTTCATACCCATCTCTACTCCATTCAAAACGTCGACAGTTTGAAGTAAAACTTTAGAATCATCGTGTGAACAATTTACAATAAAATAATATTTCTCACCACTTTGCCTCTTTAAATCACTACTTTATAAAAGAACTTACATTTTTAAGACTTATCGATATTTTATATCAAATAAGTCAATATTAAAACACACTTTACTGTATTTTTACGGAATGAAATTAGAACTCGTTTACGGCACGACGACCAACGTCCGCCGCTTAACTGCAAAGAATTCTTATCAGAGTTGTTCAATTTAGTGACGCGATAGTGTGCGGATATCCGCAGCATCGATAAACTGCTCCACGTAACTTTTAGATTACATTACATTCATCGAATAGAGTTATTTATATCTATCCATCCATAAAACTCGGATATCGGCCTGCTGTATAATACTGTACACAGAAATACGTATTCTAAATGCGATTAAATCAACAAACAGATGAACTCAGCGAGAATTAAAACATCGATTCTCTTAATCTAGTACTTATACATACGGTGGCAGCAAAATTAGTGAAAATGCGTATAGCCCAGTACTTTTCCGTAAATAAGTCTTAATGTACTAGTAAATCAGTCACATCGTGTCTAAGGAAAAGTTTCAGGGAACAATAATCAATAATCAAAAATCTAAAAATAGAAGTTGCAACGTCTTTACGACCGCTACGTGAATAACCTCCTTTTCCATAAATAACATTATCAATAGCAATGATATTATAACTAAAAAGCTGTAAATACGATACCTACATGATATTTTAACAAAACAAATGGCACGATAACGCACACATATGTAAAATAATATTGTAACGCCACACTGTCTCAGATAAATGGTGGAAGTAAGATGGCTTATTCTCAATATCGGCGGTGAAAACGAAATAGTTATATGTTGCTTAGATACGGACGGATTAACGGCCCCGCCGTCAAGAGTGAGCAAAGTATTAACAAGGCGCTGTCGAATAATCATTGATCCAGAGTACTTGTAATTTATAAATCTTTTGAGAATAATTTCTATATATGTTATTCATTCAGCACAACACTAAATTTCTATTATAACCGGATTACGTTATCAACTTGTATCGCGCTTGTTAAGCGAGTGATATTCGTAATATTTGATAACATATAACATTATTTTGTAATTTATGATCGATGTTCTGTAAATTGTAAGTTAAGATAAGTTCTTTTATGTCACCGGTATTCTTACTTGTCCCACGATTTGAAAGTGTATAACATATGTAGAGTAAAATAATAGAGACGAATTATAGAATGTAATAGAACAATTTTCCTTTTTATTAGTGATTGACATTATTTAAAACTAGCTGTGCCCGCGACTGCGTCCGCGTGGAATCTGATGTACAAAGCAGTGACTAATAAAGTTATCTGAATGTATTTAGTCTAATTACTATCTGCTCTTCTCTCGTACTTAAGTCGCGTCGTCATTAATATTACAATAACTTTTGATAGATCGAACGGATTTTAATGGAACAAAGACTAAATGTTACTCGAAGATATTTTTTATGATTTTCTTGAAAACGTTTTATCTGAGTAACAATGCAAACCACCCTTTAGGTACACCTAATTAATATGAATGATGAATATTTGAATGGAGACCTGTGATCATCTACGGGAATACTTCCACTAGGAATTACCATAGCTTCTTTTTTAACATAGAAGAGTTTGCCAAGAAAATCAGTACTTTATGCAAGCACTGAATGATTGTAATATATAGAATACTAGCGGACCGGGCGGACGTTGTCCTGCCTTGATAATAAAAAAAATCTTAAAAGTCAACCGCAGCGCCACCTACCGGGTCCAATTGTGAATCTAAACCATTCTCGGATCCACTGGAACACGTACACAAAATTTCATCAAAATCGGTCCAGTCGTTTAGGAGGAGTTCAGTCACATACACACGCACACAAGAAATATATATATTAAGATTATCAAAAATTTAACTTATGCATATAGAGTAATGCAAATATAAATTTATGTACTATAGAATCTTCTTCATAATATGAGTTATGTAACACAAAAAAATTAAATACATACTATACATATACTTCCTAAGTCCAAGACATTGAAACAAATAATGTACAAATTTACAATATCTTTATATATACATTTCTTCTGTACATATATATGTCACTAAACTCGTCCTAAACGACTGGACCGATTTTGATGAAATTTTGTGTGCGTGTTCCCGTGGATCAGAGAATGGTTTAAATTCACAATTGGACCCGGTAGGTGGCGCTGCGGTTGAATATTAGGATATTTTTATTATCGAGGCAGGACAAAGTGCGCTGGGTCCACTAGTTTATATATAAAAGAGAAAAATATACTTCAGAATTATTTTGACATGATTTAGATTAGTTTATATTATATGATTTTTTTTTAATTTGTATATTTTTATTTTTAATCTCTAAATAAAAGGTACTTCAGAATGACGAAAAGTAGCCACAAAATTTAACAAATCCCACTCACAAAAATATAATAATCAGTAGACATTTGTGATTTAATCAGGTAATGAAAGTAACAGGAAAAATACATTACTAAAATATATAAAAAACGAGATAAATAAAAATTACTCAAATTTAATTCAATGTATTATCTATAGATAATAAAAGATTATGACATTTCCATACAAATTGCATTGCATTATTTTATTGCATATTGCAAACGACTCTTTCTAAATGTACCCTAAAATCAAGAACATTCTTTATATTAAATATATTTAACACTAGTTTCTGCCCTCGGCTTCGTCCGCATGGAATAGTTACTTTAGGCTAACACTTACAAGCAGCAGAACCTCTCAAAAGAAAAAAAAAATTTTTGAAACATTCCTCATTGTTGCTCCGGTCCTATTGGTCTTAGCGTGATGATATATAGCCTATAGCCTTCCTCGATAAATAAGTTATCTAACACTGAATGAATTTTTCAAATCAGACCAGTAGTTCCTGAGATTAGTTTGTTCAAACAAACAAACAAACCTCCAGTTTTATAATATTAGTATAGATAAATATTCTATAGAGAACATAATAACAGACAAGTAAATAAATATATCAAAACAATAATATGGCATACAACAGCATCAAAGATGGTACAAGTGGCCTTCTAATTATGTCATAAGTTATGATGCCCAGATTAAAGTATCGCATCAAACTGCTGTCTGGCAAACAAACATGCAGTTCAATTAATGTTAAGTTGTTGTTAGAGCCTATAGCTGTATATAACCATCCTTAATAGGTCTTCAGTCCTAGCCTAGTAGAGAGCAATCATAAGAAAGTTACATCTTTACTAGCGGACCGGGCGGACGTTGTCCTGCCTTGAAAACAAAAAAAATCCTAAAAGTCGATCGCAGCGCCACCTGCCGGGTCCAATTGTGAATCTAAACCATTCTCGAATCTCCACGAACACACACAAAAAATTTCATCAAAATCGGTCCAGTCGTTTAGGAGGAGTTCAGTCACATACACACGCACACAAGAAATATATATATTAAGATGTGAACTCATAGCTACAAATACACAAAACAAGAAATGACTCATCAAAAGTGGGAACCCGAAACAATGGTTTTCTAAAAATAGCCTGTTGTCAGCCTTCCAGATTTTTCCATCCTCCCTAATTGAAAGGTATATAACCACTCCATAGGCCATCCGAGTTGAGTTCTAGACATTGAGACGAATATGAAGGAAAATAAAAGGAAGAAATCTTCAAGCAGACTATAATTAGAATGTAATAAAGTGTCAGTGTGATTTTAGTGAAACTATGTGATAGTGAGCTTAGTTTATGCTGCGAGACTGAGATTGTCTGATGTACCCGTATGTATGTCCAATTAGTCCTAGGTAAAGGTACAAGTACAAGGTAAAGCAACCTTTGAACCATAATGACATTAGAAATCTTGTTAAAACATTAACTCCATTGCCCTGTTTAAGGAATGTTACAAGCCTTGCTAAAGTCTTTTAAAAAAGTTTTTGTACCATGTAACTTGTGAGCCCAGTGAGAGATTTAAAAGTCTGCTGCCTGTAAGGTGTTCAATTTTGTGGTCCCTAAGGACTTTTAAATTTGGTATCCTATTTCATAATCATATTAAGTGCTCTATCTAACTAATTACACAACCATTTTCCTGTAATTACTATGATTGTGAGCTATGGTCACTTTCTAGAAATTTTTAATTTCTGTAAGACTTAAAAAAAAATGTAGCCCCAATTTTGCAGTGTACTCAGCCTATTGGTAAATCCGCCACTGTGTGAACCTGTAAACTTGTAACGTTCGATGATTAGAGCACATATCATAATAAATATGTATTGTTCAAAGACTTTGTGTCCTAACTTGTTCTTGTTATTTTAGAGATAAATTACATTTTGTCTTTGGTTATCATTTCTGTTTTGGTATTCCAACGTCATCTTTAAATATATAAATAAAATCGTAATTTCATCGTAATCAACTGTTTTTTTTATGTGTGATGTTTTATGGACTAGCAGTGCCCGCGACTTCGTCTGCGTTGAAGTTTATGTAAAAACAATGATCAATAAAGTCATCTGAATGTATTAAGTCCATTTACTTGTCTACTTTTTTCTCGTACTTACGCCACGTCGTCATTAAAACTACAAAACTATTAAAAGTACAAAAACTTTTGATAGAGTGGACCAATTTTAATGAAACAAACACTAAATTGCTCCCGAGGATATGCTTTATGACTTCCTTGTTGCGGTTTTATTGTGAACCTCGTACTTTAGCAGTGATCCGTGTTCATACAGACAGACAGACAGAGAGATAACAGCCAAACAGATATTTCTAAAAATGATTGAAATGTATTCTATTACCTATTCCTAGACACTTGCAACAATTTTTTTCACGAAACTCGAAAATGTACATACACATTCTTATTATATGTATAGATGCGCCATAAAAATAAATAGATATACTTCAAAATATGTTTCCCTATTTTCGAAACAATCAACCAGCCCAGTATTTCCATGATGTCCACAAGTTCCCCGACATTGATAAAGATCTCTAGAAGAACCCTTGGTTTGCCAAGCTATTTAACTGAGTGTTGGACAACTCTTTACACTCACTGGTATAGATGAATAATAAAATCTTCCATCATGACCCAAATAGCAATCTTGATAGTAAATTATAGAAAGAAACTATAAAATTACAACCAAAATACACTGATACAGACATACACAAACACAGAAGTGATCACTGTTTATCTACTTGTCTTATATAAAGACTTTAACCATAGCAACCAAAGTTTCTCCATTAATGTTACTTGAAAATTGTGGACACCACCTGTGTTTGGTTACACTAGATGCACTAACATGATGTGCCTTCCAACTTTGACTTTACATTAGTCAAACAGTAATATTTATAGTACTTTACCAATAAGTTCAATATCAGAAAAAAAATTTTTTGATTTATCTGCGTAATTTTTGAAGGTGGTAGAGCCACACTGCAGCTATTATTAGTTTCAGCATGAATGGGTCAGCTCGCCCGGGGTAGTGCCACCCTCTCACAGAACGCCGACGTGAAGTAACAGAGCTTGCATTGTTGCGTTTCGTTCGGTCAGTGAGAGCACCGGAGGCCAATCTCCTTCCTCCTTTTCCCTTCCCCCTTTCCCTTCCACCTTCTCCTTTCCCTACCCCTCCCCCATACACAGGCTGGCAACGCACTTGCGACTCCCCTGGTGTTGCTAGTGTCTATAGACGGTGATGATCACTTAACATCAGGTGACCCACCTGTTCTTTTGCCTGCTTTTGACATTAAAAAAAATGCTTTACTGTATTAGGTTTGGCAATAGAAATTTGCATCACAAATTTGGGGTTGTTTTTATAGGGGTTGGCTACCCCTTTCATAAGACACCCTCTCACGCTGGAGACGCATAGTTTTTTTTTATGTGTTTGAAGTTACACAGAATGTGTTTTTTTTTCTGATCCGAATTTTTAAGGTTTATAATACTATAATTTTATTGTTTTATACATATTTATTGTTGTTTTATAATTATTAAGTATTATTACACAAAAAAAAAATCAAATATGAATTATTTGTATGACAAGTGGAATATTTTCCACAATCTTGCATTTTTTGTTTAAGTTGTAAATATACAAAATTACCAATAACTGTTCGGAGGAGACATAATCTTAAAACTTTGATGATGAATATCTCAGTAACTATGACTTTTCCCAACGGGGCAGTGGTATAAAAGGGTAGTCAGCCCCCTCCCCCTCCCCTCTCAGCACTTATTTCAGGATGCGAATTTCTAATGCAGCCCCCTGTATTATTTGTGAATTAATCAGTATGTTTAAAATATTTCAAGTGATACAGCAAAGCAGATATTAATAACACTTATTAAATAGTTGTTTTACCAGAGCTTATATATATAAAACAAAGTCCCCTGCCGCGTCTGTCTGTTCGCGATAAACTCAAAAACTACTGAACGGATTTTCAAGCGGTTTTCGCCAGTGGATATAGTGATTCATGAGGAACGTTGGTATATAATTTGTCACGGATTTTTTTATAATCAGGGCGGGACGTCTGCCGGGCCCGCTAGTACTACATAAAATAAAGTAATATTTATTTGATTTTATTCATAATACATTTGTATAGAAACTAAAAAAACATTTATAGAACTTACCCGTTATAAGATGGTTTCATTATTTTTACAACGTCTCGAATACAGTTTTATATCACAAGTATTTCAAACAATTCCAAGGTTTGTTTATTCAATATATATGCAGTCCTGAAAGTTAATATTACTTTACCATCTATAAAAGAATTATTAGTAATTGTATTTTATCTCGATTGATAACATTTACTCGTTCTTAACTAAAGGTATTATCGGATGTTTCATATTTTAATTTTGTTTTAGGAAATTCTGAATCATTTTTCACAAACTCACTTGAATTCACACGCGCGCCCGCGTCGTCAAATATCTTATTTCTCAAATTAGACACTGACAACCACTGACAACAACCTAGTTGTCAATGTCATATTCAAAACATTATTAACATAGTTTTAAAAAGTAATATAGTATCGCTTTTTATCACATAAACTTAATTAGAATATCATTTTATCAATCATTTCAAATGCTAATGTTTATATATGATTTCTTAAATTAAATAAAGCAATCATATACGTATTACATACTGTGATAACTTTAATACGTATACGTAAAATAAATGTAATTGAATATAGGATAACATTCTAAACTTTTTATTTTAAATGACACATGTTTTAATGCCTTTTTAAATTACTAGTCTTTATTCATATACATAGCCACATATATTAATTATCACAGTTTTAACACATTAAACTAAATTTCTGAACGCAGTATAGACAGTACTACTATTGTAAAATAATAAGTGGTTTTGTGGAGAACTACACTACAAACAACTAAACTAAAAATGTGTGCGTGTACTAGTGTACACACGTAAGAAGTGAAACTTGTTTAAGGCCTTATTTTTCGCAAAATGATCTATATGCAACTTTCCAGAAATTGGTTAAAAAAAAAAAAAAAAAAAAACCCTTTCTTTCTTTATGGCAAACAATTTCATTAATATATTAAAAAATAAAGTTAAATTAGATAAAGTTTAAACAAAGGGATTTTATTATCATAGACATGAATACAAACAAGATGGCGCGTAACGGAAAAATGTGACGGTAAATTTTTTCCAACGCCGATAAAGAAGTTTCACTTCAAAAACTACAACTAAACAATTAATATAAAGATACAAATATTTTCCTATTATATTGTCAAATCTATGTTTAAAGTACTAAAATACACTATTGCAAATATTGTACGAAAAGGTAATTGGTAAAATTTTCACATTTGTATGTATCTATATACTAAAATATATAAATATACCTTTATATAACTATACTCATTTTTCAAGTATGATCTATATCTCAAACTCTTTCAATTAATTATAGTGTTTAAAAAATGTAAGAAATCTAAAAATACATATGAAATAAAACTCAAATTTTGGGTAAATACAGCAAAGATGCTGGCCATACTGTTTTTCTATCTCTTTCGCTCCCGTCGAGTGTCCAAGGTAGTTGTCTTTCAGAAAATTTCAAAAAATAAATGTTTTTGAATGGTTTATTGAACAAATACTTAGTTAATCTTAATTCTAAATAACTTACAGTTTTAACTGTGACAATAATCCACCTTTAATGGTAATGATTACCTAGATATTTTGTGGTGACAATATTGTTTCTTCTGTGTTCAACGTTGTTTTGGTTGTATAAAGTGAAATAAAGTTTTAATATTCATACATATAACGTCAATCTATCCTAGTTTTCAATAAAGTGCACACAGGATATGTGATTTAGCGTGATGTTTGTTTGATATTTCGCTATTCAAATTATAAGAAACATAACCTATAAAGTTCAATTTTTAGGCGAGTATATTTATTTTGTTGATCGTTGCGTTTCACAGATGAGTACGAAAATCCTCAAAGCGGGTGCCACTGAACCCGACACCTTCGAGACTTCGATCTCGCAGGCTCTTGTCGAGCTTGAGACTAACTCTGATCTCAAGGCTCAACTTCGGGAGTTGTACATCACTAAAGCCAAGGAAATTGAACTGCACAATAAGAAAGTTAGTATTTATTAATTGAAATACATGTATATTATAACTCTTCGGGCAAAATTAATCAGCTAAGTGTTAAATTAATTATTTTTAGGTGTTTGGGGTTGTGCTAAATGCGTTTATGCAAAAAGACTTGTATCAGTATTAGAAATACCTTATTTATGGGCTATTAATATTATTTAATTTAGAAACCACCCTTTTTTCTTGTAAGACTAGTGGTATCAACTAAGTTTATATTTATTTTATTGAAGTGGCACAGAAGTATGGATATACTTTTTCATATTTCATTTTAAGATTCTGAATGTACCTTATTTGACAAAAAATAGATGTTATTAAAAACAGAAATTGGAGTGACAACTTCAATTAAAGTCTATGTACAGTGTAAATTCTTTATAACTAATTTCAAGGCACTGAACATTTACTTTTTTTTATGAAGAGTTTTTGTTATATGGAGGGAAGAGAATAAATAAATAGGTTTGTGGTAAGCCAACCAAATTGAACTAATTTCTATATTATAGAAAGTTTTTGTTTATAACAAACAACATTATAAAGAGTTTACACTGTACTTTGTAATAAATTAGAAGATCCAAAGTAACATAGGCATTTTTCTTATTGAGTACCAGAGATACAACACAATTATTTTGAAATTATTTGGACTATTAAGATTTGCTGATGCAATTGAAAAAATGGATATTTTGAGCAAGGAAACATGCTTTCCAGTCTAAAGAAAAAGTGGTTATTCTTCTAGTTTTGGTAAAAATTGGAAAATATGTAATCAATTGAAAATTATTAAAATTTTATTTATGTACAAGTATTTCTTGAACTCTAAACTTTTCCTAATTATATTACAAGTTTTCTGTTAATTATTTTTTTTTTTAAATAAACGGTATTGAATATTTCAAAATTGGAATGTATTTTGGGCTCCCTATATTTTTATCACTAGACAACCTAAATAGAAGCTGAAATGAGCACAATTCTGCTAATAGTGAGCATTGAAATTCTCACATGATTTCTCTATTGTAGAAATTCTCACACAATTTCTGTATTGTAGAAATTTTTGAGCACTGGAAAAGCTTTACATGAAAGTCAGTTTACATTTTACATTACATTTTACTATTATTAACCAAAAAACTATAGGTATAGCAGCTACAAATTAATAAATTCTTACTAATATTATAAATTCGAAAGTGAGTTTGTTTGTTACATTTTGTGAATTGTTAATATAAGTATTCAATATAAACTTTGCATACATGTTGGCATAGGTAAAAATGTACATGAGGTTCTGTTAATCCAGCAAAAATGTATTGTCCTTGAAGGTTAGATACATCAAGATATGTTAAAAAGAAACATAATAATTTAATAAATGATAAATTATTTTAAAATTCCTTCAATCAAATATAAAATGTAGACAAGCAGACACCAAAAACATGCTGATTTTGGCACAAAAATTGACTGTAATGAAAATATTCATTATATATTTTTTCTGATAAAATTATCAACTCATTTTCAGTCAATCATTATCTATGTGCCGATGCCCAAGCTGAAGGCGTTCCAGAAAATTCAAATCCGACTTGTCCGTGAGTTGGAAAAGAAATTCAGTGGCAAGCATGTCGTGTTCATCGGTGACCGTAAGATCCTGCCCAAGCCCAGCCACAAGACTCGCGGTATCAACAAACAGAAGAGGCCACGTTCCAGGTATTTTATAATTATTCGTTTATCATATCTATTATACATATATGTAAAAATGGATTTTCGTATATATATGAGCTAGGATCTGCGACTTTATTATGTTAACAATATATTTTACATACAGAAGAAAAAACTTAAAAAAAAACATTCTTTGTAAACAATGTTATCAGTTTACTTCCACTCTCTTGCCCAACATCACTAGTCAGTGAATACTTAGTGGCTATAAAAATAGCAGGTTGTTAAAATGTTAATAACCTTATATTCTATAAAATATATGAATGGTTGTATATTAAAAAAAAAATTAATATGATTAAGAAGTTATTTTTAGCTAAAAGTTGATGATATTTATTAATTTGCATTAAAAATAACAACATGGGGGGTATTGAAATTCCGGGGGACCTCTAAAAATTTTTAATTCATCTTGATGAGTATCTATGATTAGCTCATAAATTGTTTTCAAAAGAGATAGAAAAAACATTGTCCGTGTTGTAAAGACAATGAAAAGCCAACATCACACGGTGCTATCAGGCGGTCACCCACCCAAATGCTCATCACACCTGATGTTGCTTGACATTGGTGATCAGATGAGAACCAGTGTTTGCATTGAGTCTAAGTGTGCGATTACTCAAGTCATGTAGCACAAATAGAAACAAAAAAAAATTTTACTTAAGACATTTTTATAGTACACTAATTCATAAATGTTAGTAGTGTTAATAATATTAACTTGTAAGCCCAGAATGCTATCAAAACTAATTGTGAACTGCCTCAACTTTGAATGCGACAATTCTAAAAACATCCTGAGCACATTTTTATACTTTTAAATATATATAAGCTTCTCATTTACTGAACGCCAAGATAAGATGTTTATATTTATTTCAGGACATTGACTTCTGTATATGACGCCATTTTGGAGGATCTGGTATTCCCGGCTGAGATTGTTGGCAAGCGCATCAGGGTGAAACTCGATGGCTCACAACTCATTAAGGTGCATTTAGACAAAAACCAACAGACAACTATTGAACACAAGGTAACATTTCTATTAAACTTTTGAATTGCGTATAAACTATATGTAATCAACCTTAGAAAATGTATTCTGATGTAAATTATTACAAAGAAATATAGTCACAAAGTCATTTTTATTGGGAATTATTTATTGTTAATCTATTAGTTGCTTGTGGAAAAATTTATTGACTAATGAACTACTACAGTGTTTGCATACACTCATTTTACATTTCTGACTTTGTTATTGGTAAAATTTGTTGTTGTTATTACTTATTGGGTTTTCTTTTATTTTCGAATTGTTCTGTTTTCTATTGTTACTTCATCTCTATAACCCTTTTATAGATTTAAGTTACTTCTATTAAATTGAATCATTACTGCTTGAGCCTATAGAATAATATGATGATATTTTGGTAACACTGATAAGTTTTATATCTGCCTGTGAAAATCGATTCACATGTTTCAGAGATTAATGTGGTTTAAAACCAGATACTTAAATTCTATGCATATATACATATTTACTACTGAGTTAATGGTAGTTTGTGTGTATATTTGAGTGTGTTATTGAAATTAAAAAATTTGATGGAAGTGACACATAAAGTGATAATTTAACTAACTTTGAAATATATCAACATATTTAGGCTGAAAAATAAACAAGATTCAGAAAAATATATTTTTGAATATTCGGGAAAACTTATTTAAATAAAGCATACATAAAATTGCTTCTAATAGTTAATACCCATAGAAAAACCTTATTGGAACAAAGTTTCTCAATGTGGCTTGCAGTAGGAGTTAACTGATAAAAATCGACACATAACGAAAAAGCGTTGTATCCTCCATGCTACTTTGTCTCTTTTTATCTATACGATTGTGTGTGCAAGCAAGTCTCGAAAATTGAGCAGCAAGCATCATACACTGCCAGTTGTATAGCTTCAACACTGAACACATGGAAATTTAATTAAAACTATTTTTTCTTTGGCATTTTTTTTATGTCTAACTTGTAATTAATTCTACATCTGATTTTTAATAAATTATCATTTTTTCGATTGGTACCTTAAATTTTGTTAAAGAACCAAAGTGGGGTATCATTACTTTAATTCTATACCAGATAAATGTTTAAAGGGTGACATCTTTCAATCCTGTGGTAGTTCATGGTCATATATAACATATAGAATAATAATATCAAAACAAATAGTAATAAACAACAAACAGAACCTTAGTTAAAGTTTGTTCTAAAACTTAAAAGTATTCCGATACTTTTAAACGTAAAAAAAATCACACCAAGTTCAATGAACAGATTTGAAGGGGCGTTTTTCAAGGTTAATCGCTACGTAATTGCTTATCCCGGGAACGCCGTTCGGTCGAACACAAAGGAAAGCGAGCCGAGGTGCGGGACGCGGCCCGGAGTACGCGACAGATTCATTCATTATACGAGTTCGTTTTTGCGTAAATCACCTGATGTTGAATGTATATCAGTTTTGCGTTTCTAGAGATAATTACTTAATTAGGTCAAATATTAAGCACCTATTTTTTTATTGATTTAGAACAACAATCGATAATCCTGTAAAAATATTGCTAGCGACTAACCAGTCGCGCTGAATTGCTCATATATATATTTTGTAAAATATTGAAAAGTGAGAATGACTGTATTATTGTTTACCTCGACTATGAGATTAATTTTTCCCGCCTTTGATAAGCGACAAGTAGTTTCAATTTTTTTCGTTTTGTTTCAGGTCGATACCTTCCAGTCTGTATACAAGAAGCTTACGGGACGCGAAGTAACTTTCGAGTTCCCTGAACCTTACTTGTAAATTTAGAGACTACTTTACAATAAAAACAAAACTGTAAATTGTCTTTTATTTTTTTACTTGACATCGAATTTTTAAGACTTTTTACCCTTAAAACAGACAAGAATTTAAGGTTGGTATGTATTTTTTTAACGGGCGGTGCCATCCATCTAAAATTTAATATTTTTTAAATTCCAGTTCCGCTATAGCAAATATACACTGTATTTTGCTTTAATATAAAGTTTTGTATCTAACACTAAGTCTCAATATATTATGTAACGATTAGTAATATTGGTTCGTCGCGTCCTAATAATATAGGTTAACTTTTGCATCGATTCGTGACGAACTGACGACTTTTTAATAAAATTAACTTTGGTTACATAGAGCTATTTTAATCCAACTTTATGGTTTACGAATGTCTGTTTCCTTGTGTGCACTATTGTGCCACAGCGTACAATATAGATATGTCAAGACAATATGTTCGTGTATGTTCAGAACAAAAACAACGCTGTAACTTTATTCTTATACTTGCGCGTATCGCCACGAAGCTTTGTTTATGGTTGCAATAAATGCCGGTGTGGGTTAGACATTATCATTATGCGTTACAAACTATCCGGTCGGGTGACGATAAACGTAACATAATTGATAATGATAAAGAACTTGGAAACGCTAATATTTTATTATTGGAATGACAAGTTTGCGAACTTTTCTGCGTCTTTTTTCATTCATTTTGAGGTTCGTTTTTTTTTTTTGCAAATACAAATATCTACAATACTTTTAACATTTACTACAATTGTGAGCCACCTCCGAATGACTCACAACTATAGCGATTATTTGCTGATTCCGAAGTTGAAACTTGAAGAACGTTGAGGTTTTCTCGCAATAAAAGACTTGTTACTAGTAGAGCAGCGAAGGATGTGCTCGCGTATGCAGACTCGTTCAAAACAGACCTCTATACCGCCCGCGCCGGGTTTTAAGCCCACTCCGGCGCACGTTTTAGGAACAATGAACCGCTTACGCACGTCTGCGGGGGTCCGCCAATCAGAGCGCTTAGTTACATGTGCAGCGTCAGAGTGCGTCCTATACAGGCGGGGTGGTATTGCGATGAGTCATCCTTCGCTTTCTATTTATTTATTTACAAGTGCACTTACAAGTAACAACTTAATACTATTTCAAATATTAAACTATTGTATTCTATATAATATTACACATTTTAATGTAAACATAATACTGTTCTATCAAATTATACTATCAAATCTACTTTTAACTATATTATCATAACCCTACATGACATTCTATATGGTGAATAAAACACAGATAGACATATCTCTTTAATTTCAGGTAAACTATCTATGAACTATAACAAATTTACTACTAACACGATTGGCGTGACAATATTGATATAACGTAATATTAATCGTAATATCTATACTAAAATAAAACTCGATCAGACATATCACTTTATTGTTGCCTAAAACACATACTGAAGGGTATATCTTAACTTAAACTATTTCTATAAATACATTTAATTAGTTGTCGCGAACATACTCCCGCCGCAGCTCTTGTAGCTGGAGAACTCTAGCGTTCGCGATCGTCGTCCGATGATGATCCTACACGAAGTATCGCTAGCTTTTTCGTCGGTCGGCGCAGGGTACCTCTCGTTGTACGCACGTCGACTGCTCGTACCTCGCCGTCCGGTCCCGGATATGTCGTCACGACAACGCCTCTTGGCCACGAGTCTCGCGGCAGCGTTCCATCCGCGATCAAAACGAGGTCACCGATCGCGATGTTACCACGCGCACGCGGCTCCCGCCGGTGTTGTAATTCCGGTAGGTATTCGCGAACCCAGCGAGCCCAGAACTTATCCGCTAGTTGCTGGCTGAAACGCCATTCTTTGCGGCCGGCGGTGTCTTGTTCAGTGAAAACACCGGGCAACGGGACTCTAGACGGACCTCCGAGCAGAAAATGATTCGGAGTGAGGGCCGGTTCGTCTTCGGCGGCGGTCGATACGTGTGTGAGTGGTCGACTGTTGATTGTATGCTCCGCCTCTGCCAGTAGCGTAGCTAACACCTCTTCCTTGGGCGCTCGTTCGCGTAAAGTGAAGTATAGTGCGGTTTTGACGCTCCGCACTAATCTTTCCCACGCCCCGCCCATAAACGGTGCGCTGGGAGGTATATAACGCCATTTAATTAAACGGCGCGACGCCTCCTCCTCCGTAGCCTCGTGTGCTGCCCTCTGTAGTTCTTGATCGGCTCCTCGTAGATTTGTTCCTTGGTCGGACCAGAGTTCGGTCGGACATCCTCGCCGCGCGATAAACCTTCTTAACGCCATGATCGCAGAGTCTGTATTGAGACTGCCTGCGATCTCTAAATGTATCGCGCGGGTGGTGAGACACGTAAACAGTGCTACATAGCGCTTTTGTTGCGATCGTCCGACTGTAACTTGCATCGGTCCGAAATAGTCGAGTCCCGTATAAGTAAACGCCCTCTGGTGGTGCGCTACTCTGTTACGCGGGTGATTGCCGGTCGACGGTAGCGCCGGCTTAGCTCTTCGGATGCGGCATGTTTGACAACGTTTTAGTTGTGTGCGTACAGCGTTGCGTAGCTTCAATATCCAATACTGTTGTCGTACTTCGTTCGTCGTCGCTTCAAAGCCGCTGTGATGTAAATTCGCATGAACCCACAGGATGAATAAACGGGTCCACGGATGATTCCCGTCTAAGATAGCTGGTTCCCGCTGTGAATCCGTAATGTCGATCGCCGCCGCCACTCTCGATTTCAGTCGTACGACGCCTTCGTCGTCTATAATAACAGCGTATTGAATTAATCGGCTGTTAGTTGATAACGCCGATCCTCTTCGCAGCGCGGCGAGATCTTCCGGGAATACCTCTTCTTGTTGTGCGCGTACCCATAGAATCTTTGCTCGATGTAAATAGGTAGCGTCGATTTTTACTATATTTTCGCGAGTTGTGGCTCGCGTGAACGTAATTCCTTTATTTTGATTCGTTTTACATTTTACGTTCCATGCAGGGTCTTTTTCGTGTATCGCCTTGTTGCGTTTCCTCACTATCGCGCACGTAACTTTTTTCGCTCGTACTATAGAAATGAATTGTAAAACTCGTGCTGTAGTTCGTATAAGACGCATCCAATTGGAAAATCGCGATACGTCCGGCAAACCCTCTGTTAAGCGGGTAACGCTTCTTATTAAGTGCACACGTTCTTCCTCCTTGCCGTGTGTTTGTGAGGCGGCGCTGTCCTCTGTCGGCCATTCCTCCTCTGCTCGATATAGAAAATCGGGCCCTCGATACCACCGATGTGTATCGGCGAAGTCACTTGGTGTCTCTCTTGTTGCATCGTCGGCCACGTTTTGACTAGACGGGACCCATCTCCAGTCGGTAGTTTTCGTCACTTCCGCTATCTCAGCTATACGGTGAGCGACGAAAGGCTTGTACGCTCTAGGTCCCGTACGTAACCACGATAACACCGTGCGAGAATCCGTCCAATATACTTGCTTTGAAGGCTTCACATCGTGCTCCTCGGTCGCCGTGCGAGCTAGACGACAACCGAGTACCGCGCCCTGTAGTTCGAGTCGCGGTATAGATACCGTTTTGAGTGGTGCGACTCGACCTTTGCCGGCGATCAAAGATACTTGTATATTGCCGTCTCTGTCTGTCGTTCTCCAATACACGGCAGCTGCGTACGCGGATGAGCTGGCATCTACGAACGTATGTATTTGTGCATCTCGCGCTCCTGTCAGCCCTGGATAGCAACGCGGTATCGAAATGTGTTGTAATAATCGCGCTTGTGCGATCCAATTTACCCACGCTGCGGCGTCCGCTGTTTCGAGCTTCGTATCCCAAGATATTCCTGAGCGCCATGTGTCTTGCATGATCCTCTTGGCTTGTATCGTGACCGGTGTAGCGATACCGAGAGGGTCGTATATGGACATCACCGTTCGTAATGCTTCTCTCTTAGTCGGCGTTCTATTACCGTTCCATATGTCTAACGGTACTTTACTTAAGTTCATATTGAATGTTAGCGTATCAGTTTCGGTTAACCACACCATTCCGAGAATTTTTTCACGATCTAGATGCACGACGTTTTTCTTATCTCCAGTCATAAATTTCGCGCGAACTTCGTTTGAATTAGAGGCCCATCGTTGCAAGTGAAAGTTGCCTCGTTGATGTATGTAGGCGACTTGCTCAGATATTTCTATTGCTTTGTCGACTGTATCGAAACTGCATAGGTAGTCGTCGACATAGTGATTTTTCACTATAGCTGTAGTCGCCTCGGGATGTGTTGTCTCGAAGTCCGCAGCGTTTTTATTTTTAATATATATCGCAGTGCACGGTGATGATGTCGCTCCGAATATAACGCTTTTCATTCTATATTCGAGAGGCGCGCCTTGTCGTTGATCATCGCGCCATAGGAAGCGTTGCATATCGCGGTCTTCTTCTATTATTTTCACACGCATGAACATGTCTTGTATGTCTGCTGTAACCGCGATCGAATGCTGCCTGAATCGCATTAATACACCGGGTAGAGATTGTAGTAGATCTGGCCCGGATAATAGCATGTCGTTCAGGCTAATTCCTCTGGTTTTCGCTGCCGCGTCGTGTACTATACGTATCTTGTCCGGCTTTTGTGGGTTGATAACCGCGAAGTGTGGCAAGTACCATACTTTATTGGTTTTCGATGCGGGCGCAGGCTCGGCGTATCCTTTGTCTAGTAAAGCTTGTAGCTGCGCCTTGTACTTGCATTTCAATTGTTCGTTGCGATCGAGTTTTTTTTTCAACTAACTCGAGACGTCGTACAGCGGTTTCGTAGCTATCCGGCGGTGTTATGTTATTTATTCGCCATAACAAGCCGGTTTCGAATCCTCCCGCCGGTAATCGATGCGTTTTTTCTTGTAATATGTCGAGTGCCCGTTGTTCTTCCGGATTATGAGAGCGTCTCGGTTCGACTCCTAGAGATTCGAGTGCGAAGTGTTCTCTCATCATGTTTTCGATGCGTGCTTCGCTGTCTTCGGGAACGGTGACGTGATTTATACGTTGTCTATGTCTAGACGTCACATAGCGCGTTCCGTGGATAACCCAGCCGAGATCCGTAAGCGACGCCGCGGGTTCAGAGTTCATGCCCCGGCGCGTCTCGTGTGCGATAAGCAGTGGCCAGTTGTCTTGTCCCAGAAGTAACGTCGGTTTGCCTCCTTCATATGTCAATTGCGTTTCTATGTCTTTTAAATGTTGACACGCGCGTACTATTTTTCTTGAAACAGTTTGCGGCGACAAGTGTAAGTCTTCCATCGTCCGAGCCGAAATATCGTAGCTCGGTGTGTTGTTGCCACAAATTTTGACGCGAACACGTTTCGCCTCTGTAGCATTTATTTTGCTACCGGCTACGCCTTCAATGTAGAATGGTGCAAGGGGGCCGGTTGCTCCTATTTTTGCCGCCATTTTAGCCTCAATCAATGTGCATGTGGAACCGTCGTCGAGTAGCGCGTAGGTACGGTACGATCCCTTCGGTCCCGTCAGCTCCACAGGTAGTATTTTTAGAAATGCGCAGCTGTGTCTATTGTCTCTGGCTGACGTAACAATATCGGCGGCGGGTGCGTTATCTTCTATCTCGCTCGGTGCTTTGTTTCTGTGTAGCAACGGGTGGTGTGAATAATGGCATCCATCTCGTTCACACCGCCGAGTTTTACAGGAATGTCGAAACTTTCTAATTCCCAGGCAACGGAAACATAGCTTATATTGTTTAGCTATGTCCCATCTCATAGGCACTTCGGCGTCTCTAAACATCTTGCAATTATTAGAACGATGATTCCCTTTTTTACAAATCGGGCACGTTTCTGAGTTCATAGGCGATTTTTCGACGCTGTGAAAACTTTTGACTATTTTGCGATGCTCCCGCCGGTCTTCTGAGGCTATTAATTCGGCGGGCGCGAAGTTTCCACATCTTTCCGCGGTGCGTTCGAAGAACTTAGATAACGTTATTAAATCAGGCTGCTCTTCTGGCTGTTCGGCTATGAAGTCGTAGTATCGATGTCGTAGTGTCGCCGGTAGTTTTTCAATGACTTCTCTCACTACTTCCGCGTTATAGAGATAGTGTCTCTTGTTTAACGCTTTAATGGTAGCCGTAACGTTAAAGATTCGTGATGCAAATACACACGTGTCTCTCGGGTTATCGTTGAGGCGGGGTAACGCTCGTAGTTTATTAATTTCGGCCGTTACTAAAGCGTCTGGTCGACCGAATCTCGATGTTAGTAACTTGATTACTTCAGCGGTCGTTGTATTGCCGACGAATAAGCATTGTACCGCCTCTTTAGCCGCGCCTTTTAAACTTCTCCGTAATCTTCCGAGATTTTCTTGCTCACTGCATGCGCTGGCCGATTCTTCATAAGCGACTTTGAATGGTAGCCAGTCGCTCGACGCTCCACTGAACAATGGAAGTTCTTGCACACGTGTTAACGGCTGGGTGCATCGGGACGCGAGTGTAATGGCGTTCGCTAGCTCGTTATAATTAAACGCCGTATTGTAGACTGGGGGCGCTTCTATGTGTGCGGGTTGTGTCTCGCTCGCACACGTGTTCTTTCCTTTGTTCGCACGTTGCACAGGAATATCAACGACTGTGCACGTGGGTTTATTTTTATCTGTGTGCGTAGCCTTTTCGGTGTGTGGCGCGAGCGTTAGCGTACTCTCGCGTATCCACGCTGAAGTCCTGTCGTCTCTGACGGTTGCTTCGTCGTAATTACTTTCTTCGTCGGATTCTTCTTCAAGGGCTGCGACTCTGATTGCAGCGAGCTCGATTTGTCTTTTGACTAGCTCTTCACGAGCTTTTGTGAGCTCTTTTCTTCTAGAGGATGTGCTTGACGGCCGTGAGCTTCTCACGCTTTTGGCGGTGTGTGTAGCCGGTTTCCCATCGGTGTGCGGCTTTGATACGTCCATGGTACCCTCTGTATGGGTTGTGTTGGCCTCGATCGTCGCCGTCGATGGGTATGTGTGGCTAGTAGCGCCTGTGTCGTCTCCCGTTGTGACGATAAACGATTCGCTGGATTGCTGTGTCTGGCTCCTAGTTGTAGGCATTTTCTATATAATTCGCCGTCTCTCGATGTACGCGTTGAAACGGTGAATGACGTGCCCCTCTTCTTTCTTGCGAGCGAGATTTTCTGCACGATGAATCGTTTCTTCTTTGTTCAAGCTTCGAAATCCGGCTAACGAAGGACCATGAATGTGAGCCACCTCCGAATGACTCACAACTATAGCGATTATTTGCTGATTCCGAAGTTGAAACTTGAAGAACGTTGAGGTTTTCTCGCAATAAAAGACTTGTTACTAGTAGAGCAGCGAAGGATGTGCTCGCGTATGCAGACTCGTTCAAAACAGACCTCTATACCGCCCGCGCCGGGTTTTAAGCCCACTCCGGCGCACGTTTTAGGAACAATGAACCGCTTACGCACGTCTGCGGGGGTCCGCCAATCAGAGCGCTTAGTTACATGTGCAGCGTCAGAGTGCGTCCTATACAGGCGGGGTGGTATTGCGATGAGTCATCCTTCGCTTTCTATTTATTTATTTACAAGTGCACTTACAAGTAACAACTTAATACTATTTCAAATATTAAACTATTGTATTCTATATAATATTACACATTTTAATGTAAACATAATACTGTTCTATCAAATTATACTATCAAATCTACTTTTAACTATATTATCATAACCCTACATGACATTCTATATGGTGAATAAAACACAGATAGACATATCTCTTTAATTTCAGGTAAACTATCTATGAACTATAACAAATTTACTACTAACACGATTGGCGTGACAATATTGATATAACGTAATATTAATCGTAATATCTATACTAAAATAAAACTCGATCAGACATATCACTTTATTGTTGCCTAAAACACATACTGAAGGGTATATCTTAACTTAAACTATTTCTATAAATACATTTAATTAGTTGTCGCGAACAACAATATTTTACATAATATAGCCTTAACTATGGCTCCAAACTAGGCAATGCCTGTATCATGGAAGCCTAATGCCTGATTACAAATTTCCCTTAATTGATGGTGGCGCATATTGGCTTATAATATTTAGAGAAATTTACATTACATTCTAAGAATTAAAGTTAAGTCAAAGAAGAAACAAAGATCATATAGATAATAACTAAATAAATGTTAAAGTGTGAAAGAGGGTGTGTGTAGTTACGATGAGTGTATGCGTAAAAGTGAGTATATGTGTCTGCGCTCGTATCATAAATATGTATAATTCTCGAAATGCTAATAGAGTACTTGAAGTAAATTTTCCGTCTGTTCATAGGAAATGCTATGAAGCCATCGTTTGGTGGCAGTTTTCACATGGTAGCGAGAGCAACGTATGAAGTTGTAGTCGTCCCCGATTTTAGCAACTTTATTGTACACATAAGGACTAAGAAATCTAGGCATTCTTTGAGCAAAGGATGATTTAGCAGCTGGAATAGGAACGTTAAATATGCGTTTTTGTAGCAAAATGTTAAGATTACCAAATTTGTTATTCGCGTGTGTATCATAATAGTGGTTTTTAGTATAAATAGCTTACGAACGCTTAAGACAGAAGCTTCTTCATACAGGAACTCAGTCGGGTACCTGTAAGGTTTCTTTAGCATTACTTTTAAAACTTTTAACGCGACATGTGGCCGAAGCTACGACACGCACGTATATGAGTAACGATACGGTAACGAGGATATATAATAAGTAAAACGGACACATCCTCATGAAATATACAGGCAGGCATGTGCACGGGAGAGGAGGGGGGGGATTCATCCCCCGGAAACTGACGTTACACAAAATAAACGGAATCATAACCACAGTGAAATACGAGTTCACGTGTTTCAATGTTTGTCCCCCCCGAACCTAAATGTTGGATACGTGCCTGTATCCAGGTTAGAATAAAAAATACTTTACGAACCAATTATTTTATGGAAAATAAAAAACCAAGATAATAATTATTTATTTAATGTAATATATAAGTAAATCAGTCCAACCCACTTTTTAATACCGATGTCTTGCAACTCTAAAATATAATAACAATAGTGCATTAATAAACAAAATGCGAACAGAAAAGTAACAAATACATCCAAAGAGAACTAGCATAGATTTATTTGTTAAATATTTCAATATTGTTCACTTGGCCATGGGTATTGAATTGTCTGTGTTGGTATTTAATAACAATTATATACAAGGTATACTTGCGAATAGTAAACAATCGATTAAACAATACGCATCTGAAACTTCTCACCGTACGTACAAAGTCGTTATTCGCTGACCGGCAGAACAACTTCGATATATCGACAACAATGACTCGATTCAAAACCATTACAATTCATTCAATATCGATTGAACTACTTGTAATCGTTTGTCTTTGTACACATGAACGCTTACTTTAAATTGTCCTAAATCCTGGGTTATCCAATTTAAAAAAGATTAATGATTACAAATAAGTAACTAGGATATTTATTAACACTACTTAATGACATTTTCGTAGTAAGTGACAGCTATAAATATTAAATGCAGAAATGTGAACATCAAAGGGACATATAAAAAAAAACAAAAATAAATCAACAATCAGTAATAATATCACACAGGTAAGTATATACAATAATAAGAAAAAATAAAATAGTAAATCAAATATAAATTAATATGTACATAATTATAGTAAATCTAATAATAACTAATAAATATACAAAAAATCATTTCAAACATTTAATACGATGGATATACTATCTATGTAGGAAATTCTAGAAATATCCATAAATATAATTATCTAAATTCCGTCCACCTTATTATGATTTTAATATATTGAGCACACATTCACAAATTACACGGAGGAATAGTTCTGAATTCTATCATATACAATTAACAATAACCCCTGATCGTATTCATTGATTTGTCAAACTGTTCAAGTGCGTCACTCCAGAATTGCAATTTATACCAGCGATTTCTAAACTTGTGAAAGTAACTGGACACAACAAATTGAATTTATAGTTTCTTCATTCATAAACTGAATGTAAGCTAGTGCAATTGACAATAGCATTAAGAAGATACGTAACAATTGAACTATTAAACAGCCAAAATAATTTAAATGAAATGAGATACAAAATCATGGTGAATTACACTGAACTTTTTAGGAATTGCTGACCTATTATACACCGTGACTGTTTAAAAAGTGACATCCTTCAATCGTGTGATAGTTCATGGTCACATTTAACATATAAAATAATAATATCAAAGCAAATACTAATAAACAACAAAGAGAACCTAAGTTTATTCTAAGACTCTCAAAAGTATGAGTACAAATTTAAATAAACCTAGGTTGAATGACCGGTGACAAAACCTGCGAGCGGCGTCCCGGAGTATATAACCTCCGATAATAAAACGGACAGTAAACCCTTTTGTTTGTTCAAACTTCGAAAAATTATCCTTTGTTAGTTGGCTGGCTTCGCTTTTACTACACCCGACGGTCGTTGATACTGTGCTTTACCATAGACGGGTAGAGGATTGACTATAATTTTTGTATTTTCTAGATAATTAGGTCAAATACTAGCACCTATTTTATTAGTTGATTTATTACGAGTATCAATTCCTGAGTATCTTGTAAGAATATTGCTAACGAGTTATCAGTCACCCAGTATAATACTCCAAGTTTTTGTTGAAATGTACATAAGCTGTTAAGAAACAAGCTACTAAACTGAGATGTTTTCAACCGCAGATAATATGGCAAGTAATATAAAAGTAAGTTCCAAAAAGAAACAGTTTTGAAGGATAATTTTACAAACAGAACCAATTACATAACTTCACTCTATGGCAACTCGCTGGAAATCGGATTCATAATAACAAATCCTCATTACTTATGGAATCAATGGTGTATAACAATTGAATTGTAGATTATCCTTTAAGGATAATTTTATTAGTAGTTTGACAAGGTCTACCTATACTTGGTATTTGTTATAAAATATTGATTATTCCAACTAGAATGTGAAACATCATGACAGATTATAATTTCGATTGCAGTCTTACGCCTGTAAAGGATATAGATTGTAGACGAACGCCACAAGTGAACGATTCACTATTTGTAATACCAGTATGCTTGAGATTTGTATGACTATTTTGGCTATTTCAGTTTTTAGGGGCCATCCGCAAATTATGTTAGACGAATCTTATGGTCTTTAGTGTGCATTGGGTCAATCTATAGATAGGAATAATTTTGTAATTGTTTCCCTGCTGTGATATCACACACTTTTGCAATTTAAGACTTTAAATTATTACTATTATATTTCAAATTATACCATAAACCACACTTCCATATTCTTTTTTTCCAAAAATGAATTATATATCAAACATTGTACATTTTTGTTTTCAGTTGAAATTAATAGTTTTTAATAATTTAAATTCAAAACTATGATGTCAGGAAACTTATGACTTGCCTCCTTCGTCACACAAGATCCCTTACTCAATATGGATCAATATGTGAACGATGGTGATGTCTGGAATTGACTCATCTCTGTGCATCCATTAAAAACGTTTGTGAAATTTACTATTATATAGAATATATTATTATTCTAAATATTATATATATTTGTTAAAAAGATAAACCAGATCGAGTTTCTTGCCGGTTCTTCTCGATGACTGGGTTGTTTTCCGAACCGGTGGTAGTTTTGACGTTCATAAGTGCCTTCTTAGGGCCTAAATTGAATAAAGTGTTTTTGAATTTGAATTTGAACTCCTTATTAACGATTGACGTAATTTATGGATGGCCCATACAAAGACTGATTAGAGCTTCTATTAAATCTGATACTACCTGTAATATTATCAGATGAAGTTTAGTTTTAGCACACATATTCTATCCACTTATAGACAATTCAAAGAATGAAAAATTGGAAAGTTACCGAATACAACACTTTTTAAGAAACCATTGCCAGTTCAGACATTACAATCACAAATCTTCTATATCTTATTCATACTTCTAGAGTCTGGTGTTAATTGCAATTTTCTTATACTTTTTTCTACATGCAAATTTACTTTAAATTGCTACCGAAACTAACCAAAAAAAAAATACCGCAAACAATTTAACCCCTACCCAAAGCTAAAAAAATGCAATGGAATAAAGACAAGTGTAATCACTGCACACAACAAAAAAGTTACCAACATTAATTATAATGACTTAATAACAAACTCCAAACGAATTAATTCTTACATAACTGTCACATTTGCTCCTAGAAATTTCTAGAACCATTACAGTTCCTGTCCGTAATACTTGTCTAAATCTGCTACATTCGGTTCAACTTTCTCTGTACTTGACGTGTTACTCGGAGCGGGGTTCGTTGGCATATAAACTTTAACATAATTAGAGGGTATCAATCCTGCATGTCTCTTGTCTGTTGTGGCCATTAACCACCCAGAGTTCCACAGATGACCTTGTAAATGCTGAGGAGCTAGCTCCAGAACTTGATTAGCAGAAAAACTGATTTCTTGTGGACTCGTAGCTTGGAATTCATGTTGTGCGACGGCTCGAAGAGGTTTCACCCATGTAGTCGGATCATGCACTAGAAAATATTAGTACAAATCAAATCAAATCACGTCATAAGTGCTTCGACAACTGCTTGTTAAAACTTGGCTATTTAACTTTTGACTTGATTTTACTTAACTTAACTTTGAACTTTTAATTTAACTTGGCGCCCGTACCTAAGCAACATATAACTATTTCCTTTTCACCAACGATATTGAGAATATGCTATCTTACTTCCACATATCATCTAAGACAGTTTACGTATGTGTGCGTTATCGTGTTATTTGTTTTGTCGAAATATCACGTAGGTATCGTATCTACAGCTTTTTAGTTATAATATCATTGTAATCATCAGTAATGTTTTTTCTAAACCTTTTTAGGCGCGTAGAGCGGTATTACTGGCAGGAGATAAATTTATAATTTCACGTCATGACATGCCACGTAAGCATGAACGGCCGTATTGCGCTTGCGTTAGACTAGCGACGCGTAGTACAGAGGCCTGTGTACATGTAATATTGATATTTTGCAGCTCGTCATACATTTAATTGATTAATAGACTTTATAAAAATGTATATAATTATTGCTCCGAGTGTCAATAGAAATGAAAAGCACATTAATGTTACTTAATAATTTCAATAAACAAATTCGGATATTTAAATATTATCATTCACACGATAATTAATATGAAAGTTCAGAAGAGAACACATTTATTTCACTATTTTTTTGCGTTTTCACTTCTATCGGCCGTCCTTATGCCTGGCTCCACTTTCTTTTTTAATACTTTAACCGTGTTATTACAAAAAAGTTAAATACGTATTAAATACTTGGTTTAAAAAAGTTTCCTAATAAATTCACCGCGCTCGCCCGGGGCGAGTTCGCGTTATCCTTTTTCGCAAGTCTAACCTAACGTAACCAAAGCGAGACAAAAGAGCAAGATGGCGAACATTCAGCGACCGCGGTGCATTTAATATGAGACCTTTTTAAAGTCAGGGTTCAATACGTATTTAACTTTTTTGTAATAACACCGTATAGGTTTTAGTATTTGAACACAAACTCATCTGATGTTAAATGACGCCTTGGTCTAAGATAGTAAACACTCTAAACATAGAGAGGAACTGGTTTTCGAATGCAGCTGCCGGAGAACACCAACAGATGCCTGGTGACAGATTTTCAACTCGAGGGTGGTAGCTTAGCCAGGTTGACTTACAAAAGGACTTAGTGTGAAGCAATAATTAATGGTTTAAGTTTAATTACAATCAGTAATTATTTTTTAACATATTAAGCATCCAAAATATTATTTTATCTTCATTGCATAGTATAAAACAAAGTCCCCTACCGCGTCTGTCTGTCTGTTTGCGATAAACTCAAAAACTATTGAACGGATTTATTCACGGATTAATGAGGAAGGTTTTGGTTTACAATTTGTCAAGGATTTTTTTTATATAACCAGGGCGGGACAACGTCTGCCGGGTCCGCTAGCCTATACATATAATAAGAATGTAAATCTAACGTGTCTGTACTTTTTCGATTTTTGTGAAAAAAATTGTTGCAGGTGTGTAGGAATAAGTAATAAAATACGTTTCAATCAGTTTTAGAAATGTATATCTATCTATCTGTCTGTTTGTATTAACACCCATCACTGATAAAATACTGGGGGTTCGCAATGAAACCACACCAAGAAAATCATAAAGCATATCCTCGGGAGTAACTTAGTCTTTGTTTCATTAAAATGAGTCCACTAAATCACAAATTACTGTAATGTTAATAACGGCTCGAGTTAAGTACGAGAGAAGAGTAGTATTCTTTAACTAATTACTTTGAACGCGCTAATCTCAGGGACTAATGGTCCGATTGCAAAATTCTTCAATATTATATAGCTCATTTATCGAGAAAGGCTATATATAATCACGCTAAGACCAGTAGGAGCGGAGCACCAATGAAGAATGTTTCAAAATCGGGGTGTTTTTAATTTTGAGAGCTTCCGTTGCGTGTCAGCATTAGCCCAAAGTAACTATTCGACGCGGACGAAGTCGCGGGCAGTAGCTAGTAATGAATAAAAACGTTTGGGTTTAAGAAAACTTACATCTTTCGTTAATACTATTAGTAAGTCCGCTGAGCATCTTCAGTACAATGTAAGGTGCAACAGCAACAACTCCGAAGAACATGAGGGCAGGCCAACTAGATCCTCGGGCCTGTTGCTCGGGTGTGGCTGTACTGCTTTGTGTGGCAGCTACTGCTTCTGCCCATGCCTATTATCATGTATTTGTACAATTATGTAGACTGCATAAATAACAGCTAAATATTTGGCTCCATCAACCATTTTCATCATCATTATCAGATCAGCCTGTAAGAGACCACGGTCATGGACCTTATCTTGATGGAAGGTATGGTTATAATCACCACACCAGCCCATGATATATTGGTGATTTCAAACTCAGAGAAATCGTGTTCTATATTTTCCCACATACTCGTGCTACTACAAGAACATTTCTCAGGTTCAGATTTCCTCACGATATTTTCCTTCACCGTCAGCGGATAGTGTTACCGACATAAATTAGTGCACGAGTGCGAAGCCGCGGACAAAACCTAGTCTATACTAATATCATAAAGAGGTAAAGTTTGTGAGTTTGTAACGTTGTAGGGGGTAATCTCAGCATCTACGGGTCCGATTTGAAAAATTCTTTCAGTGTTATATTTCTCATTTATCGAGGAAGGTTATAGGCTATATATCATCATGCTAAGACCAATAGGAGAGGAGCACCAATGAACAATGTTTCAAAATCGGGGGATTTTTCCAACTTTAGAGCTTCCGCTGCCTGTTAGCGTTAGCTCAAAGTAACTATTCCACGCGGACGAAGTCGCGGGCAGAGGCTAGTCATTTATAAAGATATAAATATAGATGATGTCGCAAGCGTATTCTAGTAGTCCGGTGAAGCTGTTAAGGCCTTGCTAGACCAATAGCGTAGTCGTTTCGAGGAAAAAAAAGCGTCTGCTAGTACCTCATATAATGACGGAATGCGCCGGTTTAAACATTTTATTATTTCATGTATTACATCTGATGTTTATAATTTTTCATTAAAACAGACAATCAATAAGACTATTTAAAACAAGACTGACTGAATTAAATATAAAAATGATAAGAAAGATAACAAAAACATAATTATTATATATTTTTATAAGTCACTGAATAGGTTAAATCATCATATGTCGGAATGTAAATAAGATCATTAAATTTAATAAAAGAGCACCCAGTCGCTATATGTACGAATCTCGGTTAGCTTATTCTCACGTGTACACTATCTAATCATAGTGTATTTTAGTGGAAATATATACCGCCTCTGATTTATAATACACTAGCCGCTGCCCGCGTAGTAATAATTACTACTCTGGGCTAACGATGACACGCAGCAGAAGCTCTCAAAAAGAAAAATACATCTTGATTTTGAAACATTTTTCATCTGTGCTCCACTCCTATTGGCCTTAGCGTGATGATATATAGCCTATAACCATTCTCGATGAATGAGCTATACAACACTGAAAGAATTATTCAAATCGGACCAGTAGTTCCTGAGATTACCCCCTACAATGCCACAACGTTACAAACTCACAAACTTATTCTTTACCTCTTCATAATATTAGTATATACTACAAGATCGTTGTGAAGATGAACAACAAAGATATGGAAGGACAAGAGTTTCACAATCTCTTTCTCTGAAGGAGATACCATCAAGAATTTAATTAGCTTAAATCTATGACCATGATTAAACCAACATAATGATTTATGTAAAAGAAATCTGAACAGTGGTTGTGATGTTGGTTTCTAAACCATCGGTTGTTAGCGAACATGTCGCGACACATTTGTGTATCGCAAGCACCAGTCAAGTGTGTCACGAGATTTACAAACACTCACTTTCGTACACATTGTACTATCAAAAATTATGCATGTATGTAAGGGTGTCGCAAATTTGTAAAGACTATGTTAGTGCATTACTGAGTTAAAAAAAGATTAAGCATCCATGTCCTAAAGAGTGAACTAATAACAATGCAATTATAGGATATTGATTTTATAGTAATAAACAATTAGAATATTGAAAACAGCCAAAGGTAACGATGAGCCAAAAGTAATAACAAGTTGAAGAATATTTCAACTTAAAACTTATTTTACCTTAAATTCACTCTCCGTTCTGATACCAAGCATGACTAGTAATTTCCTCACTATCCAGTTCAATGTCCGGACAACTGCCAATGTTGACCAGAATTGTGCAAATAGGGATCTTATTCGACTAAAGTTCTCGGCAACACCTACAACATACAAGATAGTAAAATTATCATACAATAGGAATGTTCCTGGCTTAGTGCTGGCACTAATCTTATACTTTGGGCAAGATGGGCTCTGATACTATAATGAGCCTAAGATGGCTACAAAATCAGAGCATTTTTATATTATTAGCTACTTAATTAACACCATCAAGCCAAAATTTTGTTGCCAAACATGTTTTCATAAGTATTCCAGTAAGTATACTTAACAACCAGTCAAATTTTTATGCTTAGCATTTTCTTTATTATTCACACTTATAACCTAACATAATAATACACTTTGGCCATAGTGTAACTTTAGCCAACAAATTTTGCTCTTTTCAAACTTTTGTATTTCTTCTGATACAAACACAATGATACTTTAACTATATAAAAAAAAGACAAGATAATAAGATCCGTTATTTATCCATTTGTTCTCAGACTAGCTATGTACATTTTGAAACTAATATACAGTCAATAACACTCATGATAAAACTTTAGACAGGTACAAGAATTTCTAAATTCAGTTAAGTATTCTTTGATTATAAACAAATAACCACATACATATTTCCTTTTTATAATAGAAGTATAGATTATATCCTTCACTGAATAGTGTCCTAACTAATTCATTAATCCACTTAAAGGCCTTGTAATTTGTATTGAGTTTAGCATTTTGAAAATTACATTACAATACATTGAGTAAATAAAATATGCATCATTTTCATTTTGCAAAATTACTGAAATGTCTTTGGTGCTTTTTGATAGAGATATCTTTAAATAGAGGAGGCCAATTATTACATATAGTAACAAAATCAAAGAACAAAGAACATGACAACATAACAAAGAAATAAAATATATTTATGTAGCAATGAAAAATTTGCCTATAAATAACATTAACTTACAGGTAAATGTCAAGGTATATTCAAGGTCATAGGTCATTACACTGTCTTTCAATTAAGGAATAGAGATCACAGAATTTATAAACAAGAATCAAATAAATTTCACATGATCTATATTTCCAGTTTTATACTACAACCTAAATAAAATCGATATTATAAAGGAACTATGCTTTATGACAGTGATATGTATAGTAAAACATGAAGAGAATAGTCACCTACTATGACAAGTAACACAAACTGGCTTTTCATAATGATAGAAATAAACGAGAAAAATAAAAATGTGTGCGTGTACTAGTGTACACACGTAAGAAGTGAAACTTGTTTAAGGCCTTATTTTTCGCAAAATGATCTATATGCAACTTTCCAGAAATTGGTTAAATAAAGTTAAATTAGATAAAGTTTAAACAAAAGGATTTTATTATCATAGACATGAATACAAAAAAGATGGCGCGTAACCGAAAAATGTGACGGTAAATTTTTTCCAACGCCGATAAAGAAGTTTCACTTCAATAAACAATGAAATCAAAAAGATACACAGCTAATCCCAAGCATATTGTGGTTTAAATCATTCATGTAGTTCTATCTTTGTCAAAGAATTTATTGTTTTTTTTTTATTCAGTAGTATTTTTAAAGATAATAAGTAATTGTTTGTTTTTAAAATTAATATTTATTTAGGATACCAACAGAGTCAACATCAGTACATGTTATTAAAATACAGTAAAATGAACAGTTCAACATTTGTGTTAGATATGACCCTATTTACAGGCAACAAGTCCTTGCATATAAAAATTATCAGTGTATAATATAAATTAAATAATTAACAAGTTAAAAATTAAAATTTGAAGTAAAACAATTAATTATAAATGATCACATAAAGAACTGAAGAATTATATAATAGTACAATGATAAAAATGATTCAGAAAATTTCATTACCCACAGCATAGCAAATTTTATTATCAGAATACTTATACTTAATAATTCTCTTATAGGATATTCTTATGTTTTACTGAACTAAAGAAATGAAATATATTAAAAAAGAAAAAGTTTTATTGATTTTTGTAACACTTAGTAAATTATAAGAAAATTAACCTAGTAGACAAAACATTTCTTATCTAACATATCACATATATGAGAGACACAATCAACAGTGATAATCTGAAAAACAACAATCGAACAGTCGATAGGATAATTTAAACATGATAATTTTATTTTTATTATTATTACTGATATAGATGAAGTAAATCTAACATTAATATATATATTCAGTTGGTCCAGAAATTACGTTTTATAGCTACAAGAAATTAATTGGTTTATATGAATGCTTTAATGAAATATGTCAAATCTTGTATTATATTGTGATAATATATGTATATTCACAAGGACTTTAATATCTAAAATGAAATCATTATCACTTGTAACACTTTTTGAAAGGATTTTGAAATTTACTCACATAACAGACTGATAGTTTTTAAGTATGAATAAGGAAAAAAGCATTTTATGTTCATTGCATAGGATACAACAAAGTCCTCTGCCATATTTGTCTATTCTCGATAAACTCCAAAACTACGGAACGGATTTTAATGCAGGTTTCACCAGTCGATAAAGTGATTCATGGGAAAGGTTTTGGTGTATAATTTGTCAAAGATTTTATTTATTATAAGACTGGACAACATCAGTCAGGTCTGCTGGTAATAGCTAAAATAGAATCATTGTCTCTTTTAATAGTGTTTGCAAGGATTTTGAAATTTATTCATATAACAGAATGATAATTATTAAGTATGAATAAGGAAAAAACTATTTATATCACAAAACTTTAACTAAATGTAATGATGATTTAATAAACTTACCCAATATGGCTCTAAATGAACTGGTCATTGCAAAAAATGTATTCTCCAGCATCATTGCAACACTTCCGACTGCATTTACGAGACCCTGAATGGAATCAAATGCTGATCGGGAACTTTCCTCTGCCATTTGAACAAATCTAAAAATTTAACTTAGAACATAGCACACAAGACATGCATACAATATTTTGTAATACGTCTGTTTTTATAAATAGATCCGAATGAAGTAATGTGAATTAAATGTTGTGATGCACTACTTTCGTCCATATTTTGAATGTATCAGGTACAAAAAAAACATAATGAATGTATTAATTACATATCATCAGGAATTCACTGTTAACCCTGTCATAATAGTGAAAGAACACCAATTGGGTATTGTTTTATATGAATCTATACAAAGAACTTTATTCTCTATGTTTGTATGTGATCAGTATCATAGTAATATTAATTGTGACGGGGCAAGCACTTTAGAGTTTAAATTTTATTATACCATTTATATATATAGGAGATATATAATCATTTATTATAAAAACACAACTTCAATGAAACCATTGTGATTTTTTTTTAATTGTGCAATCATCAGTAGTAGTACATTATTCAAGTAAAATTTGTGAATATGTTTATGAAAAGTAACTAGTTAATTACCCAAAAGTCGCCACATATATTTTCTAAATAACTCACCTGCTATCAATATCTCCATACATTGGCCCTCCAAATCTATTGTATCCGCCATAAGGAACCATGGACCCCATACCCATAGATCCCATACCCATTCCGTAACCACCTCCCATTCCATAGCCACCTCCAAGACCACTGTAACCTCCATATCCCCCCATACCATAAGAACCAGCCATCCCATAACAATTATACCCCTGGTTCATTCCATAATTTTGTTGCATGGAAAAATCTGGACTAGGAGGTAAACCCGGAGGTGCAGCAATATTAACATTAGTGGAAGTCGAAGGTATAGCTTCTCTGAACGATGATGTTCCACCGAAATTTTGGCTTTCCATCGTGTTGGTCAAACCGAGATCACCCTGAAATTTGTTTTGTTCACTCATTTTGAGATATAAATCACTACAATCAAACTTAAATTAGATAACAATGCAGCTACGTCTTCGAATCTGTAATCGCAATTTTTAGTCAAACGTTAGTAAGTGACGCGATAAAAGTTCGAACTTTATATTTTAGATGTTATACATAGCTGTAATCGTAAATGAAATATTGTCAATAATACACGAGTATTACGATATTTATGAATACAGTTTAGTGTTGTTAAAAAATATCGATAAAATAAATCTTTTAGATTATTACTGTCATTGTCGAGTAGTTAATTAATAGTATTATCAAGTTTTTCTTCCATTCCATTTTCGGCAACCAGTCTTCTAGTAGACTTTTACTGCCATTGTCAAATGAGTATCGATATTACAAGTTTCTTGATATAATTTCAATGAATTAACAAGATGGTAGCCACCCTGTTAGAACTTTCCATGGAGTTTTTGTGGCATCTCAGAATTCATGGTCCGTGGTATTATTTTCCATTCACTTCACTTATGCACAATAAACAAACTATATTACATAAAACACTACCAATATTACACAATATAGAGTCAAGTAACACAAGATTATGAATAAAATATAAAATCCACTACATGACAGACAAACATAATATTCATAGTATGGTTTTTATTTACTTCAGTAGAAGGTTCTAACCACCAATTTGTATACAATTTTTTTTATGGATAGCATTGAGTTATATCATAAGTATCGATATAATATATTACAATATTTTTTATTTAGCTTTTCTGACACCCCTAATTTAAGTAACAGAAACAAACCACAGATAATAATACCAAAGGTTTTAGGAAAATATCCAAATGGATGAATAGAAGAGTTATTAATCATAAATTCTTTATTTAATTTAGACCCTGAGAAGGCGCTTATGAACGTCAAATTTAGCACTGGTTGGGAAAACAACTCAGTCACCCAAAAAGAACCGCCAAGAAACTCGAACTGGTTTATCTTTCAATCATACATATTTTTACAAACATATATAGAAGAATTTTATTTAACTATATAAACAGTGAACATATTTCCAAATTTAAACCAGTCCGGTGAAGCTGTAAGGGCTTTTTGCCAATAGCGTAGCCACTTCGAAAAAAAAATGCAAATTTGAAAATCGCGCTTAGCTTCTATTACCATTTGTAAAAGCATTAGCATTCTAGTAAATATATAAATTCAGTGTTTTGAAAAACGTCAAACGTCGTAGCTTCACCGAATCGAAAGTTATAGTAAATAGAAATCTCAAAACGCAGTAGAATTACATCAAAATGGGGGCGTTTTACAGTCCTGTCTTAGCATAATATATTCTTCGATCCTTTAGTGGTATAATTTAATTATGGATGTAGAGACTAGATTCGAAACTACATTGCCAAACAGTATCCCCCGATTGTGTTATCATTAGGTTTTTTGGATTGGCCCTATATGGTAGTAAATTTATAAACGTATTCAAAAATATTTCATTAGAAATATTATATATATATATATAACACAGGAAATATTATTAGCAACTCTTTGTTATAAAGTAAATAAAATATAGAAAAGTACGAACAGATTACTATGATAAGTAACGAATTAAATGAATTATGATTTAATATCAATTTTGGTAATATTTACTTATTATCTAACCGGATGGTATAGAAACGTGACGCCATATTGCCGTAACGCACATCCGTTGCATGGTCGTCCAGTTACCTTCTAGTCGCGCCTAAAGAAGTTTTACTACAATAAAAAATATGCGTAAAATATGGGTATCTAAATGTTTGCAGTGACGCGAATGAAAATGCAAAATTGTATGATTTTCAATAGCTGTATTTTGTAAAGTTAAGAATTTTTGAAACTTATGTGATAGGAAAACCATTTTAATTTTATTGAAATTCGTAAATAATAAAGTACACATAATAAGGAGTCGGTACACACAAGAGTTTAGTATGTTATGTCCATGCGTTTACCCTTCATAAGTATAGTAAATAGGGTTGTAACTTGACCTAGTTTTAAAAATATCACTATTCATTCTTGCATTGTCTATTATTTATACCTTGTTTCTAAAGACATGGCTTTACCTACAAATTAATACAAATATCGAAATGACATCTGTTTTGGCTGCATGGGTTAGATATCTTTGCCATTTCTTAAGATTGAAAGAACAGAATTAAAAAAATCTATTTCTCAAGGATGTCAATAATTTAGAAGTGATAAACATTTGTTGTGATTTTTAAAGTATAGCTAAGTTTTTCGCTAATAAAGTGTATTATAGTGATTAAATTTACCTGTAAGTCGTATTTAAAATATTGTAACATGTTTAAGTCATTATGTGTAACAAAAAAGCGTTTTACGAGTCCTAAGTAACGCATCCATATTATGTTTTTATTGATAAAGTACTCAGGAAACATTTTCTGTAAGACCTCTATAGTAATATGTGTTTATTATAGAATAAGGATATATTTAAATTAAGTTCCAGAAAATGTTAGATGCACTCCTTACCTACCTTGGCGCTATAATTATTGTAGCCTATAAAATTAGTTCTTTCCGCAATAACTTTATCGTAAATGCAATAGAGAATGCATACAATGAATATATTTAATAGAATATGATTTTGAATATGTTTGAAATTTTCGCTGTTTTTTGGGCAATTTAGTTTTAAATCGTACCTTTTGACAAGTTCCAATTTGATCTTAGTTGTTCTTATAAGAAAATTAAGCTTATTGATCAGCCCTTAACATATCATAATGTAGGTTATTACCTAGATGATGCTATCTTATCTTTAGGTTATTCCTACATTATGTGTAAAGAGGTAAAGTTTGTGATTATTATATTTGTAGGAAGAAGGTAATGATCAGAACTACTGACTTGATTCTTATCTTTATTGCATTCTAATACGAAGCTACATTATCACTAATTTATATAGGCTTTATTCAATTTGGCACTGTGTTAAATTTCACAGCATAATATAAATGAAGTAACAGGCAAGTGCTAACTCATTGCATATAAAAACCTAGGCAATGGAATAGGAACTTAGTGTGAATAATATTCAATGCACAAAAGTATTATTTTCAGTTATTTCTTTTTAATTATGTTGGTTTACTACATGATAGAATGACACATATAATATTAATCTTCTTTATATTATGAGGAGATAAAAATAATTATTGTAATAATTTTAAAAATTTTCATTTTAATAAATATGCATTTAAATGAAGTTATATGTGATGTCCTTTACCAGAAAGCTACTATTAAAGTTAAAATTATTTTACAGTTGTATAATTATAATTTGTTTTGTTAAGTTTACTTCTTAAATCTCATACAAATGCAGAATGGTGACTATTCTGGCTATCTAATATCAATATATATATATATATATATATATATATTATTTTTTTCGAACTAACTATGCTATTGACCTAGCAAGGTCTTAACAGCTTCGCCGGACTACATCAATATATATATACATTATTACTGTTATAATGAGTTAAGATATTTTAAATTTATTATAATATAACCCTTTGAATATGTATTTAAATTGAAACCCTGGAAAAGTAATAAATTGAAAGTAATTTTTATAATTAATCATTTATCTATACTAATATTATAAAGAGGTGAAGTTTGTGAGTTTGTGACATTGTAGGGGGTAATCCCATGAACTACTGATCTGATTTGAAAAATTCTTTCATTGTTATATAGCACATTTATCGAGGAAGGTTATAAGCTATAGATCATCATGCTAAAACCAATAGGAGCGGAGCACCAATGAATAATGTTTCAACATCAAGGTTTTTCCCTCTTGTCAGCTTGCTGCATGTTAGCGTTAGTCCAAAGCAATTATTCCATGCGGACGAAGTCGTGAGCAGAGGCTAGTGAGATAATATATATATATATATAATGTATGACAATTTATAAAATGTTCATATTTGTCACATACTTTAAAGATATTAGATAAGAACAATATAGAGATGATAAGATTATTTAGTGCTTGAGATGAGTTGCCTTTTTCTTTTAAATTTCAAACATTTGACATCTCATTAATCTATACTAATATTATAAAGAGGTAAAGTTTGTGAGTTTGTAGGGGTAATATCTGGATCTACTAAACCAATTTTGAAAATTCTTTTATCAATAGAGTCACATTGTTTGTGAGTGTCATAGGCTATATATAAACCCGAAAAATGTAAAGACTATTTTGTGGTAGTCGGATTTGCAAAGTAAGTTGGAGAAAAAATGGTTGAACGAAAACATTTCTTACAAACGCTGCCTTAATGATGAGATATATATAATTGAATTCTAGAGAAATTGAATTGTAGAGCTTGATAGTGCCTATTACCAACCAACAAAGTGGGCACAGGTCAGCTAGTAAACTATAACTTTACATCACAGATTGTATTTTTTAAATAGTGATTTTTTCCTCAACTCTTTTGTTACATTCGTGATTAATACTGAGGAGGGATTATTACTGATTAGTATTCAGGTCGTGAATAATGTATCAATAGATCATTTATGACTTGTTTAAAAGTTGTGCTTACAAACTCATCAACAACTGATTTTACTCTCCCTATGTAAAGTAGTTTAACATTATCCATTTGATGACATAGAGATAAACTTCTTGAGTCATCCCACCAAAATTGTCTATGTAACAATACAATGAAAAGAAACTTAATAAACAATTGCTGATTCTGGTATGTTGTAACTTATATAATTTAACTCTAGAAATGCTTACTCTGTTGTTCTGTAAGAATGGTGTAGTTGAATCCAGTTTTGATGTTTCAAATACTACTCACTTAAGTAAATTTAAAAAAACTTGTTTCAACTATATCCTTTGGATAATGGTATCATGATTAACTTATAGTCCGGTGAAGCTGTTAAGACCTTGCCAGGTCAATATCGTAGTCAGTTAGAGAGAAAAAAAGATTAATTACATAATTTCAATATTGCAGTTGTTACTAAGTTGGTTGTAAGTAAATTAATACAAACTGATTGATTAAATATTTATTTTCAGTAATGAGCCCAGTGTAAGTAATGTAGAATACTCAAAGTGAATATACAATAATAATTTCTATACTACAATAATTAAAACATTGGAAGAGTATTTTCAATATTGTTCGATAGATGGCGTTAATTGTTTTTAGTATGGTGGAAGAATTTTGTTAAGGGGAATATTTTATACTTTTTATGATTGAGTGTATAAAGAACTTTCAGCTCAAGTCATATATATAATAGGTTATACCTTCAATACTTACTAGACTTCACTAACCATAGGTAGAACCACAACTTGGTGAAATCCCCTGACATGACTGATTTTTTACCTTACATTATATACTTATGATTTTTTGTATGATCCACTAATTATTGTTCTGAGTTTTAGTTTACATGGTGTCCGTACATTGTATGTTTGTAAAACTCTCCGCTACACAGAGCCTGATCCATAATACGAGAGCTGTCTTAAAAAATGTTGTTGACGTAGTTGGTGGCCCGCGTGAGTAGTATCTCAAAAGTAGTTTTCTCCATAGTTTGAACCTGATTTCGCAGGACGGACTCTAGTAGTAATTATTGCGTGTCATTGAATGTTAGTCCATTTCTGTTGTGGAATGCTACCGGACGGTACTCATTTCCGTAAACGTCTAGCGATTTGACAAGTGGAACGGGCGGTAAATTGGGTCATCGGCCCGGCGTACGGCAGGCAAAACTGTGTCGCGTTGTTTACATTTCATAACAAAAATCTTTTCTTTTTTTTGTTAATAGGAGCAAGTTTCATAATATTTTAGTATAATTCTATGGCATAGTAATTATGTGAATTCATGGAACCTGAATAATTATAACAAAAAGGCACGGAAAACACTTTTGGGAGTATTTTTCTATTGTATCTTTAGTTATTAGTCGTTGGTGGTTACTTACGCTTTTTGCTAGATCAGTGTAGAAAAATGTCGCATCATAAGATTTCTGGATACATGGGAAATATTGTCTCTTTTTCAAGTTTGTTTTCTGTAATTACATCACAACAGTTAAGCTCGATAAAATTGTAGGATAATATTAGATTTATTTTTGTTTTAATAAACTGTAAAGATATCAGCAGATTGATTGTATGTTTTTTACGCTTACGTTTGTAAGGCATTCGCGATTTCCATGATCACCGAATGTCTAGAAAGTTTGACTGTTTATTAAATAATTATTTAATTCGCTATTTTAATTTATTTCCAGGTAACGTTATATTGAAGTAACGAGTTATTCAGTTCGGTGAGTTTTATGCTTTTAATTTGTTAAAAGTTTTCAAATTCATAATCATATTTTAATATTATGTACCTCTATATACTGCAAACAGGCATGCAGTTGACCTGTTGTTAAATTTCCTCTGCAGCCTAGAGCTATCTGTAACCAACCTTAAAATGACTAGCGTCCTGAGGATTTTAAGAGGTTACTACTCCTGAGATATGAGCGTCCTACTGGAACGAAATAGCTCGAGTAGAGTAGAGAGAGAACTTATTTATAGATTCTTCGCAATCAGCTTTCGAATAGAGTGTCAAACTTATGTTTAGTTCAGAGTTTCTGTAGAACTTCAGTTCGAGACAGTTTATAAACTTTCACAACGGGTGTACACCCGTCACACCTATCTCTGGTATCTCTAGCTATCTCTAGTTGACAGCCGCGCCATTGACTGCGTTGTTTATTAACTTAACAAAGAAATCAGACATCGCTGAATGCTTATAAAAACGTAGTTTTTTTTAATGTCATAGCAGACAAACGAACAGGTGGGTCATCTGACGTTAAGTGATTGCTACCGTCCATAAACACTGACAACACCAGGGGAGTCGAAAGTGCGTTGCCAGCTTGTGTTTGAGGGAAGGGGGGGGGGAGAGGAGTGGGTAGGGGAGGTGGTCCTCCGGCGCTCTCACTGACCGAATGAAACGCAACAATGCAAGCACTGTTACTTCACGTCGGTTTTCTATGAGAGGGTGGTACTACCCAGGGCGAACCGACCCATTCATGCTGAAACCAGTAATAGCGTCAGCGTGGCTCTGCCACCTATAAAAGTTACTTAGAACTTTAATAATTTGTATTAAAGGAATATGTGATTTTTTACATAAAAAGCGGGTGTTTATGAAGTAAAAGTTTAAAAAAAAGTGGAGGCAGTCATAAGGACTGCCGATAGATGTGAAAACTCAAAACAATGAAATAAATGTGTTCTTCTTTGAATTTTCATATTAATTATAGCGCGAATGACAATATTTAGATTTCAGGATTTGTTTATTGAAATTAATAACATTAGTGTCATTTTCATATCTATTGGCACTCGGAGCAATAATTATATACATTTTTATAAAGTCTATTAATCAATTAAACGTATGATGAGCTGCAAAATATCAATATTACATGTACACAGGCCCCTATACTACGCGTCGCTAGTCTGACGCAAGTCCCGCAAGCGCAATACAGTCGGTCACGCTTACTAGCATGTCATGACGCGAAATTATAAATTTACTCCTGCCAAAAATACCGCTCAACGCCCCTGAAGAAGTTTTCACTTCAAAAATAATGGAAATCTATCCGGTAGTTTTTACATGTTGCGCGAACAACGCGGCGGCAGACCTCGTATTTTTTTATTTATATAAAAAAATAACGCTTTTTGTTACAATCTAGAGAATCTCTAGGTTGAGTACCGAGACCTTCTAGTTCTTTGTAATTAGGGTCCGTCCGACTAACCTACAAAAGAACCGCGAACACTTGAGCACGCGCGTGAATAACTTGCGAGTCTTGAGACATTCCGTGTGAAGATTTTCTACATTCGTAAACGTTTGACGAGCGCTTATAGTTATTACGTATATGTTTTTAGCTAAAAGTATGTGGAGCGTTTTAATTGTTTTGCTTATATGAAATATATAAGTAAAATAGTTATTTAGTTAACACTTTAACTGTTACACCGTATTCACATGTTTCTTTTAGGACGCCACGGATCAATTTTTACAACTGTAAAAAGATCTAGTGCTTCGGTCACCAATGTAATCCGATCACGTATAGGTATGTTCCGACAGCCGTACATAAGAGCCAGTGTCTATCTAGGCTTCAGTTTCTTATTATCTAAGTCCACGTGATTAATATATATAATCAATATTTTTTCAAGCTATGGGCAAACGTTAGATCTCATTATCATCATCTCAATCTACAGACGGCCACTGCCGGGCATAGGCCTCAACAAACTTTCTTCATAGCGTGCGGCTCCGTACCGGCTGTAACCAACAGCTACCCGCAGCCTTTACAATAGTTTCCTTTGCACGACACGCTCTTTATCGCGTGAGAACGCTTTCGCGTTGGAAAGAGTGCGCGTGTTAAGATGAACAATAACAATCGCTTGTGAAATCGCGTACATGCTTTCCCGTATTCAATCCTGCACACTGCAATAACGCTTGAAAGAGCGTGACGTATAAAGGCAGCTATTGTCATCCGTCCCTCTGGTAGGGTGGCCGGCCCACGTTGCGTTTTCCGTTACGTGGTTGTTACTCCAGAAATGTTTTGCCCCATCGTCCATCAGTTTTTAGAGCTATGTGCCCTGCCATAGATCTAGAAAGTATAGAAAAATTAGAATTAGAAAATTATCTACCTATAAAATTATTACGTGTAGTTTGATCATAAATAATACATGTTCATCCGTGATTAAATAGTTCAAACATTTGTTAAATGTGCCTCTTGTTAGTCATCGTTCGTACCGGAGAACTCCTGCGTCGTAAATAATTGTATGACATTAGCACGTTTGGGTGAAATCATTATGGCCTTTATAAATCCCGCTTGTAAACAAACCTCTTATCATGTTAAGCGCTTTAAATAATGGTAAGTTATTTAAATCGTTAAACTGAAAAATCTTTACGTGTAAACAATTTTAATTTATTTTATAATCTGACTAGCAACTCGTCTCGACATTGTCCGCATTAAATTGTAATACAAAAAATAACAGTACAATATAGCCACCTAGTGTCGAGTAATAGTATCATAAAAATCATAAAAACCCATGAAAGACACTGAGATGTGAGGTGATTGATCGGTCAACCGGTGTTGGAGTTCATTGACCTCATACTAACATCTGTTTTTATATATAGAGGTGACTAGCTTTTGCACGCGGTTTCGCTCGCTTTAATTTGGCATTGATGTATCCCTTAGGAACAATACATACATACATTTTTTTCCGGAATGAAAAGTGTCTATCTAATCATTAGATAGTATAAAACAAAGTCCTCTGCCACGTCTGTCTGTCTGTCTATTCGCAATAAATTCAAAAACTACTGAATAGATTTTCATGCGGTTTTCACCAGTAGATATAGTGGTTCAAGAGGAATGTTTAGGTATATAATTTGTCAAGGTTGTTTTTTATTATCAGGGCGGGACAACCTCCGCCGGGCCCGTTAGTAAATATATATCATACATTTTGGTAGTAAAATGAAATGTACAGTCAGCACTAGATTATTAATATTGATAACATAAATAACACAATAGGCTCAACAGTACAATAGACTATTTCCTGTATTATGAATGTCATAGATAGGGAAGTAACTCTATACACAAATAACCAAATTGATTGACCCAACAAACTACGGTAATTGAAACCGGAATCCACATGACTGTGGATCTTATAAAAAGTATAGGTACACCAACTTTTTCACAAACATCGGGAACAGTAAATTTTTTTTGTTGAAAAGTATCCTATATCCTCTTCTGTATGCTTATCGAAGTATACGATAAATTGTATGTTGCTCGATTGAGTATTTAAGGTGTGAAAGCGTTATACACAAACTCACTATAGCGGAAATAGAGACTATATTTTTATTACAAAAACTGGCAGTTCGAGCAATATGGGACCTCGTGAATCATTAAAGACTAAGTCTTAGGAATTCGGTATTTCAATTCTATCCATTCAATATATTCTTAATAATATAATGTAGTATATCCGCAAAAAAATTTAAATGTTCGATTTCGTAGAAGACCGTCATGATTTAAATACTAGAAATTATGACAAAATAGTCGTTCCATCTTTCAGACTCAGTAAGACCAGTAACAATTATAGGTAATAGTTTTACGTTTCTCAACAAAGTCCCGAAGCATGTTACCGATTTGCTGGACTGTAAGTTTAAGCGCCATGTCAAGCGGGTTTTGGTGTCAAAAGGCTATTACATGGTGGATCAATATATAGAAAAGACGGCCCTCTCTGTGCATCCACTAAAAACAAATGTAACTATCTATGTTTTGTACAAATATATAACATGAAAAGATAAACCAGATCGCATTTCTGACCGGTTTGTTTTCGATGACTGGGTTGTTTGTTTGTCCGGAACCTGTGGTAGATTTGACGTTCATAAGCGTCTTATTACGTCTTCAATTGAAGAATTTTTTTTTCTCGAACTGGCTACGCTATTGACCTGGCAAGGCCTTAACAGCTTCACCGGACTACAATAATTGAAGAATCGCGCGATACAGTGACACAAAATTTACATCACTGCAACAACATTACACATATCACCTCCACACACGTGCACGCATACACGCTTACACATGGAAGTGGAAGGGTTTTACTTTTCTTTCCCTTTCGAACTGAAATAGTTTAGAAATTTTGCTATACAAAATACACATAAGAGTTGTTGAGATATGTGTGCTTGGTACACATATATGTTTCAACAACTCATATATGTATGAATAGTTTAGCTTAACGTAGGTTAGCTTCGAGAAAAAAAGAAAGAGGGAGGGAGGAGGGGGGGGGCGGCGACCCCCCCCCCCCCCCCCCCGAGAAGGGCCCGTCCCTTTCGGCCGGTGTCTTGCAGGGCCCCCCCCCCCCCCCCCCCCCACCCCTTTTTTGGGGGGGGCGCCCCGGGGGGGCCCCTCCCCCGTGCTCGGGGATGAGAAAAGCCCTTCTTCCCGAGTTCGAGAGGGGGGGAGGGGGGGGGAGAACCCCAAAATGCCCCCCCCCCCGAAGGGGGGGGGGGGAGTTTGCCCCCCCCCCCCCCCTCCGATCTAAGGAAGATGGGGGGGGCCCTCCCCCCCCTTATCCCCGGAGGAGGGGCGGGGTCCCCCTCCCTCAACAGAGGCCCCGCGGCGCCGCTTTTTTTCTGCCCCCCGGGGGGGAAAAAAAATTTAAAAAATTTTTTTCCCCCCCCATATAAGGAAAGACACACCCGGGGTTTTTTTTTCGGGAAAAAACCCCCCCCCCCCCCCAAGGGGGTGTATCCATAAGGATTTCCCCCCCAAAAAAAAAAAAAAAAAAAGATAGGTCGCGAATTGCATGCATCAGGCAACAGCCAAGTCGAGGTGTGCCGTGCACCCTTTAGCTAGTTGCCCAAAACAAAATCGGCTGAGTGCCTTAAGCGTTCGCCTTAGTAGTCCGGTGAAGCTGTTAAGACCAATTGAAGAAAGTTTTTTTGATTTCGTATATGATTTTTGCAATTTATAATGTTTAGTTAGGATGTTAATACTATAATCTACTTGTACGTTCTGTCGACATATCTAGTAAATATTTTTCTAATTTAGAATATTAAAATATTCTAAGTGTAATCAGTGCTCTTGTTTGTATGAAATGTGTGTTCTGACATCACTTCATGTTAATAGACGTCGACTCCGTGTACTGTTATTGTACATCCTGTTTGTGAAATGAAGTGGTTCTGGTAGACTAAACAATGGCGTGACATCCAAGGCACACTTGGAGTAGTGAATTTCCGTTAATATCTACAAATTTTTCTTCTTACCAGAGAAAATAATCCACTATATAGGAGTAGCTGGCAAAATTTTCTACGTCTAACATTTGTCCGCGGGTTAGTTCGCTTTAATTTGATTTGTTTACCTCGGGAACATTACGTTGTTTTTTTTTTTTGAGTGAAAAGTACCGCATGTTCCTTTCTGTACTCCTGAGTGTATGCAAAATTTCATCATGATCAATTGAGCAGTTAAGACGTAAACGCGTAAGAAAGACACTTTCGCATTAATAATATTATTGACGACTAGCTGTGTCCGTGACTTCGGCCCTATGGAACCTTATGTAAATAAAGTGACTAATAAAGTCATCTGAATTTATTAAGAACTTTTACTACTTTTCTAAAGTACTTAAGTCGCGTCGTCATTAAAATTACAATAGCTTTTGATAGACCGAATCGATTTTAATTAAATAAAGACTAAATGTTATTCGAAGATATGCTTTATGATTTTCTTGAACGTATGAACGTAATACTTTAGCAGTGACGCGTGTTCATACAAACTGACAGACATGTCTAAAAAATGTTTAAATGTATATGACCCGTGCAACTTCGTCTGCACCAAATCGGTTATTAGCGGTTTCAATTGTATTTTTAAACGCAAAAAATCTTAAAAAACCTAAACACCCGATAGCAGCGACATCTACCGCTTTCAACTGTGAATTCAAACTATCCAGGGACTCACGCAAACATATACCTAGTTGATATGTGAAAGATGTTTTAAAATAAGCCTAGAGCCCGTTCGGCGCAACATCTACCGAGCCCAATTAAGATAAAAACTAACACATATATTGCCGATCAATATCTTCCCATTACCCCTTGGGTTGTTCCTGTGCCGCTCGACTTCGCGCCAGTTCATTATTCGCGTAGAGCCTACTTCAAGACTCAAGAATATTTAGAAAACTAATTTTATCAAATATCATAACACACGTACTGACAGAACTCTAATTGAGATTCATCTTCTGCATTGCAATGTAACTATTATGTAGGTTTATGTTTTAGGACAAAATCTTGATCACTTTTGTTTAGCAAAAATTTTTTTATACAATAACATAAATGTAACAACATATACAGTGGTGGTCGTATAATTAGAAATACTACCAATGGTCCTTGACGTTATGTAACATAACTTATTATTTAATAAAACATTATTATTATTTAAACATTACTTATTACTTTATACAAATACATAACTATTAATCTTCAACCTAATGTCATAACCCATTTGAATTTCTTTAAAGCTAACTATAATAATATTAACTTCGATTTGAATAATATTGTTTGGACAGAAGTATTATCTGAAAAGCATAGTATAGATGACATGGTTGATAACTTCTATAATATATTGTTTAAAATTCTTGAAAAACACACTCCAAAAATTTCGTATCCCCGCAAACGATACCCTATCTGGTTTTTCCGTTCGCTGATATCACTTTTGAAAAAGAAGTATAAATTGCGCTCTAAAATCAAAAAGTATAACAATCCTCTTGATAAATTAGATTTTGAATCACTGAGAGCTGAGAGTGTTAAACTCATCAAATCTGACTTTAAATCTTACATTGATAAAGCAGAGCTTACCTTATTATAAAATCCAAAATTCTTTTGGACCTATATTAAAAATGTGCGAAAAAGAACTAGTAATTATCCTAGTTCTATGACCTTAGAAGCTGAAACTGCTTCCAGTGGATATGATATTTGTAACTTATTCGCTAAACATTTCGCATTATCGGATATTAATGTCTATACTAACTCGACTTCCTCTTGTATTAACTCTCCTTCAGTGGAACTTGACACCTTCCCAGTTTTCCATTGTAGATCATTTAACAAAATATATTTTACACAAGAAGAAGTCTTGAAGGCTTTGAATAATATTGACATACATAAGGGGCCAGGGCCTAACAGTCTACCACCTTTTTTTTATTAAGAACTGTGCTATATCCCTTAGTTTCCCTATAACAATAATATACAATACTTCACTTAATACGGGTATTTTCCCCTTGACGTGGAAAAAACCTAATTTATTACCTATTTTTAAAAAAGGTGACATCCATTCTGTTGTAAATTACATACCCATTTCTATACTGTCTGTATTGGCCAAGGTCTTTGAAAAGTTATTATATCCCCATATAAGTAATCATATCAAAATTTACATTTCTCCTCACCAACATGGTTTTTTGAAGGCAAGATCTACTAATAGTAATCTGTCTAACTATGTAGCTATTTAACAGATTCTGTTAATTCTGGTGTTCAAGTTGATGCTATTTACACAGACTTTTCGAAGGCTTTTGATAGAGTTAATCATAATTTACTTATTAAGAAACTATATTTTTATGGAATTGGTGGCACACTCTTACAGTGGTTTTCTTCTTATCTTACTAATCGTCTATCAGTTGTTGTCATTTACGGTTTTCAATCTGATTCATTTAACATAATCTCTGGTGTACCTCAAGGGTCTATTTTTGGAACGCTTTTGTTCAATATATTTGTTAATGACATAACTCAGTGTATAGTTAACTCTTTTTGTTTCATGTTCGCTGACGATCTCAAGATTGCACGAAAAATACACACTATTAATCACGTTAACTTATTACAATTTGACATTAACAGATTGCTTGTTTGGTGTGAAATAAATGGTATATCTTTAAATATAAACAAATGTTATCACATAAAATTTAGGGGAAAGAAAAACTTAATACTCTCTAGATATCACATTAACCATATTCCTATTCAAGAAGTAACACATATTAGGGACCTTGGTGTCATCTTTGACAATCACTTAAAGTTTGATATTCATGTTAATAATATTTGTTTATCTTCACGTAAAATGTTAGATTTCGTTCTTAGGAACAGTAGGCTTTTTAAAAACAAATCCATTAAGATACTTCTATACTGCACGCTTGTAAGAAGCCAACTTGAATATTGTAGCACTGTTTGGTGCCCTCATTATCAACTATACATAAACCGTATCGAAAGTATTCAAAGACGTTTTACTATAGATTGTTTATCAGACTCTAAGAAATTTGCTCCGCATTCTGATAGACTGAAAGAAGTTAAACTTAAATCTTTGTACAATAGAAGAATTATGCTGAACATGGCTTTTTTATATAAACTTTTCAATAACCACATTGATAATTCAGAACTTCGAATCGATTTAACATTATTGTGCCCTCCAGGCTACCTAGATTTCCTGTCTCTTTATTTGGTCACAAAAGCTACAGAACCAATTTAGGACATTTCTTCATTGTTCCCAGACTATCTCGACAATATAACGACCTTGTTAAAAAAGATTACACGATAGACTTATTTAGTAATTCCCTATTAAATTTCAAATCTAAAATTAGTTTTTTATTTAATTAATCTCTGTAGGATTTTTTTTCCTTAATTTTTAAGTTATTATACATTATCGAATTGTATTATTTTAATTTTTTCATAATTCTTTCTTCTACTTTTATCGTTTTCTGCATCGCATCTTATGTTGGTAAATGCTGTAGTCAACTATAATTAGTGACATAAATAATTTTAAGTTTTTTGCATGTATGCTTTTACCTTCTTATTTTATGTTACTGTTGTTGATTCTTATGATAAATAAATAAAAACATACTTCACCGCAAACGTTTTTATTTTGAATTAAACAATAAATAGGACAATAATATGTTCAACGATTTATCATTTATTAGAAAAACACTATAAATCCACTACACAAGTGCAGTTTCAATATTACATTGTCTGTCTCCGGTTGTCCCCGGTTTGACTCGTCCAGGTGTGACCTCCAATCCCAGATAGGCATCGAACTCACGGAAGGGATACTACATAAAATAGTGGAGGATGAAGACACTAGAGAGCCGCTCCTGACGTTCATGGAATATGTGGCAGAGATAGCAAAAAAAAAGAAATAAATAGAAAAGGAAAACATAAGTTGCAAAAAAAAAAGTTTCGAAAGAAATAGTCATAAATAAATATATAAAGTCTCGGATAATGTCCGAGGGTAAAAGGTGACTTAAAAATTAAAAATATATCACATTACGGACAAACATTTAAATTAGTTTTAAGGTATGAACAATGATGGTCAACTAATTAGAAACAACAACAAAAAAGTATAAAAAAACAATATTTTTTTAAGTATTAGTAATTAGTATTGTTATTTACGAAATAGCTACTATCCACAGCCTACCAGTGGTTATAATTAATATTTAGTGGCGTACCCCTTATTTTCAATAACAGCACTGCAACGACGTGGCATTGATTTAATCAATTTCATAAATTTTTCTAGGGGGATTGAATTTCATGCTTCAACAAATGCTTCATATAGTTTGTTTTGACTGGTGTCACGTTTGTTTGAGACTTTCTTTTTAACAGTATACTAGAGATTTTCTATCGGGTTTAAATCCGGACTATTTGCTGGCCAGTCTAAAACGGATATAGGCTGTTCGCTGAGGAAACATTTGACGCTATTGGCCCTGTGTTTAGGGTCCTTGTCATGCTAAAAGATCCAGGTTACAGGCAAATTATCGTCCGAGTAGGGAATCATTGTGTGCTCTAAGATATTTTTGTATTTCCATTGATCCATTGTACCTTCAATCTTCCGAACGGGTCCAACTCCACATCCGGAAAAACACGTCCCCAAACTTTAATGTTACCGCCACCGTGCTTGACTATATTCCTTGTGTATTTATAATTAAAAGCATTGTTTACAGGACGTCTAACATAGCGCTTTCTATCGGAATTTACCATATCGACGGGAGAAAGCGGAAATGTCGTAACTTATATATGGGGGTAAATCACTTTTTCTATATTTTTGTATAAATAAAATACTGCTCCGAAAGGTCTGAGTCTCGCTTTCCTACGATTAAATTTTTCATCGATACGACCCTGTTTTTTTGTCTAGTTTAAGCACTACACATAAAAAAATTGAATTTTTGAAATAGTTTTTTGGATCTGGTGTAAAGTTGAGATGTCAAGTTACGACAATTCCGCTTTCTTCCGTCGATATTTATTTTTGTTTCATCTGAAAATAACACTTTTTTCCATTCTCGTATCGTTCAATTAACATATTTTTAAGGGAATAATAATCGCTCCTCTGAGTGTTGTTTGGTAAGAAGCGGTACCTTTCGAGAGATTCTTCCAAACAATTTAGCTTCCACTAATCTTCGGCGTATCAGTCTTGACGAGATGTTTCTCGGGTCATCAGGCGAAAAAACTTCATTTTTAATCTGGTTGGAGCCTTTAATTGGGTCATTATTAGCAACACGAACTATTAGTGTATCTTCTCTGGGAGAGGTTGTTCTTGGCCGAGCCTTTCTAGAACATTTTCACAGTTCCATGTGTTTTTAACCGACTTCAAAAAAAGGAGGAGGTTATCAATTCGACTGTATGTTTTTTTTTTTTTTTTTTTTTTTATGTTTGTTACCTCATAACTTTGGACTGGCTGAACCGATTTTGATGATTCTTTTTTTATTTGAAAGCTGGTGCTTCCCGTGTGGTCCCATTTTAATTTGTTCCAGTTCCGACAACGGCATCCAGTGCAAAACCGTATAAGTTTTAAACTTGCATTAATTATGTAAACGACAAATAGACGAATAACTCAATATCACGCTAACCGATTTCGATGATTCATTTTTTATTGGAAAGGACGTACTTCAAGGGTAGTTTGACGAGAGTTTGGTTAGGTTCTGATTATGGGATCCGTGACAAAGTAAGAAAACTTTCAAGAAACGAGCCTACTCCTTTCTTAAGGGCCGGCAACGCATCTGTGTTTCCTCTCGTGTCGCAGGTGTCCATGGGCGGCCGTGATCACTTACCATCAGGTGACCCGTATGTTCGTTTGCCACCAATATTATAAAAAAAACTCTTCAATTCTTAGGAGCCTATTGTGCTTATGTTCGTTGCTGTGTTGCAACATGATGCAAGCATTGTAATTACATTACTTAAGGTGTATTATGTGTGAAGCGATGGTAGCCGAGTTGGTGGTAGAAAAAACTATCGCGGATTATTGATAAGGTTGCGTTCGTACCAAACGTTACTTATTGTACAACCAATTGAAATCATATCGCATACCATACCGCAAAAATGCGCATATTTTAATATACTTAAGGCGGAACGGAGTTCGCGGGCACTGCTAATAAAATATATTTATGTACAAAAAAAATGGAAAAATAAAGTAAATTTTCAAAAAAAAGTATTAACCGACTTCAATATCAATCAAAAACCCATAAGGCACTAAAAAGCGGAAAATAAATAGTTTATCAAATTAACCAAATTAAATAAAACATATGAATATGTGTGCTACCTAGAGATATATTAGAAGTCGGTGCCAACTGAAAATCGTATCATCTACATAGATACAAAAAGTTTAAGTTCACTCTCGCGTCTCTGTAATACATTTCTACCTGGAACAAATTTGAAATTTCGGTTGGCACCGACTTCCAATACATCTCTAGGTAGCACACATATTCATATGTTTTATTTAATTTGGTTAATTTGATAAACTATTTATTTTCCGCTTTTTAGTGCCTTATGGGTTTTTGATTGATATTGAAGTCGGTTAATACTTTTTTTTGAAAATTTACTTTATATAATGATTAACTGCATTAAAAATTTTCTTAACAGAACAATTTAAATGCTCAGCTATTCTTCTGTACGCCCACTTGTGATCTATATGTAAATTAACAGTTATTTGCCTAGTTGACGCGTCACAACTTTTATTTTTGCCCATTTTGAACAAAATAAAGTTCAGATTAAATTTTAAATTGCCGCCAAAATAATAGAAAAAGCCAAGAAAGAAATGTTATTTTCCAATTTAAAAAAAAAAGAACGAGCTGTATATGTATGTATGTATGTAGATGCTTTTTTAAAATGTTTCTAATTAGGCGTCCAAGCGCAGTAACAGAATATAAACTCCTACATGTGTAAGACTCATTTTGTAATTAAAAGTAAGATATGTTTTATATTTTACTAGCGGGCCCGGCGGACGATGTCCCGCCCTGATAATAAAAAAAACTTAACAAATTGTATACCAAAACGTTCCTCATGAATTAATTTATCCACTCTTGAAAACCGCATGAAGATCCGTTCAGTAGTTTTTGAGTTTATCGCGAACAGACAGACAGACAGACAGACGCGGTAGGGGACTTTGTTTTATACTATGTAATGGTGCATTTAATGAGTTTTTTATTTGTGTGGCTATATTATTGTGTGGTATGATTATTAATTGTTGAATGTGTATATTTTTTAATAACATTTGTACCTTGAAGTTATACTTTCTTTATTCATAAGAAGTGTTTCTAATTATATAACCACCAATGTAAGTGACAGTTTCGTTTACACATATTTTTCAACTTTATCGACATTGTATTATTGAAGTGAACTTTGTTTAGAAATGTTAGGATTTGAAACTCAAAGGAAAATAATGTTTCATGACAAAGAGATACACACATATATAAATAGAATTTAGCCTACTTGTTACATTTTATACTTCTAATTCAACTGATTGATAGTTACACATAGAAACGTCATGTAGCCCTAGCTCAATTATGATATATTGTACATTATACGGACCGATAAAGGCGTCGGCTCGGAACCCAACGATCATTTTTTTTATTAATTGTTTTTTTTTAAGTAGCATAGGGAGATGAAATATAGCTTAAATTTTTAGCTAATCTGTCTGCTATATATAGCACAAAGAAAATTTACCATAATCCGTCAAGAATTTCATTAACTACAAATTTTTGGCTTTCGTCCGTTATCCCGGAGAACCCCTTTGCGTTTTATGGGAATGAAATTATCCTAGATGTAACCTTGTAATATTAGTTATCAATGTGTCAAGTTTCATCAAAATTGGTTCAGTACTTTCAGAGTGATACGTGTTCACAAGGACAGACAGTCAAAAATTGTGAAAGGTTTATTTTTGGCTTCTATATCGATAATAACAAAGTCTACCCCGATTATAATTTTCAAAAAATATATATTTGTACAGATTTGACCTAGTTACAGTTTTATTATAGTAATCTTCTTTATATATAAATTTCTTCTGTACGTGTGTATGTCACTGAACTCCGATTTTGATGAAATTTTGTGTACGTGTTCCAGTGGATCCGAGAATGGTTTAGATTCACTTGGACCCGGTAGGTGGCGCTGCGGTTGAAATTTAGTTTTTTTTTATTATCAAGACAGGACAACGTATATATATAGATTCCTAGATACCTGCAAAATTATTTTTTACAAAAGTCTAAAAAGTACATTTCGTAATAAATAAATTTACGTTCATATTGTATGTATATACATATCTTAACATAAAAATACATTGGCAGCTTTAGGGTTAACTCGTTAAAAATTTAGTAAATGTATTTTAGTGTGGTACTGCTTAAAAAAGTCCTCTATCTATCAGTGAAAGTCTTGTTAATTTTTTTCAACAATTTCGTGGATTAGTCCAGCCAAACGACAGGCACTTTTAACTTTATTTCCGACTAGATTATGCTCGCGGCGTCGGTCGTATTAATATAGATTTGATCTATCCCTTTATGAAACAGTGTATATTTTGTATCAAATGTACCCCATGTCCCTTTGTGCACCGCTGACAACGTGTATGCAAAATTTCATTATAAACAGTTGAGTTGTTAAAGCGTGAAAACGTTACAAACGAACTCACATACGTATTTATAAGGATAAAGATAAATCTAACTATCAGTTACTTGAAAAATATTCGACGTACATGTTTAAACACATTCATAATTACTACAGTTTAAAGTGCACAATAGAATAAACGGGTAAGTGGGATTACGTTGGTTGTATTGTCTAGCATTTCCCACGGTTCCAAAGTGCGCGGTGCGGAACGTTATCACTGTTCAGATGAACAGTTTTGACGAGCTCAAAGCTTTTGTGCGAATCCCGGATGACACCGTTTTAAATTCCGCCTCATAATTTGCAATTGCGGTTAATGTTGTTCGTGGAATTTAATTTAACTGTAAATAAATATATGTATGCGCGGCGTTTAATGAATTACCGCATACAATATGTCGCTTTTTGCGGTAATAAAAATATATTAAATGACTAAGAAATTATGGTATTTATCTGACTGACCAACAGTTCAAACGATATCTTATGTTTTTTATATCTTCTTACATGTATTTGACATTTTTATATACAAAATTGTGATTAAATGTAAGGGTTACGCGATTGATTGGTTAATAAATAAATATAGTGTACAAAAATCCAGCGATGTTTTCAGATTTTTAAAGTGAAACTTTTATTACATCGTCTCAAACTTTTTCGTCTGTGTGTTGCATGTCGCGTGATGGTCGGCCGCGGAGTAGGGATAAAGTGAAAGGCGCTCGTCAGAGCAGCCAGGGCCAATATGGCGGCGCCTATAGTTCGCAGCAGCTGACCGTGTAGTGTATATACTATTATTAGTTAAATGTCTATAGTGTGAAAAAAAGTTTCACTTTTACCGTGGTTTCATAAAACTACACAATCCTTTTGCATGGTACAAATTATACTATGATACTTTTTCTCATCAAATAAAGAGGTTTATTCACCCGACGAGACCCTTTTATATCGATAGAATAGGACTGACTCATAAACGGGATAGAAGTTCTGAATACAATTTTAGTTAGTTCTAGCGAACGCAGGCGGGCTCATTGGTTATAATTCTACATAGTTCCAAGAAGTAAAGTGTAATCAGTATTTTTAGAATCCTTAATTTTAATATACAATTTTGTTGTTTATTTTACATGTGTGTAAGATATTCACGCATCGGCACTGATGTCTATCCGGTTTATTGCTGTTTATATTGTAAAATGTAAATTTCTACAAAACAGTAATACAAGCACTATCATGTTCGATACGGTAACAGGATAGGGCCGTTTCGATCCACCGGCATCGAGGAACGCAGCTTTGCTGTATTCATGTTAACTACGTTCGTTTTTATTTTATTTCCTCGTTGATCTACGTTTGTATTTGATTTCTAATAACACAAATATATCTTATTACCTTTCATTTTCTATATCAATAATTGGAAATAGCCCTAAGTTCGGATATCCTCCCACTTTCCTTTCTCTAATATGGTGAATGTAATTTGTTTTTCGTTGAATCGAAGTATACCTATTCGGATCGTTCATGTAGATTTTGGCCGGCAACGCACTTGCGACTCCCCTGGTGTTGCTAGTGTCTATGGACGGCGGTGATCACTTACCATCAGGTGACTCGCTTGTTCGTTTGCCCCATATAATATTAAAAAAAAAGATTCTATACAGTGCAGATTATTTGATTAATAAATTCTAGTCTTTGATGTATGTATTACGAGTAAATTTTATTTCGCAAGATTGAAGGTAATCTGACTTCAAAAAGAAGATAAATTAAACCTAATCTATACAAATAATAAGGCAGTAAATGTAACGTGTCTGTACTTTTTAGATTTTTGTGAAAAAAATTGTTGCACGTGTCTTGGAATAAGTAATAAAATACATTTCAATCATTTTTAGAAATATCTGTCTGTCTGTATGAACACGCATCACTTTTAAAGTACTACGTTCACGACAAAATCTTAACAAGAAAATCAGAAAGCTTATCCTCGAGTAACATTTAGTTTCATTAAAATCGATTCACTCTAGCAAAAGTTATTGTAATTTTAATAACGACGCGATTAAAATACGAGAGAAAAGTAGATAAGTTAATGGTAATTTACATACATTCAGATGATTTTATTAGTTATTTTTACATTAGGTTCCACACGGACGTAATCGCGCGCACAGCTAGTTATATAATTAAAGGTAACGTTACTTCTTTTAAGAATTATTATTGTAACTATATTGGGATTTCTTTTACTTTACGTACTTTCTACGGTAAAATATTTTCGCGAATTATTATAACATCTGTTCATTCTTTATTTATAAATCGCAATTTAGCGTTTTAAACAGGTTCAGTTATTGGGACGACGTAGGCTCAATAGGTGGGTGTTGTGTATGGTGAACCGATGAATCGGTTCTCGACGAGTTTCAACCCAGCAGATGGTCGATTCCCAACTGGTTTCAAAATAGTATGCATTTGCTTATCATATTTGCTCACTGCACTACTCAGTTTAATGACATGCAATGTGGGTATTAAATATTAAGTACCATGGCTAAGTTAATTATATTTTCCAAGTATGAATAAAAATCTAGTTTATAAGTATTTAAAACGTAAGTATCATAGTTACAGTAATAAAGCGATTGATAATTAAGTTTGTTTAAAAATAAGTTTCATCTGTTTTTATATGAAATATTTGCTAAATGATTAAAATGTGTTATGTTTTGTAACAACACTCTACAGTTTTTTCAACGTTTTTATTTTAATAAAATTACGTCCGACTCGGAATTAAGTATTATCGTAGCCGCCGTCTTAGCTCAAAACACAAACATTTGATATGTTAAACCGTGATTGTATCATGCAGCTTTGAAACAATTTCCGTCCAAATGTTATATCCACTATAATATTTAATGATGGATTTCCGCAAAGTAACGCCTTCTTCAATCAAATTTCCTTCCGGTAAGTATATTCTTGCTCTCCTATGATATCGATCCTGCGAACGAAACATGAAGAGGCATCTACATAGGCCAGCATGACAACGGCGACCTGCAATAGATCACCGATTTCTCTACGGTCGCCGTTGTTTTGGATTGTGCCATGCTTACCGTCAGTTGCAGTGCTATCTATCACTTTGCCGTTCTACTATGTAAAAAATGGTGTTTCAAGCTGTGTTTGGGCATATTAAAATTACTGCACACATTAAACACGTTACAATGTATTAAAACATAAAATGCTACGTTTTGAGAGTGGCGAATTAAAAAGCGAAATTATTACAGGAACCTTGCAATATTTTCAAACATTATTGCGGGTTTATTGGACTTGATCCGATACAGTGTTCGTATTTTATGCCATCGTCTAATGAAATTCGAGATGCGGGTCTTGCACTTTTCGACTGGCGTTTTATTAAATGAAATAATATTTATTTCGTAATAGCGAATATGAAATTTGCGAATTTTCGCCACGGTCACTTCGGTCTCCGCTGCGGAGGCGGAAAGATCTGTTGTCCTGTTTCAGGAGCATCGATTGGCGTTCTCGTTTGCCTCCGTTCGAGAATGTTCTCTGTGCGATCGGGTTAAGGGCGCGTATGTGATGTAGGTGTTCGTAGTTAGGCCTTATGGGTGTCGAGTTCGGTGGGCCAGCACGCGGCCGGCCGGTACCCGCAGTGCCACGCCGCTCGCCGGCTACACCACCCGCGTTGTCGCCATCCCCCTGTTCGGGAACATTCGTTGTTGATAGCCGTCGCGGTTGGTTTCGTATGACGAACGTTTGCCGATATTTTCAGTGACCGGGATGTGCATGTTTCCCGAATATTGATCATGTGTTTTAGTGTACTTTTATACGTGTATATGAAAATTAGTGATTTCATTTAGTGTTTAGTGGAGTTGTATAAAGTTTTGCGCATTGGTTTGTTTGCATTTTAATAACAGTTACCACATATCAATATTTATCAGTATTAGTATAAAATCGTATCTATTATTATTTCTTAATTATTATTACGATTACATTATTGAAATTATTAATTTATTCAAGACATGATTGTAAAAAAATCCAAAAACGACATTCGATTCGGCATTCTTTATAAACGTATATACCAAAAAACAAGCTCAAAAGCTAAAGGTTCCCGAACACAGATAACTATCACAAGTCAAAGGCTGTTATCCTTCATTAAACACCCGAACCGATGTCGAAATGATTGGAGTCAAATTGAGCGCGGTACGCCCTCTTGTATTTTGTAAATTTAATATTTTATTCGACGTAATACTTGGATGTTACCGTCTGTAAATATTATTCGCGAATGTAAATTTGGACTTGGGGGATGAATAAAATTACTTGCCGACCTCCTTCTAATTAGAATAACAAGGACCGGATGAGACACGTAATTATAACGGGTATTTGTTTGTTTTCAGCAATTATTAAGGTTTTGTATCCTATTTGTGTCGCGGAAAATATTACATCATTAGCAAATGTACTCTGTGGAATTTTATTTACATATCATGTAATTTACTTGACGTATGCTTGCCAAGTGAAGTACCTACATACAGTTTTTAACCGCAGATAAATGTAACAAAGACCAATAATTGATAATACACTAATACAGTATACATTGCTGGCATATGCAAGAACTTTGAGGGTTTTTATAAGTTTCTATTAGTTTACCGTTATGGTAATCCTCTTTGGTGACTACTACTGCCATAAGGTTATTACTGTCCACATCTTCTTACTCTTATCCCACCTAATTAGGGCCGGCACAACATGCTTTGCCCTTCCATTCTCCTCCTATGTTGACTGTCAATTCCAGACCTTTTATACACATATCATTCATATTTTCTTCAGGTTTCCTCTACTCCCATAGCCTTTAACCTTTACTTAAATAGCTTCTATCCGCGACTTCGCCCGCGTGGAATAATTACTTTGGGCTAACGCTAAAAAAACCCGATTTTGAAACAATCTTCATTGGTGCTCCGCTCCTAATGGTCTTATCGTAATGATATATAGCCTGTAGCACTCCTTGATAATATCGGACCAGTAGTTCTTTAGATTAGCGCGTTCAAGCAAACAAACTCTTCAGCTTTATAATATTAGTGTAGATTCGTATTTTGGATTGGGATTGATTCTATAAAAATAATCACTTTGTATTCCTTATATGTGATGTGTTAATTATCCGTTGTCTATATGTAAATAGGCGATAATAAAATAGTTGAGTACCTTTTTCTTATTTGTTTGTCGAACGATTTTCTTTTTTTAATATCTATTGATGAGCTTTAGTGGTATCAAGTAAAAAATTTAAAATAGTTTTTTTTTCATACTGTTTACGAACGTAAACATTAAAAAAATGTGTATTTTTTATTTTTACTTTAGTGGCAACATTGTTATTAAAAAAAAAGAATATGTCTTCCTTCATTCTCGTTCATGCGTGCAATATATCTTTCTGTATATTTTAAATTCAATAAATTCAGTATATTTGAATATTTTTATGTTTAATTCGACCATCGATAAACACATACCATCGATGAGTCAACGTTATTTGTTAGTTTCTGTTGGTGATGATACTCCACGTTCCTTACGTCTACAATGTACAATGTTTGTATAATACTCAATACAGTTTGTAATATTTAGAAAAAAAAATACAGATAATAACTGTATATTATTATGTATTACTTATTATATACTAGCGGACCCGGCGGACGTTATCCCGTCCTGATAATAAAAAAACCTTGACAAATTATATACCTACTACATGAAAATCCGTTCAGTGATTACTTACTTACTATACTTGAGGAAGAATCTTTTTGTTCTGCTGTGGGGTACGGCGATATTTTTATTACAAAAACGGGCAGTTCGAGCAATATATAATATGGGACCTCGCGAATCATTAAAAACGAAATTCCACGAATTCGGTATCTTTACTCTGCCCTCCCAATACATTCTTGATAATTTAATGTATGTCCGTAAAAAGTTTGAAAATCTGAATTTAGTAAAAGACCGGCATAATCTAAATACTAAAAACTGTAATAAACTGGTGGTCCCATGTTCCAGACTTAGCAAAACCAGTAATAGTTTTTTTAGGTAATAGTGTTAGGTTCTACAATAACGTCCCAAAGCATGTTACCGATTTGCCGGACTGTAAATTTAAGCGCCACGTCAAACGGGTTTTAGTTTCAAAAGGATATTATAGAGTGGATCAGTATGTGAACGATAGTGATGTCTGGAATTGACTCCTCTCTGTGCATCCACTAAAAGCTATTGTATGATGTATTGGAAATATATGTTAAAAAAATGTACCCAATCGAGTTTCTTGCCGGTTCTTCTCGATGACTGGGTTGTTTTTCCGAACCGGTGGTAGTCTTTGACGTTCATAAGTGCCTTATTAGGGCCTAAACTGAATGAAGTATTTTTGATTTGATTTGTTAATGTCAAATTTCCACCACTTGAACACTAGTCCTCATTATCAGCCTTATTCAGGCCACTACCAGAAATTCTGTGAACAGTTATAGAATTGTGTTGCTCCCAATTATCGGTTCACCCTACTTGGTCATTACGTCTCAGTTATCATTCGATACTTCGCAAGCATCCTCTTTGCTTTGTAGAGTCGTACCACATTACGTTTACCTAAACTCAAGTATCCTTCTACATCTTTTATGATCACAGTCGTACCACTCCAGAGAACTTGAAACGTATAAGATACGCTACGGCGACAATTTGGGCGTTTTTAGTTTTTTTTAATCTATTGACAAATGCGAAAACAAGGTCCCATATGGGGGTTGCTTAACAAAATTTGTGTTAAACCCGTGTTCATTTTGTTTTTGTAATAAGACCCGTTATGGTTTTGGACACTCCAGGCGTTAATACATTCCTGAAGTATGCTTGTATAATAACTATGTCTCTGACTCGTGTGAGGCGCGAAATAAATCAACAATATAGAGGTCAATTGTCTCAAATGATAATAAAAAATTAATTCGCTTCGTTTATAATGAGCGTGGGTTGTTCGCGTTATAATGTAGTGTATGTATATTAAAGATATTAAACTACTTATTGGGTTACTATACTATACTATATTGTATGAAATTGTTTTGATTTTATATACTGTTTGACTCGGTAACATTATCATAATTAACCGTTTTCGCTCGAAGTTTTTTTTCATTCGTATCACCAGCAACTATAAACCGCGATTGTCTGCTGTTATCGAGAGCATGACAATCCGCGAGCTGCGACCGTCATTTGTCACCAACAGCGAAAGAGAGGTAGGTGGCTGGTAGAGCCACGCTGAAGCTATTACTGGTTTCAGCATGAATGGGTCGGCTCGCCCGGGGTAGTACCATCCTCTCACAGAAAACCGACGTGAAGTAAAGCGCTTGCATTGTTGCGTTTCGTTCGGTCAGCGATAGCGCCGGAGAGAAAAAAAGCACCCTACAACTAGTTTTTACAATTTATTTTTATTCTTATGTTAAAATCTGAAAATTATTTGCATTTTCTCCGTAGCGGAGCCCTCGAGCTTGAAGACAAATTTTTAATGCCTCTGCTCCGAAGCCCTAAAGTGCAAAGGGTTAATATTATAAATGTTAAAGGTAATTTGTTTGTTTGTAAAGCTTTCACACCTTAATTACTTCAACCCTTTATTATGAAGTTTTGCATACAAATTGTCAGAGGTAGAGTAAAGGCTATAAAAACTACATGTACGTGAGCAAAACCGCGAGCAAGAGGTAGTCAGATATATTTTTGAAACTACTAAAAAATATTCTTAAGACTTGGTAATAATCAACGCACAGTTTAAACCAGTAGGGATGGAATTATGAAATGCTGTGTAGCGTGCTTTATATTACGTAGGTATTCATTATGTGAAGATGTTGGAAAGTTCGTTACTGAAGGATGTTAAATAGGAGGTTATTAATATGATTTATTACAGAGATGTTGACGGTGAAAATCTCAATGACCACACAATTAGTAAAGTTGACATGTAATGAATGCCATTTGTATGTAATGCCTTAACTTTATCGTTTACATCATATTAAGAGCGATTATTTGCTATGTTTACTTGTTTGTCAATGAAACTGTGATTTACTAGCTGTTATTTGAGACGTCGCGTCGTCCGCGTGGAATTTAGCAAACATTTTTGTTCAGTGGAAACGTGCACGTTGAGCGCGCACGGTGCTCGACAGTGGACACGGCTTTTCTGGTTAATTTATATTTAGAATCCTTTTTTTATTCTAAAACATAATTTGGCTAAGATACTCCTTATAACGCCAGCTATCTGCCAGTGTAAGTCCCGTCAAAATTAGTCTAACTTTTTCGGAGATTAGCCGGACCAAACAAACTGATAGACAACAATTTTGAAAATTGTTTTTATGGTATAAGTACCGTATATGATCGATTTAGTAAAAAGCTTTTATTTTGAGATTACAAACAGACTTCAGGTTTTTTTTTTGTGTAGATTAGATTAGGTTTCTAACAATGGAAGAAGGAAAATATCGAATAAATGTCACATGTTTTTCTTTTTATGTAAACAATCGCGATATATACGTTCCTTTTTCGGTCTATTCTTAGACTCACATACGTATTCTTTATTCGATTTTTATAATATACCAAAAGTGCTGTGATATATTAAAGTTTTTTTTTGGAACTGATTTCGCTATTGACCTAGCAAGGTTTTAACAGCTTCACCGGACTACTAAGGCGAGCGTTTAATGCACTCAGCCAATTTTATTTGACAGCTAGCTCAAGGGTGCACGGCACACCTCGGCTTGGGCTGTTGCCTGACTCATGCAATTCATGACCTATCTGAGCTAACCTAAGCTAAGCTACATATTCATACTTATATGAGTTATTAAAACATATATGTGTACCAAGCATACATACCTCAACAACTCTATACGTATTTTGTGTCGAATAGATATATTAAAGTAGGTTTTACAGAAGAACAGGATAAAGATTATGTTGTTGTATTTATGTTTTTCCCGTTTCAAACATGTCGTTACTTAGCAGTTTGTTTATAGTTTTACGGTAATAATTTATCCTATAGTGTATACGCTGTGATGTGTCACATATAGGCTAATGCATTAGGTCGGGTCGTTTAAATATAGCTCGTGAGTGTTGATGTGTGCCTGGTATCGTTTGTATTCGTTATTGAGTTCAGTGGAACTCGACAGTGATCCGAAACGTTTATAATCAATTCATTTACGCGTAATATAGTAAATGTGTAGAATAATGGTAGTAAAATAATTACACAAAGTTGCGGTTTTCGGGTGGTTTGGCCATCGCGGCAGGCACTATTTTTTTCCAAAACGATTTTTAAGAAAATTCGGAATATCTTTACTAATCTAAATTGGTACCACTATCGGCTGACTGTGAAGTACAACATCGTGAGGAAACCTGAAACGGAGAAATGTTCTCGTAGTATCACCGTATGTGGGAACATAGAAAACTGTGGATTTCTCGGTGTTTAAAATCGCCAATACGTAGTGGACTGTCGTGGTGATTACACCCATACATTCCTCGGGGAAGAGGCCTATGGGCCTGCAATAGGTCTCTTACAGACTGCGAGGTTGCACAAAAGTAAAACTAGTTTTCAGATATAATCGTTCCAGGTTAGAAGACTTCACACGGATGTACTAAACTAAACAATGTGAAACGGTTGGACCGATTGTGACAGAACATTGGCGAATAGTTTGTTTTATAAGTAGTATCTTAGACTAGTTTTATTTATAAGAAAGGGTTCCGCGCCAATAAATCCAAGTAAAGAAACACTTTCCAGGAATACGCGCGTCCCACGCTCACTGAATAAAATTGTTTTGCTAAATTCCAAGCCGACGAAGTCGCGGCTAACATCTAGTATGTAATAATATCTGATTGCTAAAGGAGTTTCACATACGTAAATATTAAATTCGATTCAACGATGTGTATATTTAGCAATAACTCGGTTCGATTAACCGTTCTAATAATAGAAAATATGATATATTTATTCAGTACCTAACCGACTATTATGCGAATAAGATCGACAGAGTTCTAATAAGGATGTAAATGCTTTAATGAGAATCGTTATTCGTTTCATAGGATGTAACTCAAACCTATGAGTTTATACCCATTTAGTTATATAAGTTTAATATATTTTACAAGTATTATTAATAGTAATAAAACAATTTAAGATGCTTATTATTAAGCTTCCTGGATATGAATTTACAAACTTGATGCTAAAGTTACTATAACTTCATATTCTGGACTAGCTTCTGTCTACGACTTAGTCCGAGTGGAATAGTTATTTTAGACTAATGCTAACACGCAGTCTTCTTCTTCTTCTTCCTAGCGTTTTCCCGGCCTGGTACCAGGGTCCGCTTTCTTACTAAACTTCCTCCACTTTGCCCGATCTTCGGCATACTTCTATGTGAGGTTGTTTTCCAATAATTCCGTCCTTTATCACGTCCAACCAGCGTTTTTGGGCCTGACACGAGACATTGGGCCTTGTACAGTGATGTTGAGTCATCTATTTCCGACGTAGTCTAGAGGCCTGTGACCTATGTGGCCGTACCAGTGGAGTCGACTCGCTGGTGAAAGTGGAAGCTCTAAAAAGGACAAAAAAAAGATTTTGAAACATTGTTCATTGGTGCCCCGCGAAGGTCTTAATTGATGATGTATCCTATAGTCTTCCTAGATAAATGAGGTGTCTACCACCGAAAGATTTTTTTAAATCGGACCAGTAGTTCTTTAGATTAGCGCGTTCAAGCAAAGAAACTCTTCAGTTTTATAATATTAGTATGGATAACAATTACCAAGATATTTAGAATGATATCAAAATATTAATTATGTTATAATAACATTTACTAATCATCGTCGAACACTACAACCAATTCAGAAAATTATTACTTTTCTGGGAACTGATGTAAGAAACCCAGCGGGTATTTGTTTTTTACGTTTTATAGTCGCAATGAACGTGTTATTTCGAATCCTTAATTAATCCTCAATCTGTTGTCACTATTCGATTTTGTTATTCTGTGATATTCCACGAAAGGACTCAAGATACTTATCAAATGTTGAGGTTTAAATATTTTAGAGCTGAGGAAATATCTAATTGTTTTATCTTATTTCTGTTGTAGTGTTTAGTTTAACATTATATTGATACTGAATAAAATTTGTGAAATAAAATTGAAATCAATACTGAATATATTACTTCGATATTTTTCTATAGTTTTTTTTGTAACACAAAGTTATTAGGATATCTTCGTCTATACTAATATTATAAAGCTGGAGTGTTTGTTTGTTGAACGCGCTAATATCAGAACTACTGGCCCGTTTTGAAAAATGCTTTCAGTGTTAGATAGCTCATTTATCGAGGAAGGCTATTGGCTATATATGTTATCACGCTAAGACCAATAGGAGCAGAGCAGCAATGACGAAGTTTCAAAATCGTTTATTTTTTCTTTTGAGAGCTTTCGCTGCGTGTTAACGTTAGGGTCCTAAAGTAACTTTTCCACGCGGATGAAGTCGCGTAAACAGCTAGTTTAATATGAAGTTCTTACAATTTAAGAAACTAGGATTTTATAAGCACCACAAAAGACTAAATACATTTTGTAATCAGTATATATATTTGTTTTGAAATTTTCTGTTTTTTCTTATGTATGGATAATAAAAGAACTCAGACGAAATCGCGTGTATCAGTAAGTCGTAAATGAAAATCATAATATATTAAAAGTTAATATAACAATTATTTCTTTGTGAGAGTTTGTATCGGTTTTGTTAATATCTTGATATCATGGTGTTAAAATATCTTGCATTTATTGAAATTGAAATGACATTAGTGAATCGTAACCCATATCTACATGCTCTTGGTGTGTATACAGTTTTCTTTGTCGATTATAATAAAATGTCTTCGGAGGCATCTGTTACTCACGGACCTCGGCTTAGTAACACCGATTAGACAATGGCCGGCAGCAGGTTGTAAAATGTACGAATAATGTAAACATAACGCTTGTGTAGGAGAGGTCGACGACTCTCCGCTGGGGGATAGATGAGGCGACAGATGGTGTACTTCTGTTCGGTTATCATTCCGATAGAACTTTCTCGAACTATATATACGAAAGTACTTTATTAAAGGATTAATTCAATATAGAATTAATTAATATTTTGATGTTGATTGCTCGTTAACATTGTTATTGTAAACATATTTCAATGTTTTCCTTCCTTCCTCTGGCTTGTAGGTGAATTATTCTAGTATGGATAACTACTAAAATGCTAAATGGTTTTCTGTTGATTAGAATTCGTATTAAAGTCCTAATGAAAAGTGTACAGTTCGATGCCTTGAAAAACTGTTATTATACTAGATCCCAAATATTATTCTTCTTCTGCATGTATAAATATATCAGTATAAACTTTTATAAGTGAGTTATGGATTCGACCAGATAAAATCGTTGTAAGAAACAGTGATAACTGAACAAAGTAATTATTATTCAAAATTATATTTATGCATTGTAACTTTCTGAGTTTTAGTAAAGTCGATTTTGCAATCAGAAGCAATTTGTAACCGATGTCAATCACTAAAAATACACAAATTAGAACTATACAATTTAATATCGATGCACTTTAAGAAAGCTTCAAGATTTGTAAACTTAACTGCATAGTTACATCTTAAAGACGTTCGTCTTAAAAACATTGCAAGACAAACGCTATAATCTAATGAACTGATACTCGAGTCTACTACTAGATTTCAGTTAGATTGATCGCTTTACCGACTTGCTTGTCGAAGTCCTTTCTGCCTACTTCAATTATGTGTTCAAGGTAGATATATTTTTTTAAGAACTTCAGTATCATCTATGGATTAATTAGTCTTGAAATCAATTGTTAATTGAACCGACCAATTTGATAGTGTTAAGAATTTGTAGAAACGTTTACAGCATGTCCCAATGATATTATAACTAAAAAGCCTTGACAGCGCCTTGTTAAAACTTGGCTAGCTAGCAGACGTGATCTAGCCCCGTCAATCCGTCCGTATCTAAGCTACATATAACTATTTGTTTTACACCATCGATATTGAGAATATGCCATTTTACTTCCACGTTTTATCTAAGACAGTGTGGCGTTACAATATTACTTTACGTATGTGTGCGTTATCGTGCCATTTGTTTTGTAAAAATATCAAGTAGGTACGTATCTACAGCTTTTTAGTTTTAATATCATTGGCGAGTCCCCATGACAGTACCAGAAATGTCTTTTCACTTATACGTCTATCTACATGTACTAAACCTCTTCTATTTTCTTTGTATGCCTCGGTCGTTCTACTGTATCATAGTATTCGTTTATTTAAATACACACGTTAGAAAAAGATAAACATTGTACTACATACCGGTTATATTTCAAAGTAAATATTTAGTTTCGAATGTCAGGTCTCGTGATGGTTTAAATAAAAACGTTACGAATTTACTTGACGTTGAAGTTCGTGCATATAGTGGCTATGTAATTATCTTCTTATATTAGGGAGCATCCATTAATTATGTAAGTTCAGAGGGGGGAAAGCGGGAAGCTGTCCATCGAAATCTTAACGAATCTTAATTAAAGGGAGGGGGATAAAAATCTCGTGTTAATCTTTTAATTTGTACACACGTATTTTCTATGTAAAGAAAATGATAGAGCTCTTCTGTTCTGCATAGTCTTTTTTCTTTGTACATAAAATAAATTGTTAAGATAATACAATAATGCAGGCGAAATCGTGGTTATTAGCTTGTATTATAATGTATGTATAGATGACAAATTGTATTAAATATTCTATAACAACTGAATTCCCACAGAAAATAATAATATTTACGTACATAGTGGGACGACACAAATTACATCAACTCGTCAAAGTTTTGATTTAAAATTATTAACATTTCATACAAAAGGAAGATAAGGTCTCCCACCTGATATTAACAAAATTTCAACAAGGTAAGGGGAGTCCAAATTAAACTCACGTAACTAATTATTTGGTTGTATAATTAGTGTGACGTTATAAAAGTAACTTGATGTAAATGACATGTTAAACTAATAGCTTACAATAAGCTAAAAATGATGGAGGAAAAACGAAACTAAATCGCATACATAACCACAATAACCACCGTTTATGTTTCATTTAACGTTTTCCAACATGTTTCGTGTCAAACGAAAGTAATCAGTGACTTTCCCAAATTATACGAGGCTGTTACAACGTAAATTGTGTATAATATTACTTTTCCTTTTTTGCGACGCCATTTTGTCTGAGTTGTTGTTTGCAGAACTCTTGCTCATAAAGTGCTAACTTGCTAAATAATTATAAAACGCCTTGTTGAGCTCCATTTGGTTTGTTTTCGAATTGACTAGGGCCGATACGAATACGTAAGATTTCATTTTTTTTAACTTAATTTACGATCTAAAAAAGATATACAGACCTCGTCAATGTTTTTGGCCGCTCTAAATATAGTTGTAAGTTCGGACTAGCTCAAATCAAATCAAAAATACTTTATTCAGTTTAGGCCCTAATAAGGCGCTTATGAACGACAAAACTACCACCGGTTCGGAATACAACCCAGTCATCGAGCAGAACCGGCAAGAAACTCGATCGGGTACATCTTTTTAACATATATATATTTCGAATACATTATACGTTACAGTACCGTTTTTAGTGGATGCATAGAGAGGAATCAATTCCAGACATCACCATCGTTCACATACTGATCCACTCTATAAATCTCTATACATCTTTCGACATTAAAACCTGCTTGACATGGCGCTTAAATTTACAGTCCTCATAATATAGTCAAGAATTTAATATAATATAAGCATATTATAGCAATCTAAAATTGGCATTTGCTTATCCTTAAAATATAATATGCTTACACATAAAATATAATACATATTTATACCTAAATTTACATTCTGCGCATTTATATTCAGAGCGGTCAAAATGTTTCTTTGCACTTTTTTTGGCTATGGTGAGATTTGCCTATATATGAGTACTGTAAAACATTTATCGCGCAAAAGAATTAAGGAAGCGCTTTGTCGAGTGTAAGTTTGTCAGTGTATAGTACTGATTAATCTATTTCAACTATATTCAAACGATGTAGTTCTAATCAGTATACCTGTATGTATCTGTACCTGAAGCGATGATGGCTCAGTGATTAGTGTATAAGGACACCAGGTCGGTAGGTAACGTAGGTTTGAATCCTTGCGAACGTTCTGCAGCTTTCGAGGAAGGAAAACATTAAACCCTGAGATTATAGTATGGTGATAGGGCTTTTTCTAAGTCCGACTGGCTCGTTACAGTTGGAAATCAGTAGTCAAGCGCCTGTAGGTGTATTTCCGCAGCTGCACTTGAGATCTAGTCTCCTTCTAGGTTAAACGTGTTTATCTTCTTAAACCAAATTGTCATTTAACATCGGGTGAGGTTGTGTTCGAACGCTAATATCTTGTAAAGGAACAAAAAAAAATACTGAAAGAACATTTACTTACCATATGCTTAATGATATTTCATTTATTCTTCAGTAAGTTATGCATCATCACCTTCTTACCCTTATCCCACCTAAATAGGGTCGGCACAACATGTTATCCTTTTCCACTCTCGCCTATCATCTCAGTATTCACACCATCTACACATGATACCTTTTTCACACAATCCATTCATTCCCTTTTCGGTCTACCTCTACTCCAATATCCATCCAACACCAGAGTGTTGTGAAATCATGATCTAATTTAATTAATTAATTTAGCTAATAGTATAAAATAAAAATTCAATTCATATTTTTTTATTTAATCTATCGATATCGTCCGTTGAAGTTGATTATTCACAACCCTAACTCTCGTTCCAGCAGCGTCAAGTGCAAGAGAAAGTAGTTAAAAGGTAATTGATATCATGCAAGTGTACGTGTGTATGTATGTACATCTGTATATCGATTCGATCGTGATTATCGGTTGTGTGGTCGGAGTTGGAGTAATTTAGTTCATGCCTCGGGGCTTGTTTGTGTTTGTTTCGAAACAGCCCGATTATTTGTTGATATTTGCGAAGTTTGTTGGTTAATTTAAGCTTCAGCTATAAATACATTTGTGTAGCTTGTAATAACGAATGTGGAATGAGAAGGAATTGAAGTAATTAATAGATATAAAAACTATCTTTTCCCCACATTGCTGATTACACTACTTACAAGTTTTTGTTCAAAAATACACATAGTTGTGATGTAAAAAAGTAATCATTATTAAAAATCACGTTCGAATTTATATATTTTTTTATTAAGATGTCCATGCGTCACCTTATTTTTAGGATTTTTAGGACGTTCTCAATTACTTTTTATCTTATATTGATGTATATTGTATGTCGAATAAGCGTTTTCTTTCCATGTTTAACGTTTTTTTTTCGACACTTCTAATTCGAACGTTTGAAAAACTGCGATTGTGATCTGGATTTTGCAACTGGAGTAGAGTAGAGTAGAATATATCTCGTACGTATTTCTCTGTTGGTTGGTAATCGTATACATGTCTGACCATAGTTTAGTAAGTTTGCTGATTTGCAACCAAATGTATTAGTTATTTTTTATTGCCTATCCTATCCACCATCATATGCGTGTACTAACAAAGAAAATGGGCTAAATCTTTCCTTCCTTACAATACGACCATGTAATGTAATGAAATAAAGTAGCAACTGAACGTCAATCTGTCAATGTCTTTAAAGGTGTTCTTACTGGTTTCTATTTTATTCACTTTCCTTATTTATATGGATATTTTTTAACTCTAATTTTGCACTTCCCCATACTGTTTTTCTTTCATGCAAACATTGTCCTAAAAAATTACACTGTTCGAGGCAAAACTGAATTTCACTAATAAGGTTCATCGTTAAGAGATGGCGCCACAGTATAAATAGCTCACGCCTTCATGTGATCGCAGTCTGTCGGTCCGACAATTAAATTAGCTAGGTATCCCAAATAATCAATTGTCCTCTTATGTGTTCGTTATCTTGTCTTTTTTCGTGTTCATCAAAAACAAAGTGTCGGGTCGAATAAATTTATGTAATCAAAAACAACTGAAAAAGGATTAGCCAAATAAAGAGTTTATATTGTGTAGTATTATCTAGTTTTGATAGTATTGATGTATATTTGGTTTGCGTCTGTCGTAACATTTGTCTTTAACGGTGTCGTGTGCCGCAATTTGCATGACAAGAGGCGCGGCGCACCATTCGGTTGCTACACGGTTGAATGCCGCGACCGATGGAATTGAAATTCGGGGTTCGTCCTTCGCCCTCGCAAACAGAACGGCCGTTTTTAGGCGACGCTCGGGCGACAGGGCGCGTGACATCATCGGTATTGATATCAGAAATGCATGTTAATCGTTCTCATGTAGGTTTGTTTAATTGTATTGTCAATTATTCGTTTCGTTTATTTTTCTACAATTATTTGACGTTACGTCAACCATACCGCTTACAATGATATTATAACTAAATAGCTGCAGATACGTCGTAAGCGCATCGATAGCGCCTTGTTGAAACTTGGCTAGCTATCTTAATTTTTAAGGCTGCCTCGTCAATCCGCCCGTATCTAGCAACATGTAACTATTTCTTTTTCATCACCGATATTGAGAATATGCCATCTTACTTCCACATTTTATCTAAGACAGTGTGGCGTTACAATATTACTTTACGTATGTGTGCGTTATCATGTCGTTTGTTTTGTCATAATATCATGTAGGTAACGTACCTACAACTTTTTAGTTATAATAACATCATTATAGAAATCTATCAAATCAACATTAACACGAGCGAAGTCACGACTAGAAGCTAACTAAAACATAAAAAAATAGACAATCGATTTGATCAATCGATATACTGACTGCGTAGGTATTACAATTCAGATATAAAGGAACTTATTGTTTATGATTGATTCCATAGTAATGATAGTTCCATTATACTTGATTGTATCGCCACGAAGTTTTGTCTACGATTGCAATAAATGCAGGAACACGATATTATTATGCGTTGTGAACTGTCAGGTGACGATGAACGTAGCCCGAAAAGTCACGGTTTTTACAAACATCAAAGGAAATTGGAAACACAAATTTTGAGTAATTATTTGGAACGGTAAAGATGTGCAAACGTTTTTCTGCGCCTTTATCGAAATTACTTTTGAGGTTAGCTTTTAAGTCGATAAGTAGTCGAAGCTTCGAAAAGAATTAAGAAATACTAATAGGAAAACTAAATAGGTAACTTTATATATCAGACCAGAAATATTTAATATTTTTCATAAGATAATTTTTAAAAGAATTTACTTTTAAAAAAATTATAAGAAATGTTTCGATTATTAGTTAAATTTGAATTTATCCTTCTATTCATGTTAGAAAGGCGTTTTCCTGTTTCCTTGGTACAGTCCTCGTCAATCTTTTTGGCCGTTCTGAGTAAGTTCGGGCTTGCGCGTAATATATTCAAGAGTTGAATACAAAACAAAGTCAAAATATTATTATAGTATTATAATAAATCAAAAATTGGTATTTATTTATTCTTAAGTTGTCTCGATGTTATACATATAATACAGTACGTATTAATACCTAATGTATTAATTGTATGCGCAACTATTTTTATACCGGTCGAAAAGTTTGGCGTGGATTGTACGTATTGTGAATTTTAAAATACCAACATAAAGAACATAATTTCATAAGTAGAGTAAATTAGTTATGTCATGGAATCGACGGACGTGTCCGCGTGTAACAGCGATATTGTTTTTGTGACACCTTCATCACTGATGTATTAACAATGGAACACATTGTGGACGGCAGTCGGTCACGTTCGTATAACTAAACCGTGACATAATATCCGATGACTGTTCGCATGCGAATCGTGTTGCCCGGCCGTACATAAAGATAAAGGTCAAAGGGGATCGACTATCGAGAGGCCTTTGAATTAAGAAAAATATGCCGCAGACAGTTCTTGATCGATTTGTTCCGTCTCGTTTCTAATGTATATGATTACAACAATAGAAACTGAATAAAGTTCGCCCCTTTCTACACTACACATTAATAATTTTGGATAGCATCTATTTACGACAATTTTGTCGATCTACCACTTTGTTTTCTAAACACCACAACCAAGACAATAAAACAACAACAAGACCATTTAGACAACGAACACGCAGCAGAATTGATTATTTGGGATACCCGGCTAATTAATTTATCTCTGATCGATAGCCACATGTCATTAAAAGACAGCGACCACATGAAAGCGCGAGCTATCTGTACTGTGAATGACAAACTAAGTCCTGTGTGTTTAAATGTAATGCAAAAGTTAGTTTTGTCGCGTAGTTGTTATGAAAACAAATTCGACTGTAATGGTTAATTTTCACTAAGCTCATATTTTCTGCGAACCGGGTAGAATTACTCCACTAAGGATCACTTTTTTATGCTTGTAGGTTTTAGCGTTTCACCACAATGTCATGTGATTTTAAATGATGATGTGAGCTAAGATGATAAACACGTCAAATCTAGACTGGGATTGGTTCTAAAATGCAGCTGCCGGAACACACGATTAGGTGCTTGGCGTCAGATTTTTAATTTGAGGGTGGTCGCTAGCTAGGCGGGTTTAGAAAAAAAGCTCCATTTTAATGGCTAAACGGCCAAAATTTCACCAGATTTTTGTGTGTTGTGGCTCAAAATTGTAAACCACTATAGTCTAGTGAGTGCAGCTGTTCATATCCCAGTGCTTTTTAGTTAGTCCGGCTCACGGTAAAAAAAACATTACCATCATGCTATAGTTAAATCACAAGTTTTTCATCACCGAATGTTCAGGTCCGTTGTACGGATTCGAATCTACATCGACTAACAGGGCGTTCGAATATGCTGCCACTGAATTATATTATTTCGTTAATCAAGCTTCTGTCGTAAAGGTTTCGTTACGATTGGTCTTGTCTAAAAAGACGAACAAGCAATTTATGTATATCATATTATCTGTTCAGGACAAGTTCATGAACAATATTGTTGTAGCTATTTAAATGTTTAGTTTACTAAATTTTGGACGCTTGTAGCTACTAATAACTTCATTACCTTACTAGTTTTTGCGTGCGGTTTCGCTCACGTTAATGTAATACAATAAAGATATCGTTATATGCCTCGGGAATTGCCCTTTCCTGTACCCCTGACAATGTGTATGAAAATTTTCATACTGATCGGTTGAGTACTTAAAGGGTGAATGCGTAACAAACAAACAGACTACCATTTTCGCATTTATATTATTATGGTTAGCATTTGTAGTTAGTTTCTCTTCCCATTAGCTTATATAATATATATTTTTGAGACATTATACTTTTCGATTGTTCTTAAGGTGCACAACTTGCCGTCAAATGTCATATTTATCTGAGTACACAGTAATGTATTGTGGCCTTGGCTTATTTTCTCAATATATATTCTTGAAAGCAGCTGCCCATTCACAGTGACATTTTACCGATACAGTACTCCGTGTCTTGATGTAGTATGTAGCAAAAGTAAGCACTCAGTATCTTTATGATTCAGATTTTTATTTCATTATTTCATCTCAACATGGACTGTAGTCTGTATAGACTCTCTTGAATTTCTTCAGAAATTATTGAAAAGACCTGCGTCTTAAAATACCAATTTTCTGTTTATTTTTTCATTATAATTTTTTGCTAAGTAATCTTTCCTGTCACTCTCAAGGATTAATTTATCAAACTGATGCTACGATCGTTTCTTAAAAAGGGATTTTACTTTCATTTATTCAGACCTTGTTTACATGCCTTATTCCTGAATCGAAAGGTAAAGACGGCAAATTATCCTTTGATCCACTTGACTAACAGTCTACTAATATTATTATTTTATTCGTAATCTTTTTGTCTTATTTTATAAACATATAAATAAGATGATAGACGTAAACTTTTATGCGAGCATCAGCCAAAATATATTGCATAGAATTCGTTAAACATTTAGTTTTACTTCTTAGACACTTCGTTCTTATCTAAATAGACCCTAACATAATAGCATCACTTAATATAGAGTTATTAAAGTTTTAAGAAACTGCGATTTTTATAAACATTACACGTTCAGTGATATTGTTATAGAGAAGTGGGGCAAGCGATGCGGTACTTACGTTTCTTCCTCTGTAGATAAAATATGTGTTCAAAATAATAAACAATGCAGATGAAGTCGTTAGTATCAGGTAGTAAGTACTATAATACTAGATTACGAAGACATATTGCCACACCGTTTTTAACTAATATAAAAGCTCTGACCACATTTCGAAAGAAAATTTGGTATTAAACACAAAAAATATAAATATTTTTTATGTCATACGAATGCATAATATTATTAGCTACATATAAATATCACTAGGTTTTGGAAAATAACTTTGAGACAGTGTCCCGATATCGTGGGAACTTTGCGTTGTACACAATCGTCCGAGATGGTATCGACTGCCAACATTAGTTAGATTCACTTACCGTTATTCAGATCGTTAGGTTGCGACCAGTTAGTTTCCAGAGATTATCAATTCGAATAAGTAAAAGCTCTGTTTGATAACCCAACTAGTTGGTTGACATTATATCTATAGGCTGTAGAAGTTGTTGTCAGTTTTATTCTAAGATTTTTTTCCTGAAATGACTAACGCTATTGGCCTGACGTCATCGGACTTAAGGCACTTCGCCGTTTGGCAACAAGCTCAAAGGTGGCAAAATGGCTGAACATCGCCTTGGGATTTAATACCTTGAATGCAACACCGCGAATATGTCTAAGCAAAATTTAAGAAGCGTAAGAACTTTAATTTAAGAGCAGTGTTCATTGACTGTGGTAA